>OY754312.1:13334881-13934881 GCA_963573325.1 Astragalus glycyphyllos | reverse complement strand
ATATAGATAATTAACCCTATATTTGGATGAAGTATATTTGGAAGCAATTGAAATATTTTAGTTTAATATTTTAAAGTAAAATATTTCAATTTGCTAAAAAATTACATTTCCCCCAAAAATGACTATATCTAAACCTTTTTATGGGTGTAGTTGCAGGATGAACAACCTCTCCAATAACAAGTAATTTTCAGTAGAAGAAAGATCGACCCAATAATTAAAATAATATTATTTTATTTATTGAATCATTATTTTTCCTACTGAAAAGGTTTAATGACAGAAGAGGAATAGGAGTGTAACACATAATTGGGTGGATAGAGTTAAAGTCACATTAAATTGCTTGAGACAAAGAGAGGACCCCCCTCTTTATTTTTGGGGTAGAATTGTCACTTTCATAGCAATTTTGGTAGTCTATACCTTCTTTGTGATTGTAGGTGTTCCTGAATATAAGAATAGTGCCAATAGTTTCTATTTCTTCACTAGAAGTGCTTTCGGCAAGCAGCCACACAAATGCTAGCGGATCATTTGCACAAGATGCTAAATTGTGCAATGTGCACAAGTGGCCTTGTGAGCCATTGATTTGTTAACTAAAAAAATTTGTGGTTAAGATTAAAAAGGGCAACTTGACATGTTGGTTTTCCCTTCTTCATTTCATATTTGCACAAATGGTCTTACAAAAATATTCTATATTTTAAAATTTAGAAAGTATGTTTTGTTATATTGCTTATGTGGCTATAATGGTAGTGAGTTGAGAATTCCATATATGTTTTTTAATTTTTTTAATTTAACTTTTTATTAAAAGAAAAAAACTAAATTATAAAAAAGAGAGGGAAATGAACATACGATGAAGAGAAGGGGATGATCCAGAAACTCATTGAACACAAGCCCCAATTTTTGCTATCAGCGGTGCCTTCGGTCTTCAAAAATTGCTTCCAGAAACTGTTAGAATATTTGTTTGTTTGCATATAAGTTTCAAAGTGTGCATTTCTTCCTCCATTTATTTTCCTCCATCTTCATACCAACACAAACCCAGAAATAGAATCCCAGAAACGAAATTCATTTTATGCTCCTGCGATTCGTTTGCCGCTGCTGCCGTAAGTGATAGATCTAGGGTTCAGTTCATATGTTGAAGATGAAGATCACAAAATTCATAATTTTCTTTTATTTTTTTAATAAAAAATAATCAATAATGGCTAAACTCAACAACAAAGACCGCTTTAGCAAGCTTATAATCCATCATATCTATCGTGGAGATAATCTTCCCATTTTCACATGTTGGGTGCGTGTTTCATCTCATCTCCTCACTCATTTCCATTCAGATGGATTTTTCTTCCTTCTTGAAGATGATGAAGATTGAGGAAGAAGAACACTATTTTTGCGTTTTTTTAAGGCGGAGATGACATCAGCATCACATCATCAATAACGTTATTGCCACGTGTCATTATTCAATTGGGCCTATGAGCCACGTAGCACTGACATGCCACATCAGCACCACATGGCAAAGAGGGGCATAAGGTGTTACTAAAAAATTAATGTTTTGAGGCCATGGGGGATATTAAACTCGTGACCCCTTGCTTATACCCCCTTGCCCCTTCCTAATACCATTGAGCTGAACCAATTTTTGTTAAGATTGACGCAACGATTAATATATATTAGATAAACGAATTACGTTTGATAAAAAAATTAAAAAAATCTAGAACGATTCATCATCCTCATCATCAAACGTAATTCCCAGAACTCAAAAGAAAAACATATGTCTTCAACGGGATCGAGACGTTTTCATCATATCTTCATCATGTTCAGAGCCGGCCATAAAGCAGTTCACCCTGTGCTACAGCACAGGGCCTAATACAAAACCAAAATATTTTGGACCCCAAATCTATTTTTTAATAGAACCCAAAAATAAATTAACTTAAGCTTAAGGGTAATACTTCATACAAACCCCTCCCTACTCGATGGATACCCCCTACCGTCCATTATTCCCATTTTACCCCTACCGTCCAAAATTTTTTTTTATAAACACCTCCCACACACACCCCTTCACACAGACCCTCTACTCTCCTCTCACACCCCCCCCCCCCCCCTCTATTTTCTCCTTCTCCTCCTCGTCGCCGCTCCTCCTCTCCGTCTCAGAAGGTAACTCTCCCTCCCCCTTCTCTCTGTTTCGTTAATTCCTATTTTTTCCACTGGTTCGGCGTAACAGAGGACGAACTGGTTCGGCATTGCAGAGGCCGAACCAGTTTGGTCATCCGTGCACCGAACCTAGTTCGGATCACCCAGGGCCGAACCGTCCTGAGACCTCTCTGTTTGTTTTTGCAGGTATGGACCACTTCCAGACCACTGTTTTACGCGATGCTATGTTTATCCAGCTACCCAGCTACATGCGAATCCTACCGTTGCCTTCAGACGTATTCTTCTACTTGGAGGTGGGCGTTGTGTTGCCCGGTGCCCTTCGCGATGACTACATCGCCACGGATACCCGTCGTTTCTGTGACGCGTATGGGGCCCACGATAGTGTTGCGGTGAACATTCAGTACACCCAACAGGGGCGCTTCATTGTCGTCCAGACGTCGGACTCCCCCGATACTGATATGCTCTCCAGTGAGTCCACTGATGATCCTGACAGTGACTCAACTGATCCCGATTATCGGCTTTTTTTGGCCAACCACGATGGGAGCGACGATGGGAGCGACGCTGGATCCTCCGACTCCACTGATCACGATGGGAGCGACGCTGGATCCTCCGAGTCTGATGTGATTGACTAGTAGTTTTTGTATTATCAATAACGACTAATTGTAATTATATTTATTAATGAAAAGAAATTTAGTAATGAACACAAAATTGAGTACTATTTAAATTGCTCGACAATTTTATTATTTAAAAATAGAAATACTACAATAAATACTCAAAATACACGATAAGAAACGAAATAAGAAAATTAAACGAAAGTACTTATTTTTGGGGAGCGTGCTCTCCATAATATAAATGATCTCTTCCGGAGTGCGCATAGTTTCGACAAACAGCTCAATGAGCTGACGTCCCAATGGGGTGTTACGGTGATGTTCCATCATTGTGCGAACATCGTCGTTGTTCTGGATATCCATAGCTTCATAGCGGAGAGTGCCGTCTTGTAGGCATACGCACTTGCGGTAACGTATTCGAGATATGTCTTTGTGCCACTCTCCTTCTTGGCGAACCTTCCTCTCCGCCTTTTCCTTCAACTGGCTGAACGTTATATGTTTGTCCAACCTACAGAAGTAGTTGTCGCGAGACTTAAAAAAAACACCATCAGCCCTGTTCTCGACTGTTCCAGGGCGATGGAGGACAGTTAGAAATTTTTCTGCAGATCTTTGTGTTGGGCACAACTGCCATTCATTAAGATCTTCCATTTTAGCAGGTTCGGGTTTGGGTGTTTGTGAAAAAGCAAAGAAGATGAATCAGAAATGAGTTGTGTGAATATCAGTGAAGAGTGACAACCTATTAATAATAGGTGTGATCAAGCGTGAGTCGTTGATTTAAAACGATTGGAACCGTTAAAATTATAACCGTTGTGCACAATTTCCAATGTTATTATTATTCGTTGATTTCCAATGGGGCACAGTTTCCAACTTTATTCTTATCCGTTGATTTCCAATGAGGGGCGCAATTTTCAAATTTCTGTCAGTCAAAGGACCAGTTCGGCACATGGCTGACTGAACTGGTTCGGCCAAGCGTGCGCCTAAAAAAAATAGAATTCACAAATTTCATTAAGGGTAAATTAGTCTTTTCACCCCTTTATGGGGGTGTCTACTAAGTAGCCTTAGAGTTGTAAGAAGTATGGGCCAAGCAAGGCCGAGAAAGATGAGATTATAATGGGCTCTGTTACTTTTATATCTATGGTCGACTCTGCTTTTGTTTAGACTGTCCGATGTGGGACTCTTTGGCTATTCATAATTCATTCCATTCATACATTAAATGTGAGGAGTCTCACTTTCTTCTCTACTGACACCAGATGGAAGGAGAATGTAATTCATAATGTTGGGTTTAGTTGCAAGCAGGAATTTATTTGAGCCATTCCATTCAATAACGTCATTCATCTTCTTATCCTATATCATGCATTGTAAATATCAATTTTTCAGCAAGAAGAAACGGTAAAAACAAAATGGAATAAGAGAGTCACACATTACTTCATGATGCTATGCAAAGTGGTCTATACAATAAAATTCGTTCATATTAGTTTAAAGTTTTATCAACATTATTTACAATTTATATAAACAAGTTTGAGTTTTTAATGATTTATCTGATAAAAGTACATTTAAGGGTCCATATTTTACAATTAGAACAGGGCCTCCAAATTGTTTGGGACGGCCCTGATCATGTTCGATTTTTCTCAGATTGAATCGTTTTCATTCTTAGAAACGAAATTGGTTTTGAGGTTTTAAATTTTTCTCAGATTCAAATTTTCAGATTTAGAAACGAAATTGAAATGAAGAAGGGATTTTACGTTTGATGATGATGATGATAAATCGTTTAATGATGGTGATGAATTGTTGCAAATTTTTCTCCAATTCTTGCTGGGTTTTACGTTTGTTTCAAACCTTTTGTTTTTTTAATGATTTGCCAAGAAAAAAATAAAACATAACTGATGTGAAATAAGTAAAAGGTTAAGGGTTGAAAACATAAATATACAAAAGACTGGAAAAACTTGTTATAGTGGGTTGTGGCCCCCACTTGTGTACATTGCACAATTTAGCAGCTTGTGCAAATGATCCGCTACTGCCACAATAGGCAAGTTAATCTCAATTGAGCAAGCAAGCTTAAAGAAGGACTTTCTTGAAAGGGTATACAAGGCATACTCAGGCCATGCAGGATGGATTAAAAAGAAACCAAAGCTGGATTATAACAAAAAACTAACCAGCGTGTTTTTCGTTTTTTTATAAGCAATGTTAGTGGGGAGGAGAGAATGTTAGTTTCCCGGGTTTGAACCTGTGACCTTTCTGTTAGTGTTATTTTTTTGTTACTAATCTCATTTTTTTTAATGTGTATATTTTAGTATATTTGATTGTATACGTAATGAAAACCCGGTCTACTTGTGTGTTTCTATAATTAGTAGAATTTCAATCACTCGTTTTTTTGATAAGCAATGCTTCATTGATAAGAGCATTAGGGATGCTCAAAACCACAAATACTAGGTGGATTCAAAAGTTGATACAGTTGAGTGTGTTGTTCCACCACAGCGGCGGTGACAAACTAGAGTTTCTACCCACCCCGAATACAAACCAGCACCAAGATAAATACTTTATGTGAGCTACAACCGATTAAATCTTGGCAACTTCCTGTCTAAAGCAAACATCATTCCGAGCTAACCAGAGCCACCAACAAGTCGTCAACTAGAGTAAGTATCTTACCTTCTTTGCCTTTTTGCTAATGCAAAATTCGTCAGGAAGTGCTTAGGAATATCATGAAAGACCGGTATCTGGATGTCTAGCCATCGACCTACCTCACTTCAAACCCTCTGAGAGATGTTGCACTCCAAGAATAAGTGTTGCGCCTCCTACCTATAAGTATTACAAAACACACACATAGATTCCTCCTTCGTAAGAATGATATGGCGCCTCAACAACAAGTCACACACTGGTAAAAAGTTATTAATCAATCTCCACCTAAAAATCAAAACTTTTGATGGAATGGAGTTACTCCAAATAGCTTTATAATTAGAGAAACCATTGTTGAAAGGTCTAAAATCCACGTCTAAAAGTCAGCGTCACCCTGATTTAATCTCACCTCCTGTAACACGTCCTTCAACGCATTGCCTGCGGAGCAAAGTTGCTGATTTGCGGTCGAGAGAGCATTAAAGTTTCAACGCCTGTTGTTTTGCTGCCATGATTCCAACTCCGATAAGCGCAAGTTCTAATTAGAGCATCGCGAAAAGAAATCAACAACTCATGCTTCAAAGGACACTACCCAACCCAATGGTGGTGCCAAAAATCCACGGCCCGACCATCACCCAAGCCCCTTTTGATATTCGCCTCAAAGCACCCCCTCCGAGAATTTATCATTACCCACATTCTGAAGATCATGCCACCACAGGGCTTTAGCTTCTCTCACCAGTGAACTGCTATGGCTCAAGCATCTCCTCCAACCTTTCCGAATTACAGTGGACTCTATTCTTGTCATGTGTGACAACAAATCTGCTATTCAACTAGCAGAAAACCCTACTTCTAATGAGATATCGAAGCATATAGACATTGATTGCCATTTCATGAGGCAACACGTTATTTCTGGTTTGCTCAAGCTCATTCATCTTCCCACTCATCAAGAACTTGCTGATATATTTACCAAAGCCCTACCACATTGTAAATTTTCTGTTTTTTTTTTTTTTTCAAGTTAGGATCATTAGACATCTATGCTTAACCATCTGAGTAACACTTAACCTAGGTATTTAATTAATTAGTTCCATTAGCTAATAGTTAGTTTAGATAGTTTAAGTTTGTTTTAGTTTCTTTTCCATTCAGTTAACATTCTGTGTTTGAAGTCTCTTGTATATATTGTAACTCTCATCATGAGTGAAACAAGCTTTCACTTTTCATTTCTCTGAAACTGAATCAAGATTTCCCTCTTTCTGATTCTTCTCTTCAATGGAGTGAAAGTGCTATTAGTTTTTGTTGAAACTTTTTGCTATATATAGTTCAATTTGTGCACCAACCAGAGTTGAACACAATTGGTTTGTCGCAAATTGGTTGAGAAATGAGCATATAAGAGCCAAAAACACGATTTATAGATGTGAATTTCTTATTCACGGTATTTTGCATTTTAGCTCTTTTCTAAATAAAATGTTTGCCATATTTTGATTTGTTGTTAAATTTCGAGAATTTAAGGCTCAAAAATCATTCAATTTGGTGCCCAATATCAAAATCACAATTGTTGAGATTGATGGTTTTTTAAATTTGGAGTTCAAGATTTCGATGTCAGAAGTGATTTTGCGTGTAAGAACTTTTCTGAGCTTAAATTTGGTTCTATTGAACTCTTTTCGAAATTTTGTTCAAGTTAGAGTCCAGTTTCATTCAATATGGTCGCGTAATGCTTGAGTTATTGAAGAAACAAGAAATTGAAGTGTTCTTGGTGTTCTCAAAGATATTCATACTGTTCTTCATTTTTCTGTGTTTTATTTTGAAGTACCAAACAAAAACATATATGAAAGATAAAGGGCCAAAGTGGAAAATATAAAGATAAAGAACCAAACTGACACAAATATGAAAGATAAAAGACCAAAGTGGAAAAAAAGATAAAGGAACAAACTGACACAAATATCAAAGATAAATGACTAAAAATGTAATTTAGCCAATATAATAATATCTGTGATTTGGTTTGGTTGCAGAAAAAAGATCCATCATCCGAACTGAACCCGAACTATTGATTGAAAAAGTTATCCAAACATATGCAAAACCGAAACAATTTTTCTACGATTTGCGGCTTTTATTTAGGTTGATTTAGATTTGAACACTCCTAACTAACGTACCACCATACTCCATTCGTCCCACTTTGTTTGCAGTTAAAGGGTTTGACGCACTCTTTAAAGAAAAATTATTAGGAGTCTAATTTTTTTTAAAATTATTCTCTAATTTACCATTGTTGTGCGAATATTTGGTGCTTAGCCGGGCAAGATGCTTAGTCAGCCAATTGGGTGTTACTTCGGCTGACTAGGCGTTTGCTGAGGCTAACTCGCACTGATCCCTTTGTTGATCAAGCGATTACGCTGAGAAAGGGACTTTGTTTCTCAACTGCGGGTTCCTAGACTGCTTTAGAAAGCGTCTAGTGTAAAAGGAGAACTGCTACTAACCTAAGAATGCATAAAAATAAAGGAAAGCGATAAAGGAAAGGTAAAAAATATATAATGTGTGTGTTTTACAAATGTACAAGCCAACTATACATATACATGAGCCTTCGCCGGCCACTACTCGAGCCAACAACTGCTCACCGTTGGATAGACTAAGATCAACATACTACATTACACCTATGCCTTAAAAATAGGAAGCACATTCCACTCTTCCACTAGCACGGGTAGTGGGATCAAAATATCTTCGCTTCCACTTCTATGGCACTTCTCCACGTTGTCTTAACCGCTCCAACGTGTAAATGTGTCCACGTGCGTTGAATCATTGCTCCCAAAACAAGCTCCTTTTTTTTTGACAAGGTGGTTACCGCAGCTCCTTTAACTTGGCCTCCTCATGCCACTTCCCATAAATTTAGGAAGGTGGTTACCGCAGCTTGACTTGGCATTTTTTCCATTATATTTATTTTAAGAAATCATATAATTATCTAATAAATAATTATATGAACACATTAAGGCCAGTTATTAGCCTCCAAGTCTATATAGACTTAGTAGCCACGTCAAACCGATTTGTCTCGGCCGAGTCATACCGCGGTCAATCAAGCGTCAGCCAAGTAGGCACCTCAGTCGTTTATCTTTGCCATGTGGTCATGTATAGCCAATTACACCCCAAGAAGCTAAATTTCTATTTTTGCCGACGGGAATCAGCCTTCGGCCCTCAGCTAACAGATTCTACGTCAGCCAAGTAGCCCTCGGCGAAAACGGGTGTCAACAACCATTTAACTATTTATCTCTCTACATAGGAAAGTGTGAATCATTTATTAGATGTAAAATGTTTTCATAATTAATAGGGGTATAAGTGGAAAGAATATTAAAAATTTTATTAAAAATCTAAAACAATCAATTTAGGACAAATTAATTTTGCTAAAGCAACAAATAAAGGCAAAAAAACGGTCCTAGGATTAAAAAAAAAAATTCCAATATAATACAGTTTTTTAATTATATACCAAACTAGCACACTTTTTTTCAGTTGAGAAGTCTCAACCCCGGGTTGAGACTTCTCAACTGAGTTTTTAAAAAAATTTGGTTTTTTCAGTTGAGAAGTCTCAACCCGGGGTTGAGACTTCTCAACTGAAAAAACCAAAATTTTTTAAAAACTCACTTGGGAAGTCTCAACCCCCCATACAGACTTCTCAACATGTTTTTTTTTTAATTTTAATATTATTAATAATACAAATTATTTATTTATATATACTAAATAATTTTAAAATTTAGTTTAATTTATAATTAATATATTTATTTATATTAATTTTGTATTTTATATATACTAAATTTGTATTTATATTAATAAATTCCAACATATTTATTTATTAAATAAATAAATATGTAAAACTAAATATAATTGAAACATTAATATTAATTTATCAACTAAACTCATTTATGAAATTATATATTACAAAAGATTACAAGAGTTGTACAAATAAATTGAAAGACAAATTATTATTCTCCTAGATGGTGCCCAGTCCCACAACGTGGCGGTCGACGGTTACGACGTGGACGTGGTGCTGGTAGGTCTTGTTCAGTGTGGTCAGGTGCAGGGGCAACTGGTTGTTCGTATTGGTACCCTGTTGATGAACTAGGTCCTGCCTGGTCGGGGTTCTATGTTGGTCCAGATTCCAAAATAGATTGATAATATCTATATGGTTCTGGCGTATTATAATCGGGACTAAGCAAAGGACCTAAAAAATCCTGGTCGTAAGAAGCCGCAGAAGACCTATATGGTTGAGGCGTGTATTCTACTGACTGGTTGGCCGACTCATAATGTTGATATGTTGGTGGGTTGTAGGTGGAGTGGCGGTGAGGCATAGGCTCTTCGCTCTCTTCAACGGTTGGCCGAGTAGGTGTTGCACGTCGTCTACGGCTGCGATGTTGAGATTGATTTGTTTCCCTAGTTGGTGCGTCTTGTTGTTCATTAACTCCACCTGTACCACGTGGTTCCATTAGTTGTTCGTTGATAGACAGATATAACCTAGAGTTTGTTGTTAGCCACATCATATATTCTTCTGTATTGATGGGCTTTCCCTGTAACGAGTGGCCGATAATAACTGCTTGTTCTTTATCATCCCAGCACTGAATAAATTGACCAAGCCTTACTAGCCAGTTTTCTTCCGCATTTCCTCGCATGTCGAGGTCGTGCAAATTGTCCAAGTTCTCGGGTGGAGGAGGTATATCTTGCATTAGGCCAAACTGCATTTTAACTCTATCTGTTTGATGCCATTCCACAATTTGAAAACAGACCAACGCTATTTTTGCACTCCATATCCTACTGTGTTGGAATGCTATTTCTGGCAGATTGAGTTGAAGTTCTTTATACGGCAACCACTTAAACTGAAAAAAAAATTAAGTTAGTAACAAGCCATTCTGCATTGTTTACAAATTTTGACATAACGAAAATTAATTATACTTACTTCAGCTACTGTCATGTGGTCTATCCTTGACCTTATGTCATAAATGGTAGCAGGAGTATTGGTGAAGTTTAAACCCCTGTGAACCCATCTGTAGAAACAAAAAACGATTTTACTATTAAAGAGTAAAATAGTTACTAAACCATAAAATTACCACAAGACTTTGTTTACCTTTTTGCTAGTGGCCACTCAACAACACGGCTCACTTGTGGGGCTAGAAACGACATGCGATACCAAACCCATGGTTGTAAGAGCAAAGTACATCCACCCATGCAATTTGAGGACGGTGTAGAAGCTCTACACATTTCTCTGTACAAGTTCGCTAGACATGCCGAACCCCAACTATATTGTGAAATATTTTCAATGTTTTCCAATAGGGGTAGATACTTCAAGTGAACTCGACTTGATGATTTATCAGGGAGTATATACCCCCCAATTAACTGCAGCATGTATGCTCTGCAATGGTATTCCACTATGCGTTCGTGAGCATCTACGGGAACAACTTTAAATTCATTCTCAAGCCACTTAAGCTTGACTTCGTTCCCCTTCCTTTGATCATTTGGCGGTGTTTTCCCCAAGAGTCTCTGGCATAGCTCATCATATTCACGTTTGGTCCTTCCTAATCCCGAAACAGCGTAACCCTCTACGGGTAGACCCAATTGTAACGCTACATCTTGGAGAGTTATTGTGCACTCCCCAACTGGAAGATGAAACGTGTGTGTTTCTGGTCTCCAGCGCTCGACCATTGCCGTCACCAAGGAAGGATCTATTTTGAATTTTCCAAGAGTTGAAACATTTAGAAACCCAGCATTATGTATCAAGCCTCTAATCTGGGGGTCTGGAGTTTCAATGTTAAAATGATTTTGTGTTGAAATTTTATCGTAACTGGTTTCAGAAGACCTGTGAACACACTGTTTTCGCAACAAAGCCATATAGAAGAGTAGAGAAGTGTTGATGAATTTATGATGAAAAGTAGAGAAGTGTAGAGAAGATTGTGTATCTCAGAGTAGAGAAGTGTGAGCAGAGATTGTGTCTCAGTGTTGGATATTAATAGAAGTTCTCCACAAACCAAGCAAAGCTTGCAAAATTAATTGAAAGTAACATGGAAGGTGAGATGGGTTGTCAACACACGTGAAGGTGAGATGAGTGACATCAAATCTGTCTTCCACTCTTCATCATGATAATGTGAAAGAGTATATGGACATAATGATAATGAGGTTTGAAAAAGAGTATAAAGACAAGCATTTTTTTTTGACAAGTAAAGACAAGCATTATTGTTTCTGCTAAACTACATTATTAGCATTATAAAAATTTAAAAAATTATATGACATTATAGTAGAGTTATAGTGCTACGGTTTCATGTGTTTAATTAGTACTTACGGACTTAAATTATACATGTAAAATAATTGCAAAAATGACTAAAAACAGTTTTTTCAAAGTCTAAAAAATGACTTTTTCAGCATGTTTAGATCAATTTTTACCCTTTTTATTAATTTATAAAAATTTAAAAAATTATATGACATTATAGTAGAGTTATAGTGCTACGGTTTCATGTGTTTAATTAGTACTTACGGACTTAAATTATACATGTAAAATAATTGAAAAAATGGCTAAAAACAGTTTTTTCAAAGTCTAAAAAATGACTTTTTCAGCATGTTTAGATCAATTTTTACCCTTTTTATTAATTTATAAAAATTATATGACATTATAGTAGAGTTATAGTGCTACTGTTTCATGTGTTTAATTAGTACTTACGGACTTAAATTATACATGTAAAAAAATTGAAAAAATGACTAAAAACAGTTTTTTCAAAGTCTAAAAAATGATTTTTTCAGCATGTTTAGATCAATATTTACCCTTTTTATTAATTTATAAAAATTTAAAAAATTATATGACATTATAGTAGAGTTATAGTGCTACGGTTTCATGTGTTTAATTAGTACTTACGGACTTAAGTTATACATGTAAAATAATTGCACCGAGACTTTTAAAAAAACAGGGCAAGTTGTCCACAAACCAAGCAAAGCCTGCAAAATTAATTGAAGGTAACATGGAAGGTGAGCTGGGTTGTCAACACAGACATGGAGGGTTACAAAGATGCTGGTCAAAGTTGCTGTGAGTGACATCAAATCTGTCTTCCACTCTTCATCATGATAATGTGAAAGAGTATATGGACATAATGATAATGAGGTTTGAAAAATTAAATTATAGGGTTGGTGAAGTGGAGAGCATCCGAGAGTAATGATAATGAGGTTTCAAAGGAAATAATGATAATGTGATATAATTTTTTTAAATTTAGAACGGCCTAGATTTTGCCGACACTAAACAACGGCCTAGATTTTACCGACACTAAACCCTAAAATCAACGGTTAAGATCATCCAACACCTATTATAAATACATTCTCTTCCACTCTTCCTTCTTCAAACACCTATTCCACTCTTCCTTCTTCAAACAACTCTTGTCATGGCTCCTGTTTTTATCACAGTCTATTTCAATGGACATGTGGATAAAACACCAACAGAAGGTATTGTCTTTAGATGTGATAGCTCATGCTTAGTGAAACTTCGGTCAAAATTCAAACTAGATGAGCTAAAACAAACAATCGAAAATCAAATCTCTTCACCTCATCCAAAGAAGGTGGTTAGTCTTATATACCGTTACCCTACAACTCTTTCAGCTGGCCATAAATTCTATGAGGAGTTGCATCTATGTTCGGATGATGATGTGGATATGATGTTAGGTGTGTTCAAGGAATGCAAACACCTAGGTATCTCCACACCTGAAGTGTATGCAGATTTGATGGATGCTCCTTCTAACGAAACCCAAACACAAAATCCTTTTTCAGAAAACAACTTTTCTTACGAAACCCAAACACCAGCTTCATACCCTGAATTCATTCCATCATCTTTCCAAACCCACTTACCTTATGCTGAACCAAGGGCATATGTAAACACTCAATCCACTCCATCATCTTCAGTAAACCCCATTGACCTAAACACAAGTAACCCTCTAGACACCCAACCTATTAGTATTATTCCAGGTGTTCATAATGAAGAGGTTGGGGAATTTAGTGAGGATGAAGATGATATTCTTCAGCGCCATGATGAGGAGGAACCTATTTTAGCAAGCCCACAAACGACCGTCTCTTTCCATGACCCTCCACCACACTTTCGCAACATCACAGATGACAACATCCAACAACAAGATGATGAGTTTGGCCATTCCATGGATAGGAACCGAGACTGTACCATTGAGGACCCTAACCACCTCCAGAAGAAAATGAGATTCCAAACTAAAGAAATGGCACAACATTTTATCCAAACATACCACCTAAACCAGTGTCTAGACTTCAAAGTCGATTTTTCAAATACAGAAAGATGGATGGTTAGTTGTGTGCAAGTAATTTGTCCATGGAAGTGTACAGTAAGGCTCGGCAAAAGATCTCAAGTTTGGGAGATTACACAATTACAAGGGCCACACACATGCACATCAGGGACTCTTTCACAAGATCACCGACAACTAACTGCAAATTTAATGTGTGACAGTATCATGCAACTCGTTAGATCTGATCCGACAATCTCAGTCTCAGTGTTGATTGCACACATAAGGGAAAAGTTCACGTACACAAGTACTTATAGGAAGACGTGGCTTGCAAAACAAAAGGCCATCGAGAGGATTTACGGTAATTGGGAGGGGTCATACAACCAGGTAACAAAGTGGCTCCTAGCTTTAACTTACTACATTCCAGATACTAAGGTCGACCTTCAATGGTTACCTTTTATTGAGGCTGGACAACAAGTTGCTGGTAAGGGTATCTTCCACCGCATCTTTTGGAGTTTTGGGCCGTGCATCAAGGGATTTCATTATTGCAAGCCTGTTGTGTCTGTTGATGGAACATGGTTGTACGGTAGGTACAAAGGAAACCTACTAATGGCAATTGCTCAAGATGGAAGGGGCAACTGCTTCCCAATAGCATATGCCGTTGTCGAGGGTGAGACAAGTGATGCATGGTATTTCTTCCTATCTCGTTTAAGAGAGTGGGTCACACCCCAAGATGGTCTCTATTTGATATCAGATAGACACGAGTCTATCAAAAGTGCAGTTAGACGTCTAAACAGCAATTGCAAGCATGTGTTCTGTATTCGACACATAGCTCAAAACTTCATGAGACATTTCAAAAATGGGACTGCCAAGAAACATGTCATCAACATGGGTGAGCATTTTTTAATACAATAAGTCTTAATGTGACCTTCATTTTTTAATACAGTAAGTCTTAACAAAGTTATATTTTCTTGCTTCAGGATACTCCATGAATGAATATACCGCCGAACTATACAAAAGAAAAGTCCGGAAGGGAAGCAGGTGAGGAGGCTGTGGCGTGGTTAGATGATATAGAAAAAGAACAGTGGCTACAATGGTATGATGGAGGGAGTCGTTGGGGCCACATGACAACAAACCTTGCGGAGTGCATCAACAAGGTCTTAAAGGGCCTGCGCAATCTCCCCATACGCTCCTTGGTAGAGTCAACCTATTATAGGTTAACTGAGACTTTTGTCCAACGGGGGAGGGAGGCAGAGGCAATGTTGCATTCTGGTCAAGTTTACTCAGAAAATTTATTGGAACATATTGAAAGAAACAGAGCAGTGTCTAACACACATAGCGTTTCAATTCACAATCGAGCACAAAGTGTGTTCAGAGTTGAAGAACTTGTCCGACCTCAAAGCGGCAGATCTGCACAAACATTTAAGGTGGACTTCAGAGCACGCATTTGTGATTGTGGCGAATTTCAGGCGTTGCACTATCCTTGTTCACATGTCATTGCAGCATCTTCAAAAATTCATTATGACCACATGTTCTTTGTGCCTCCACAATACACACTGGATTATGTTTTCAAAACATACTTTGTGGAGTTTCCAGCATTACCAATTGAGTTGTCCTGGCCAGAATTCAATGGAATTGAATTGCAACATGATCCAAATATGCGGAGAGAAAAAAAGGGTCGCCCAAATTCTACTCGTATCCGTATTGAGATGGATCAAACAGAAAGGACTAATCGCACTAAGAGATGTGGTCTTTGTAGAAATGAGGGGCATAACCGAAACAATTGCCCTAACCGAAATGTAGAACAATGGGATAATTAAGTATTATATTCATACTAAGTTGTTCGAATGTTGTAATCTTGTCTTCATTCTATGTCAAGAGTTTTTTTATCAATGAAAATAAATGTGTTGATTTCTTTCTATATTTAATTTGTTAAAGTATGCATTGTGCAGAGTGCACTGTTACAGTGTGCATGGTGCAGAGTGCACTGTTAAAGCGTGCATTGTGCAGACTGCACTCTTGACGACCTAGATTTTGGCAATACTATTTAACGGCCTAGATTTTGCCGACACTATTTAACGGCCTAGATTTTGCCGACACTAAACCCTAAAATCAATGGTTAAGATCATCCAAAATCAACGGCTTACATACAATCACCCATATTATAAATACATTCTCACATTACACCCAAATTCACACCAACAGTTTACCCACAACCTATATTTCTGATCAATCTTCTTTTCTCTAGTTCTTCCCAAACCACTGAAATGGAATGGCAGTTGTGCCCAACCCAGTACTCAAATGACAAATTCCTAACCGCACTTCATCACAGTGGAACTGTAACCACCGATGAACATGGTGTTGTTTTTCGTTGTCGTAATCATATCTTATGTAGGATGAATAAGGACATCACATTCGCCCAACTCAAGGAGAAGGCTGAGAGGAAGATACGCCAGAGGGGGGTGGCGTAAAGACGTGGCTCATATCCGTTACAGAAAGTACAATTGTTCCGATGACGGTACTTTCCATTATTCTTCCATGGAGATCCAAAGCGACGACGACGTGCGCGCAATGATGGAAGCCCATGCTAACGTTCCAATGGGACGTAGTCTTTTGGAGTTGTATGTGGACACAACACGCACTCTGGAAGAAATCCTTCATCTTCTGCGACCACCCCCACCCCCACCACAACAAGTCATACCGCAAAGAGTCATCAACCACTTCTGTACACTTCACTGTCAGGCCAGTGTTATGCACAGGGAAGAAGATGGTGTCTTTTTTATGGGTCCAAACAACATTTATACCAGGCTTCCTAACAACACCACATTCGCCAAATTGCATGAAGGATGTACGGCACAGGCGCAACTGGAGGGTGAGGAGCAAACAATCACTCGTATCATTTATCGCTGCCCCCGGCTCCACGTAGATAATCGTATTCGGTGGTGCCCGTACACTATCACGACTGACCGACACGTTCGACACATGTTTGAGCTGCATGAGAGGTTTTACCCTTATACTCAAAGACGCGGTATCGAGTTCTGCGTTCAAACCACTATTTCAGCCGATGAGATCAGCCGTCGGTTGAATCGTCCAGCGGTCTGATGAGCACTACCAATAAATGTTTGGTTTCATTACTTTCGATGATGTATTTCTATTATTGTATTTCTATTCTTGTATTTCTATTATTGTGTTGAACGAATAATTTGATGTTTATTTCTGTCTTTTATCTATATTATATTATGTTCCAATTTTTATTCTCTTAATTTTTTTTGTAAGTATTTACGTAATTAAATTATACTTCATAATAATGATCTGTATAAATTTTTTATTTAATTATGTGCTTATATTTTAATTTAGGGATTAATTAATTTAGGTATTTTTATATAAAATTGTTTTAAAATTATTTAGTATATATAAATAAATAATTTGTATTATTAATAATATTAAAATTTTAAAAAAAAAAACATGTTGAGAAATCTCTATGGGGGGTTGAGACTTCTCAACTGAAAAAAAAGTGTGCTAGTTTGGTATATAATTAAAAAACTGTACTATATTAGAATTTTTTTTTTTTAATATTAGGACCCTTTTTTTGCCACAAATAAAATGGGATGCATGGAGTACTAGTTTGCTAGATTTTGATTGAAGGAGAATTTATTCCTCTCTGTCTAAGTCATCGTGCTGGATTTTCTTTGTAATATATAAAAAAATACAAAATAAATGATTATAAAATCCAAAGAATCTTTATCACCGGGAATCTCCAACCCCACAGGTGATTCAGTGCCACCTAGCACATGATCATGTCGTGTAAATTTAGATATGTACAGGAACTTATCAAGCATGGGGCAGAGCATGAATCATTCATATGAATCATTTGAATTAGTATGAATCATTTGAATCAGAATAATTATTGGTGCATGACTTCATGGAAAAAACTGATTAATCATTGGTCCCTTTTTTAATCACACTCACCCGACACGTCACATTACAAGGTCCTCTTGCATAGGGTTTAGGGCGTGAATCACATGAATACTTATTGGTTTTTTTTTTTGAAATTTCATAATAAAAGAAGTAATAATTATTTGTCCTTTTTATTCCATGTGTCGCATTACCAGGTCCTACAGTGCTGTTTTTTTTTATCGGACCCTCACGGGCGACTCACGCAGTGTCCCAACGCTGTCAATGAAGGACTAATCTGTGCTCGCTACTTGGGGCTCTTAATCATTTTGCTGGCCAGCACCCTATTTGACGTATCCTACAATGCTGTTTATATCGAATTAGTACTACGTTTCTCCCATTTTATAAGTTGTTTTAACAAAATCAATTTGTCTCAAATTAGTTGTTGTTTTACATTTTCAGTGAAGCATCTAAGATGTTTTTCCACTAACGCCCTTATTAATCATGACAACTTTTTACATTTAATAAATGATTCATGTTTATCTATGCAGAGAGATAAAGAGTTAAATGGTAATTTAAAGGCTAAATACCTGTTTTGGTCCTTTATGTTTGGGCAAAGTTTCACTTTCGTCCTTTATCTTTTTTTTGTTCCGTTTTAGTCCTTTATATTTCATTGTGCAAGAAAGTGAGGGACCAAAACGAAACAAATTAAAAACTGAGAGGGACCAAAATTAAACCAAAGAAAAAAGCAGAGGACGAAAATGAAACAAATAGTGCTAACGGTAGGGACGAAACCGAAACAAAAATGAAACATAAAGGACTAAAACGGAACAAAAAAAAGATGAAGGACGAAAGTGAAACTTCGCCCAAACCTAAAGGACCAAAACAGGTATTTAGCCTAATTTAAACAACACGTTTTATAAAATCTAGACTACTAATCATTTTTCTTAATAAGTGCGCAACAACCTTAAACTGCATATAAAATGGGATGGAGGTAGTAGTAGTAATTAGTAGTAATTCGTTAGGGTAAGAAAAATGTTACTCCTTCCGAATCTATTTATAAGCAAAAAATCACTTTTTAGGTTAATTGAAAAACTGATGTACTTGGACTTTATTATAGTTCAGATACATCAGTTTTTCAATGAATCTAAAAGTGATTTTTTGCTTATAAATAGGTCTAGAGGGAGTAGTTTTCGAGATTTGTACATTTTTAATTTAGTGTCTTATTATTTTTAAATTTTAATTTAGTCCTTAAATTTTAGAAAGTTCCAATTAACAATTATATATTTTTTTAAAAATTATATCAATTTGGTTCATCTTTTATTTTTTATTTTATATGGTCCCTTAATTTTCAAAATTCTAACAATTATGGTCTCATTTATTTTGGCCGTGACCAACTGACCATGAGTGGTGTGTGGTTCACTGACCTGGTGTGAATGAGTTGCTGTATACACAGATCTAATTCATAATCTTTTCATTCAAAAAAGTGTGGCTTCAATTTTATTCTGAAATATTTATTTTAAAGAATTGAAATAATAGGATCCTTACAAAATGGTGTTTCACTGTCTCTCACTGTCGTCATATTATTTTGTTATGTTGTAATTATCATTGGTGGAAAAACAGAGAATGAGATAGCAAATGAGATTTTTTCATCCATAATAAAACACATGTAAACAATGAATGGAGTACGATTTTAAATTTATTTTCATAAAATCGAATGTAATTACAAGATTAAAAAAATTACAACAAATACATAATCCTCAAAGGAATGGAGTAGGGAATTGAGGGAAGTAGGAACTTCCAATACATGTGGAAAAGAACTCTCTCTCCCCTCTATTATTGAGCAAGTTTACATCCTTGCCCTTTATTTGACAATTTCCCAAGGGCTCCACTTTCATGAATTCCAAATGCAAACCAAATAACAAATTGCAATACCAAACCAAACTTTTTCTTGAACTGATCTTGTTGCTTCATGAATCAAACAAATTAAGTAACACAAGTGAATGCAAATATTTTCCATTTATATAATATCCCATTGCAAATGCCTCCTAGGGATACTATAAGACACATTTATAGTAGTGGTTCCATCTGGACTTGGAGGGTAATATGGGGAATCTTCTGCATATTCAGTTGGTAGTGACATCCAATGTAGACTAGGCTTCCAATCTGCTTCTCTAAGAACCCTTAATATTTCCTTCACAACAACCTTGCTTCCCTCAGCTGATAGATGAACTCCATCCCTAACAAAAATTACCAAATATATCCTTATCAAATTTATGAAGGAAAATGGCATAACCAAGTTTAAAAATAAATAAATTGTATCCACTCTGATTTAAGTCACGACAGAGATTTAAAATAGAAGTTTGCGATTGATATCAGGGCGCGACATCGAAGGTTTTAAAAACCTAATGCAAAATCATTTTTTTATGAGCAAAATTTCATTAGAATAAGAGCACTTTGTACAATAAGTTACGAGACACATAAAAACAAATTACATAGGTAGTTAGGCAAATTCACGGGGAGTGCCCGTTTGCATAAGCAAGGAAGCCCTCAACAACCAACATAATAATTTCACCCCCAAACAACCAACAACAAACCAATTGACAGACTACGTTGTTAGTTAGCAACTGCAAAAAACATAGGTAGTGCCCTTTAGGTATGTTGTTTCCACAACCACAACTCATCCCGATAGGGATACATCAGTCATATTTGATTGCAATTCTCTGTAGTATCACGACCGTGACCACAATTAATATATTGGACATAACTTGTAACTTCAATTTAGACATATATAATGAGAGCAAATATATATACTTACGTGAAGCTAACATCTAACCAATCATCCCTTTGCATGATTGCAGACCAGAGATCAATGACCTTGAGATTCATCTCCTCACACAATTCCACTAAAGCCTTTGCATATATTCCACAATGATCATTTGTTCTTCCACTTTGTGTTGCACTGGATTCAGTCCAGCCATTAAGTTCATCAGAATTTAGAAGTTTCACAAAATATTTGCATAATCTATCTTTCTCAATGCTGACTTTTTCAAAAAAAATAATATAATGAGCAAAAAGGAACTTGTATGAACCTGAGTTTCTTGCGGATTTGCTGTTCATTGATGGGAGGAGAGGTGAGAAATATAAGGCGAATGTGATCCGACAGGCTCTGAAAAACATTATAGTTTGTGTCAAACTTTGTAGCAACAAATATAAGAAGATTAAAAAAAGATTAATTTATTTTTTATGCAAGTTGGGAAAATAGTTTTGATTAACCTTTAGATGGGTAGCAATTTTCTTCATGTTTTCAAGGTATTCTTCAAGAGGAACATGAGGACCAAGACCAGATGCGTGAGGGTGAATAGAGTCATTACCACCAAAGTAGATTATTACCAATGATGGTTGCACATAAGCATCCTGAGTTAAAGAAATATAAGAAAGCAAAAGGGTCATTTCTCATAGAATCAACGTATTTTACTTTATGGTAAATCTTAGAAAAGCATTGATTATGATAGTTTCCGAAGTTTGAACCCCACATTTCTCAATTCAACTATATAAGGGTTTTTTAAGTCACCAATCAAGCTACATGCTTATGACCAACAAAGAAGTAATCATTAGCCACATTGTGCAAAGCGAAAGTATCTTTTTTTTGCTCGTCGATAGAGTGATAAGGAGCACTCGTAAACTTACACACGCAAAGTGGACATTCCAAATTAGAACTTGAGTAACCACGGAAAATAGAGTCTATCAACGTTAACTTTACAAGTTTCCAATTATGGAAAGTAGGTAGAGTAAAATTGTAAACAATAAAACATGAAACTTTTTTGGACAACAATTTAGGATATTATGTGTGCAAGATTCCCCAAGGTAAATTAATGTATTAACTAGACATTATGACTAGGTCAACTAGTTGACTTCATATTGAGAGGTGGTGTAGGCGTGTAGCCATTACTCAAATGAAACAAAATATTTATTTTCCAATAATTAAGTTTAATATTCAAAAAGAAAAAGAATGGAATATTCAAAAGGAAACCAAAGGAATCTGCTGACTCATTTTATATATATATATATATATATATATATATATATATATATATATAGTTATGTAGTATGTACCTTGGGAAAAACTTCATCAAGAACCTCCAAGGCACGCCTTGAGTTCCAACCTGAGTACCCTCTTAAGATAATGTCCGCCTATGTCACCATTTCAATATCATACTCCAAGTTAATTCACAAAACAATAATTACAAAATAAATGCATATATATATAAATTTACTTCTGTTTGTATGCATGAGTATATTGCTAGTTAATAACATAAAAACTAACAATAACAACAAGAAAGTATCACATAACAAATTTATATATTATAGTAATTGACTACTCCATCCGTTATAGAGTATAAGCAAAAATTGGTCAACAGAAGTTATGTATCTGATTCAAAATTTAGATTAGATACATTAACTTCTATTGACCAATTTTTACTTATATTCTGTAACGAAATAGTATATTACAAACAGAAGTAAATTTGTGATAAAAATGACATATAATGATATATAGAGTAGGAAGAGAAAGACCTTTCTAGAATACAAATTAGCTAGAATAGCACCCCAACCACCATTATCGAAACTCATCTGAATTATGGAGGAGCCAAATAGCACAATCTGAGGTCTCATTGGGCCTGCCATCTGTATACTATGTTTGTTGCTCTCTTATTTGGCTCTCTCTCTCACTCCTATGAGATTGCAAACATATTGGAAAATCCACAATTTATAGACATGGATTTTACTATTTTTCGTTTTTTTATTTCTCTCCCTTGTACAAATTTGCAGTCCTTGCCACGTTATATGGTTGGCTACATAGCTATCAATCATGACATATATATATATATATATTCTATATTTCCTATTTGCCAATTCATTATCCAGATTCAATGGTATATATTATTCAAAGAACAAATTAATTTTCCTAGCAAGTATCTATTAACATTTTAATAAATAATAATTGTGTTACTTATATGTTTGAATTATTAAAAATTGATCCTTGTTTGTTTGCGTGTAATAATTGTACTATATATATATATAAATATATATATATATATATATATATATATATATATATATATATATAGACACACATTTTACGAAAGCTTTGGGGTGAGTCGTCAGACGATGTTGGTGATCCTGACTTCTGATTCTTATGGAGCAGCTGCGCGACATGCTTACTTTGAACCAGTTGTGTCCAAGACTCAAAAGAAGAAATTAAGACAAAAGAAGAAATTGGTCGTTGGATACAATACTCGGTCAAAAGCAAATTCTGTTTCTGAATCCTTTTGATCTGGTTCTATTTTTTTAACTGTGTTTTTGTATTCTTTTTTATTTTTATTTTATTTGATTTTTATTTTTCGTTTGGCTGTTTTGCTCTCTTGCCTTGGGTTTTGGTCTAGTCCCCCTTGGTATCTTTATTGTCTTCGTTTTCCTTTTTTAATAGATTCAATTTTCTTTGGTTAAAAAAAAATATAGACACACATTTTAACAATTAGGTAACTAATTAGACTTTGTTCTGCAGGTTGTTGGCTAAATTATAGTTGCATCCATTTTCACTAGCAGGAAAAGTTATTGTTTACTGATAGGCTGCAAATATACGGTTCTATTGTGTAATAAAAAGTATCGATTTGTAGAGACTTTGTGATTACCAATATTATTTTCGGTGGCGATTTTTTTTATAAGCAAAATATTTTACGTTTGATATTTGAATTATAATTTTGAAGGATGATGAGGTTAGATTAGAATGTAAACTTTAATAAAATAGAGTCTAGACTTGAGTGAGGAGGGGTCTATCATTGGATTATTCCTACAATCTCAATACTAGAAGAGTCTACTCACTCATGATTAAAGTAGACAATGACTTGAAATTAGAAGACATGAATTGTAAATTAAATGACAAAATGTAAATGATGGAATTGTAAATTGGTGAATGTAAATGACTTAGAAATGATGGAATCCCTCTTAACTTATTTCTTTCACTATTCTCCCTTTGTTATATCAAGTTTGGCAACAATTTTCAGCTGGCTTACTCAAGCTTGACTTAGCTAACTTTTAAACTACTTGGTTCCCCTTCTAGACCTAGAGTTTCAAGTGTGAAGATAGCTATGAGTTTAGAAAATAATCTAAACATAGAGTTATTCTTACATGCAAGATGTCATCATAATGTTCATCCCTTATTTTGATTTTCTTTCTTTAAACACAATCATCTACCAATAGTGGTGCAACATTACATTATCATCTCAAAAGAACACAAACATGGGAGAGTTGCACTGACGACTAAAACAACAATTAAAAATGAAAACAAAAATGAAAGCGGGGAAAAACAATAAAATAAGCAGGGAAAAACAATTTGGTGGATTTCCTCATGAGGATCCCTATGAGCATTTAAAACAGTTTTTAGAAATATGTAGTAACTTTATCATACCTGGTGTTAGTGAAGATGCATTTAGACTTAAGCTATTTCCATATTCTTTGAAAGATAAGGCTAAATCATGGTTAAACTCATTGGAGCCTAATTCTATTCATACATGGAATGAAATGGCTGTGATCTGTACCTTTGATATCCTTGATTGCTGTTTTCCAGGTCTTAGATCTCTGTATGCCTTGGTCGTTCTGCTAGCTCTGCTCCGGAGGGCGGGTGTACCTGCGATAACACTCCGACACTCAAGTCAGGAACGGACGAGCAAAATATACGTATTGGTGAACAGTGTGTACCTGACAACTGACGCAATGAATGCTTATATAGTGAGCGTGAGTCGCGCTCGGCCGTCGGATGATCGTACGGACAGATCAGAGCCGTTGATGCGGTTCCTTGCTTTTGTGCCCCTCATTGTTGGGCCGATCTAGCACTAGAGCATTGGATTTGGGCTTCGGCCCACTCCAGAACAGTTGCCCCCCAAGCCAAGGTCGCTCATGTGGCGGGCGCAGGCTTGTTTTATGATCGTTTCTATGTCCGCGTCTCCGAGCGTGAGACCGGTCGGCTGATCGTTTCTGATTCGCGGTGGGCTTCGCTTACGCTCACATGACACGTGGCTCCTGTCAGGAAGTGACGTTTCGTTTTTCCCCAGGGGTCATTAATGGTGTCTCGAATTTTGAAAAGGTGGCGTTTGGTCATGATGACGGTTTGGTTTTCAAGGCGTGTGCAAGTGAAGGGTCGCGTCGTTTCGCTTGCTTGCTTTCCAAACCTTATAAATATGTTGCCCCCTCTCCTTCTCAGTTTCTACTTTCATTTTCGGAGCTCGAAAAGCGGTCATAATTTCCTCCTGTTGCGATCAAAAGCTTGCTTCTTTATTCTGGCCAGGTGTCTACCCGTGCACGAGTTTCAACTCAGGCGGTCTTATTCTTCTGGTCGTTTGATTTTATTCATCAAGGAGTATACTACCCTTAGACCGAACTTCTCTCCCACTCCAGGTATGCCCTTTTTTGTCTTGTTTATTTTAGCTCTAATTCTGTTTGCATAGGACGAGGAGGGGGTGTCAGGCTCGGTGTCGACCTTGTCGCCCCCTTCAGCAAATCATCGTTTAGGGTGAGCCTGACTTTCCTTCTCCTCGCAGGGCAACGCAGTGGCGCGAACAAAGAAAACTGCGAGAATTTCTGGTCGTCAACCTGCGAGTATGGCTGAGCATGCTCGCTCTGGAGATGTCGGCGCGAGCGGGTTCCCATCTGAGACTTTCTCTTCTACCGATCTTTCTTCTTCATCGTCCTCTGGACGCTCGTCAAACACGGTTGATACCGTCCAGTCTCCCCGAATGAATCCTACGCCCCCTCCAGTTCCAGCCAACGAGGTACTGCTGGAAGAGCACGATTGGAGGGGTAGGCTTGATGTCGACCGCTCTTGGATATCCTCCGCTATAATCAACGAGCGCTCTGTCTTCCCACCCGGTGATGAGGTGTTGCCTCTTTTCACCAAGTTAATAGGTTACGGTGATTAGGAATGGCGAGCGGAGGGCGTACCACCTGACGAGCATGCTGCCATAATCCCGAATTCATTAAAATTTATCATGTACTCCAACGTCCTCCGTGATTTGAGGGTGCGACCTCCCTTCACATTTTTCCAGAGACGTGTCTTAAGGACTCTTGGTGTTGCCCCTTCTCAACTTCACTTTAATGCTTGGGCGCTGGTTAAGTCGTTCGAGATAATAATGGCCGCTCTTGATCGGGAGGTAAATTGCCGTCTTTTCTTCTCATTGTTCGATGTTAGTCGCACAGTGGAGATGAGGAGCGAACCCAGGCGATGGGAACAAGTTTCCTTGAAGGGACGGAAAAACACGATCAGGCTCTTCAAGCCATTCTGTGAATCGGTAAAAACTTGGAGGCACGCTTTCCTCTGGGTCGTTCCTGTTAATGATCGTGCTAAGGCAATGGTGGGAACTGTGAATGACGAAGGTCGCGTCTCCTCAATGAAGTTTCCTCTGGGTTGGTCGGACTCACACTACGATCGCGACACTATCCATTATCGGCATCAAAGGAGGCTGAGCGACTATGATCTTGAGAGTATTCGGATGTTAGAGACCTTGGTTACTTGGCTGCCAGAAGGGGTCATACCCTGTAACAAATTTGCTTGCCTCCGGACATCCGAGCAAGCTGAAAACAAACTTGGTGTGCCTTTATTTTTGCTTTTTATTTTGATCGTGATTTACTTTGTTCTGTCTCCTAATTCATCTTTCTACTTTTTCAGCTGAAATGACGGGCATCGATTTCGCAGCTCTTTTGGCAAAGACAAAGTCAAGAAAGCAGAAGAAGGTGTCTTTTGCCTCTCCGTCTCAACCATCTCGCGCTGAAGACGATCATGGACCTGCTGGGGGCGAGCAAGGAACGAGCTCAGCTTCTAAAAAGACAGATCGGACTCAAAGTCCTCTGGACGCTATTCCGATCGACCTTGATCCTCCCCAAAAGAGAAGAGAAGCATCAAGAAGGTCGTCCTTGGACTTGGACGATCTCAAGGACGTGGATTTTGAACGCCTTAAGGCCGATCCTCTCCTCTTCGTAGCTGAAATTGCCCAAGCAGCTTCTCAAAAGCTTGCTCGTTACAAATCTGAGGAGGCTGGCCGCCAAGCAGGTATGCGCTTACTTCACAGAAACTTGTGGTTGGAGGGTGATCTTTTGGATAAAACTGACAAGTATAAGTCCCCTCTTGGACACATTACAGATTTGCGGGCAGAGCTGGAGAGTACCAAAAAGAAGCTCGAGGATGCTGAGGTCGCCCTCCAACCCACAAAGGACGCACTTGGCTCAGTTACTGCCGAGCGTGATGCGGCCATGACAGCCAGAGTAGATGCTGAAGCCAAACTTGCCACCGCTACTGCGAGTTTGGCTGAGCGGTCTACCAAGGTTATACGGCTGGAGGAGCGGGTGGTTGGTCTTGAGGAGAACCTGAAGGTTGTTGAGGGCGAGCGTGATCAGGCGAGGGGCGAGTTGGAGGCCCTGGAAGACATGACCATCTCTATTGCTAGCGGGCGTTTTGACGAGGCTGTAGCTCAGATTCGGTATTGCTATCCATCGCTGGAGATTAACCAGAGATTGTGAACAACGACCATTTCCTGAGAAACGGGCAAATCGTTCGTCTCGCGGAGAAAGATGAAGATGGGAATGTCATCCAAGAGGAGACGGTTGTCTACAGTCGCCCTGAATGAGTTATTCCCTTCGTATTTTGTCTGCTTGTACTTTGTTTCTCTTTTCTTCTTGTACTTTGTTGAATGTATTGCTTTTTCTTGTAATCAACAAGGAGCCCGGCCTTCTCCGGGCTAATGTTTAATGTTTTAAACGCCTTTTGTCATAATCGTTCTTTAGACTTTTATCTAGGCTTGTTCTATTTGATTTCCTCATGTCGCGAGGCTGCCTGCAAACAGCTTACCAAGTTTCTACTTTAGATTTAGCTCGTTTGCAAGCATATTTAGACTTAAGGCCGCTTAAGTTTGACCCTTGGCAGTTTATCAAACTCGGTTTGAACTTAATTCGCCTTCGGGGTTGTTCGTTATTGGATCGATTAATAACTAGAATCAAGAATTTAAGAAATTCCTCGTCGTTCTGTTGACGGACGAGCGGGCCTCAATAAAAAACCCCGTAGGGAAAAAGAGTGTCCCGCCCGTTTTGATTTTCATTCATTATTTAACTGGAAACATGACATTCTTTCATATTTTACATGGCATCAAGTAAAGTATCTTCTGAGGTTTGCTGCATTCCAAGTGTTAGCAATCATCCCTCCACTCATGGTCTTCAAGATATATGCTCCTTTGCCCGTCTTGGCAGCTACTTGGTAGGGGCCTTCCCAAGTTGGGGCTAGCTTGCCCTGGCCGGCATTTCTCTGGCCGATATCTTCCCTTCGTAGGACGAGCTGCCCTACATCGAACGACCTAGGAACGACCTTGGCGTTGTGTCTTGTCGCCATATTCTGTTTGACCAATGTCTCTTTGAGGGCTGCCTTGTTCCGCAGTTCTTCTACTAGGTCGAGCTCTTCCCTTGTTGCCTGCTCGTTCTCGGACGGCTGTAGAGGATTAGCCGTTCTCCAAGTCAACTCTCTCATTTCCACAGGGATTAGTGCGTCCGTTCCATAGACCATCCTGAAGGGGGACTCTCCCGTAGTTGAGTGTGGTGTGGTTCTATACGCCCATAGTACAGAGGGAAGCTCTTCTGCCCACCTTCCCTTGGCTTCATCCAGTCTTCTCTTTAGCCCCCTTAGGATGACTCTGTTGGCCGCCTCCGCCTGCCCGTTTGTTTGCGGGTGTTCGACCGACGTAAAACGCTGTTTTACGCCTAGTTCGACTAGAGTTTCTTGGAAATGTCGGTCCGTGAACTGTGTGCCATTGTCTGACACGATGACTTCGGGAATCCCAAACCGTACCAAGATGTTTCTTTTGACGAACTTCAGGCAATTCTTCGAAGTGATTTTGGCTAAGGGCTCGGCCTCAATCCATTTGGTGAAGTAGTCCACTGCGACGATCAGAAATTTAAACTGACCAGGGGCGAGGGAAAAAGGTCCTAACAGGTCGATACCCCACCATGAAAACGGCCATGGAGAAGTCAAACAGTTGAGCTCGGTTGGAGGTGCAACGTGGGTATCTGCGTGCCTCTGGCACTTGTCACATTTCTTGACCAGGTCTTTCGCATCTGCCTCCATAGTGGGCCAGAAGTAGCCCGCATTTAAAGCCTTTTTTGCCAAAGCTCGTGAACCCAAGTGGTTCCCGCAGATTCCTTCATGAATCTCCTTCAACACATAGGCCGCTTCTGCTGGGAGGAGGCACTTGAGTAAGGGCATGGTGAATCCTCTTCTGTAGAGTTGCTCGTTAATTATCGAGTACGACGTTGCTCGCCTGCGAACGAGTGCAGCTTCTTTTGGATCCTTGGATTCCTCCCCGTCCTTTATGTAGTTAAAGATGGGGTCGATCCAGGAAGGTGTTGAGTCGATCGTACATACGTCTGCTCCTAAGGCCGTATCTAACCTCACACTTGGTTGAGATAGGACTTTTTGTATTACGCTTCTATGGTTACCATTTTTCTTGGTGCTTGCCAGTTTGGACAAGAGGTCCGCCCTAGCGTTTTCAGTCCTTGGGACGTGCTTGACTTCAGCATGCTCGAATTTCTCCATCAACTCTTTGACCTTTGCTAAATATCTCTGGAGTATCTCGTCTTTGGCTAAAAAGACGTCTTTGATCTGGGAGACCGCTAGTAGTGAGTCTGATCGAAGCTCTACCCTTTTTACTTGCATCTCTAAAGCGAGCAACAGCCCAGCGATGCAGGCCTCGTATTCGGCCTGATTGTTAGAAGTGGGGAACGAGAAAGTCAAGGAGACTTCAATGGTCGTCCCTTCTTCATTCTCAAGGATTAAGCCCGCTCCGCTGCCTTTACCATTGGACGATCCGTCAACGTGCAAAGTCCATGAATCCTGAACTGGGTTCTCTGACCCTGGGGTCAATTCTGCGATAAAATCGGCTAAGACTTGTGCTTTAGCAGACGATCTAGGATCATACTTTATTCCGAATTCGGATAATTCTACAGCCCATTTGATCATTCTGCCCGCTAGATCTGGGCTATGCAGGATCTGCCTAATGGGTTGGTCGGTGCGTAAGGTGATCTGGTGGGCCACGAAGTATGGTCTCAACCTTCGGGCTGAGACAATCAATGCCAAAGCCAATTTCTCAATCCTCTGATATCTTAGCTCGGGTCCTTGCATAACTTTGCTGACAAAGTAGACTGGATTTTGCTTCGTTCCTTCTTCTCGAACCAAGACGGCGGCCAAAGCCTCGTCCGTGATGGACAAGTACAAATAAAGAGTTTCTCCAGGCTCGGGGGTCGTCAAAATTGGAGGTTCTGCCAGAGACGTTTTCAATTGTTCGAGGGCCTGGTCGCACTCGGGCATCCATTCAAATGTGGTCTCCTTTTTCAACAATTTAAACAAGGGCAAAGATTTGTTCGCTGCTTTTGAGATGAAACGAGAGAGAGCGGCCACCATACCATTGAGTTTCTGTATTTCTTTTTTGGTCGTTGGTGGTCTCATCTCAGTCACTGCTCTACATTTGTCTGGGTTGGCTTCAATTCCCCTTTCTGTGAGATGGAAACCAAGGAATTTGCCCGCTCTGACCCCAAAAGTGCATTTTTCTGGATTGAACCTTAACGAATTCTTTCTGGCTTCTTTGAATACTTCTTTCAAGTCGTTTACATGGGCTTGATCCTGCTTGGTTTTGACAATCATATCGTCCAAATACACTTCCACCGTTTTCCCTATTTGATCCTGAAAGACATGGTTCATCATGCGCTGGTAGGTCGCTCCAGCGTTCTTCAGCCCAAATGGCATGACCGTGTAACAGAAATTTTTGTCAAAATATTTTCCACCCATCAAAAATGCCAGAATGAGAAATGATATTACATCTTTTAGACAAAAAGAATTTGAATCATTGTTTGAAGCATGGGAAAGATGGAAAGAACTTTTAAGAAAATGTCCACACCATGGTCTTCCAGTCATTATTCAGATGGAAACATTTTATAATGGTTTGGAATCACAAACTAGAATAATGCTTGATGCATCATCTGGTGGTGTTTTGTTAAATCTGTCTTATAATGAAGCATGTGAATTGATTGATAGAATTGCTACTAATAGTTCTAGTTGGCCTACTGAGAGGGTAAGTGCCCAAAAGAAATCATCAGGGGTACATGAAATTAGTGAAATATCAGCCCTATCTGCTCAAGTAGCCTCATTAGCAAACATGTTCAAAAACTTCACCACAACCAGTGCAACTGCATCTAGTGCAGCTGCACCAGTAGAGAACACTGCAGCAGCAATAGAACAAGCCCTTCAGGAGCTGTAAGTTGTGTTTATTGTGGAGGAGGTCACCTTTATGAGGAGTGTCCTAGCAACCCTGTCTCTGTAAATTATGTAAGTTATGATAGGAATAACAACCCTTACTCCAATACCTATAATGCTGGTTGGAAGAACCATCCAAACTTCAGATGGAACAATACTAGTGCACCTGCACTTAGTGCAACTGCACCAACCCTTCCACCAAGATTTCAATCTCAGAACTACCAAAGGCCACAACAACAACAACCTACTACTGATAACTCCTTAGAAGGTTTGCTTAAATCTTTCATTAATGAAACAAGAACAGCTAGGCAAACCCATGAAGCATTCATTAGTGAAACTAGAACAGCTAGGCAAGCTCATGAAGCTTCAATTAAAAATCTGGAGAATCAAGTAGGTCAGTTAGCAACTGCTCTGTATCAAAGACCAACAAGTACATTACCATCCAATACAGAAGCAAGTCCATCTCAAAGGCCAGGTAAGGAACAGGTGAAAGCTATCTCTGTCAGAAATGGGAAAGATCATGCAGAACCTAATGTGAATGAAGGTACAGGTAAGGGAGAAAAAAATAAAAATGAAAAAAATTCTCAAAATGCAGAAGCACCTGATGCATCTGCATCTCATAAAGTTCCAACTCCAAGGTTAGTTCCTGAATACCCTCCTCCTCCTTTTCCTCAAAGATTAAAAAAGGCACATGAGGAGAAGCAATTTAGTAAGTTTTTAGATGTTTTAAAACAATTGCATATTAATGTTCCCTTGATTGAAGCATTGCAACTAATGCCTAATTATGCTAAATTCATGAAAGATGTTCTTTCAAAAAGAAAAAGATTAGGTGAATTTGAAACTGTTGCTTTGTCAAAAGAATGTAGTTTGATTTTGCAAAACAAAATTCCAAGAAAATTAAAAGATCCAGGTAGCTTTACAATTCCATTTTCAATAGGTAATTATTATACAGGTCGTGCATTGTGTGATTTAGGAGCAAGCATCAACTTGATGCCTAAATCTGTCTTTACACAGTTAGGAATTGGACATGCTAAACCTACATCTTTAACATTGTCACTTGCAGACAGGTCAATAGCTTACCCAGAAGGAATCATAGAAGATATCTTGGTAAAGGTTGACAAATTTGTATTTCCTGTAGATTTTGTTATTCTTGACTTTGTTGCAGATGAAGAAGTACCAGTTATTCTTGGAAGGCCATTCTTAGCAACTGGGAAAACATTGATTGATGTGCAAAAAGGAGAACTAACCATGAGAGTAAATGATCAAGAGGTGAAATTCAATGTAATGAATGCTCTGAAATATCCTGCAGAGGAGAGTGAAGAATGTTCAGCAGTCATCTCTCTTGATCATTTGGTGCAAAAGCTGTTCAACAAGCAGTATGATCATCTTACCAGTGCACTTGCACCTGATGCATCTGCACTTCCTAAAGAAGAAATGCTGGAAAAAGACATACTGCCAAAGGAAGAACCAACACCTAAGGTATGGGCTAGAACTTATGAATCTCTTAATTTAGAAGACCCTAACCTTAAACAAAATTTACCCTCAATTGAACAATCTCCCAAATTAGAATTGAAAGAACTGCCTCAACATTTAAAATATGCTTTCTTAGGAGAAAATGATACACTTCCAATAATCATTTCATCTGATCTATCATTAGAACAGGAGAATGATCTCATTAGTACTTTAAAAAAGCATAAGAAAGCTATAGGTTGGCAAATGGCAGACATAAAAGGAATTAGCCCTTCAATATGCATGCATAGGATCATTTTAGAAGATAATTCTAAAAATTACATAGAAGGACAAAGAAGGCTAAATCCTATAATGAAAGAGGTTGTTAAGAAAGAAATCATTAAATGGCTAGATGCTGGAATCATATACCCCATCTCAGATAGTGCATGGGTGAGTCCTGTACAATGTGTCCCTAAGAAAGGGGGTGTCACAGTCATAGCCAATGAAAAAAATGAATTAATACCAACAAGAACTGTTACAGGGTGGAGGATTTGTATGGACTATAGGAAACTCAATAAGGCCACAAAGAAGGATCACTTTCCTTTACCTTTCATTGACCAAATGTTAGATAGGTAAGCAGGAAAAGAGTTTTATTGTTTCTTAGATGGTTATTCAGGTTATAATCAGATTGCAATAGAACCTAAGGATTAACAAAAAACTACTTTTACATGTCCCTATGGTACCTTTGCATTTAGAAGGATGCCTTTTGGACTTTGCAATGCACCTGCTACATTTCAAAGATGCATGATGTCCATATTTTCTGACTTTATTAAGCAATCAATGGAAGTTTTCATGGATGATTTTTCAGTTTTTGGAGAAACATTTCCATTGTGTTTGTCAAATTTAGAAAGAATTCTCCAAAGATGTGAAGACACTAACCTAGTACTCAATTGGGAGAAGTGCCATTTTATGGTACAAGAATGCATTGTGCTTGGGCATAAAGTGTCAAAGAAAGGTCTTGAAGTGGATAAGGCCAAGATTGAGGTCATTGAGAAATTACCACCTCCATCAACTGTCAAAGGAATCAGAAGCTTCTTGGGCCATGCTGACTTCTATAGAAGATTCATCAAAGATTTTTCAAAAATTTCTAAACCATTGTGTACTCTTTTACAATTAGATACACAATTTAACTTTGATGAACTTTGTATGGAAGCATTTCAAAAGCTTAAAAAGGCACTAGTAACTGCACCAGTGATTGTAACATCAGATTGGAGAAGGCCCTTTGAATTGATGTGTGATGCTAGTGATTTTGCTGTGGGAGCTGTCCTAGGGCAAAGGTATGATAAAATCTTTCATTCAATCTATTATGCTAGTAAAACACTCATAGAAGCACAAATGAATTACACTGTAACAGAAAAGGAATTATTAGCAGTGGTATTTGCATTTGATAAATTTAGATCTTACTTGGTTGGCACCAAAGTTATTGTTTCTACTGACCATTCTGCCATCAAGTATTTGCTTTCAAAGAAAGATACAAAACCAAGGTTAATAAGATGGGTTCTCCTCCTTCAAGAGTTTGATCTTGAAATTAGAGATAAGAAGGGGGTGGAGAACCAAGTAGCTGACCATTTATCTAGACTTGAAGGTGAAAGTATAGGTACACAAGAGATCAAGGAGAATTTCCCAGATGAAAAGTTGTTAGCAGTCACCTTGACAGCACCTAGTGCTTCTGCACTAAGTGCAGGTGCACCTAATGCAGCTGCACCATGGTATGCTGACATAGTCAACTTCCTTGTAAGCAAAGTTGTACCAGTGGACATGAATTATCAGCAAAGAAGGAGATTTTTCCATATAGTGAAGCAATACTATTGGGATGATCCCTATCTATATAAGAGGTGTCCAGATCAAATCATGAGGAAGTGCATCCCTGAATCTGAACAAAAAACTGTGCTTCTGCACTGCCATGCTGCACCATATGGAGGTCACTTTGGAATCAACAGAACAGCAGCTAAGGTATTGCAATCAGGTTATTTCTGGCCTACTTTATTTAGAGATGCTTATTTTTTGGTCAAAACCTGTGACAAATGTCAAAGGAGTGGGAATATTTCTGAAAGATATGAAATGCCTAGAACCAATATTTTAGAAATTGAACTTTTTGATGTTTGGGGCATGGATTTCATGGGTCCTTTTCCACCTTCTTTTGGCAATGAATATATCTTAATAGCTGTTGATTATGTGTGTGTCCAAATGGGTAGAAGCAGTATCATTGCCTAATAATAATGCCAAATCAGTTAGCAAATTTCTTCAAAGAAATATTTTTTCAAGATTTGGCACCCCAAGAACAATCATTAAAGATGGAGGTTCACATTTTTGTAATAAACTTATTGAGAATCTGCTTGCAAAATATGGGATCAAACACAAGATTGCTACAGCCTACCACCCACAAACAAGTGGACAGGCTGAATTGTCTAATAGGGAGATTAAAAGAATGCTTGAAAAAATGGTTGGACCAACAAGAAAAGATTGGTCCTTACACTTAGATAAAGCATTATGGGCATATAGGACTGCATTTAAAACTCCATTAGGTATGTCCCCCTACAGGATAGTTTATGGCAAAGCATGCCATCTGCCTATTGAGTTTAGAAAACAAGTCATATTGGGCTATTAAAAAGCTGAATTTTGACCTCAATAAGGCAGGTGCACAAAGGTTTTTAAAGCTAAATGAATTAGAGAAATTTAGGCAATTCTCGTACGAGAATGCAGAAATTTATAAAGCTAAAACCAAAGCATGGCATGATAAGAAAATCCAAAGAAGAGAACTTAGGGAAGGAGGAATGGTCTTGTTATATAATTCTAGGTTGAAATTGTTCTCTGGAAAGTTGAAATCAAGATGGACAAGACCATTTAAATTAGTCAAGGTCTATCCTCATGGTGCAGTTGATCTCTATGATGTAGCCTCAGATACCACTTTGAAGGTAAATGGACAAAGGGTGAAAATGTATTTTGGTGAACAAGTGGTGCAAGGTGAAAACACCACTCATTTTGAAAATCCTTGAAACAAGGAAAAGTCAGGCTGAAAGACTCTTAAAACAAGCGCTTGATGGGAGGCAACCCATAAATTTTTGTTAAATATTTTATATTTTGTGCAAATTAATGTTTTTCAAGTGTTTTGTAGAAAAGCAGGAATTGGTGCATCTGCACCTACAATTTTCCAGTGCTACTGCACCAACAATTTCAAAAAGGGAGGATGATTTTGGTAAATTGCCAGTGCAACACAAAGCAACCCTATTTAACGGTGTGATTTCACCTAATCAGACACGTGTAGCCTTGCATGTAACTCCACTTAGCCTAACGGCTACAAACACCCATCAAATCAACCTCCACTAGACCCATTACCTCATTTAAACCATCCCACTAACCCAAAAAGTAACCGTTTCACACCTTCATTCAATAACTCTCTCTAAACAGTAACCACCCACGCAATACCACTCTCTTTCTCAAAAATTCCCAAATTCGTTACTGTTTATCTTCAACCCTACACCATCCGCAAACAAATTCCAACCCCAATCTCTCAAAAATGGTACGCAAACAAGTAGCTATCAAGTCATCAGGCAAGAATTTGAATGCAGAACCATCAAAGAAGCCAACTGGTGCAACTGCATCAGTAACTGTTTCCATTGATGCAGACAAACCTCATCTATGGGAGATGAAATTTTTACCAGAGCGTGGTTACAACCTGATGAAGGCACACCCTAATTTCTTGGCAACAATTAATGCTCAGCATTGGGATCTCTTCGTACAACACAGAACTTACTATTTGGAGCAAATCGTGAGGGAATTCTATGCTGGGATTCAAAGCAACAAAGGAGGTAAGATTCAAGATCACTCTCTTGTTAGGGGTAGGAGAATATACTTTGATGAGAAAAGCCTCAATGATCATTATAATCTCTATTATAATGGTCATGCTTTTGATGAAAAAATGGAGACCTATGGAAAGAAACAAATGGAGATAATCAAATCTAGGGTGGCAGTACCTAATGCACCTTGGGAAAAAGTTACTCAAACTGAGTTTAAATTGAACACCAAGTACATCATCCCTGAACTAGGAAACAGGCACTTGTTCATAAACTGCTCCATTTTACCCACTTCACACACATACACTGTCTCTAAGGATAGATTGATCATTTTGGATTCGATCCTGATTGATGAGAATATAAACATTGGAAAAATCATCAACAAAGAAATTTTGGATTGTGCAACAAAAATAGAGGGGTTTCTTTTCTTTCCATGTTTAATAACAGAATTGTGCATGAAGCAAGGGGCCCAAATTAGTGTTGAAGAGCATCAGTGCAGAAAGTATCCCCCAGGAGCCTTATCTGCAGAGCTGAAGGAAAGAAAAGTTGTGAGGGAAACGCCCAAATTGGTGCAAAAGCACTTGGTGCAGAAGCACCAAGCTGTTTGGAAATTCCAGCAGGAACAACACGAATGGCTGCAAGAAAGGTTGTTGGAGATTTCACAACTACCAACAGTTCTGGACACTCCAGTTTTTCCATCTTGGGTATTTGAAGAAGGAGAAGAAAAAGAATAGGTAGATTAAGAGAAGGAAGAGAGTGAAGTAGAAGAAAAGAAAAAGAAGGTGTTGAAAAGAAAGAAGGAAACAAAAAGAAAAGGGAAGGGGAAGAAAAAAGTAATGGAGGAAGAGGAAGTTTTGAGTGGAGAGTTGGAGGACACTGATGAAGATCCCATAACAGTGAAAATGGTGAAGGAAATGGAGAAAAATGAAGATGAGGAGAGTGATGAAACTAGCTCTGAAAATGATGCTGATCTAGATCTAACTATGGAAGAATTGCTTAGAAAGAAGAAAGCTGCTAGAAATCAAGCAAAACCCCTTCTCACTCCAATAAGCCCATCAAAGCAACAACTCCAAACAGAAAAGTCCCCATCCATCTCACCAATTCAATCACCTCAACAAAAATCACCAACACCACCAACTCACAAAGAACCAACTCCACCAACACAAACTCAACCATAGCAAACACAAGCTGATTCTGTTATTCCAACTAATCCCAATGTTTTAAAAGATAAATTGCAGGTTATTAATAAAGAACCAGGGGAGAAAGCTGGAACTGGAGGTCCTGAAAAACCAGCAGCTGATGCACTTGCACCTGATGCTTCTGCATCAAGTGCAGTTGCATCCTAGTAAATTCCAAACATCACCATCTATCCCAAAAGACGTACAGGAAACAATTGCAGTGGTACTGAAAGAATTGGAAGATAAAAGGAAACAAGAATCTGGGCAGATACTCATGGGAATTGTTGAGGCTGCTGGAATTACAAAGGAGACCCCAACAATAGGTGAAGCTGAACAAATGGCTGAAAAATCTGGTGAAGAGGAAAGAGCTAAAGAGGCAGAAGCAAAGGAAGTGGAAGAAAGTCGAGAAAGTCAGGACAAGGAGAAAGAAGAAAGTCAGAAGCAAACCAATGAAGTTACTGATGCTGGAGAGAAGCAACCACAAGAAGTTGCTGATCAAAGCAGTGCAGATGCACCTGGTGCAGCTGCACTCAAGCCAACATCTGGTGCAGCTGCACTAGCAACAACAACAGGTGCAGATGCACCTCCTGAAGCAGAAAAAGCAACAATAACAACTGAGCCTGGAGCAACTGCATCCAAGGCAGCAGCAGCAGAGAGGCCAAAGAAGTTGGTAGTCAAGCGTGCAGCAACAAGGGCTAGCAACAGACTCAGATCTGGAGCAAAACCCGAGTAAACTTTAAATGTTGTTTTTAAATATTTTCAGTACTTTTATATACTTATGTTATCTGGTTTTTGAGTCCCACATGTATTAACCCCCCTCCCCCATTTTGAACAATCTGTTTTGTGCACTCAACTTAGAGTAGTGAGGACACTGCTCACTTTTAAGTTGGGGGGAGAGCACTCAAAACTTTTCATGCATGTGTTAGTATCTATCTTATGCGTGTTTGTTTCAGTTCTTATGTTTATTATGTGTGTTTTGTTAATATGTAACTGTGTTAGTAAGTATTATGTTTCAGTTGTTTTAGATTTACTTAACAAAGCATTTCCAAATGCATAAAACTGTTTTCAAAAAATAGAAAAATCTGTCAAAACAGTTTTAAGTAAATCAGAATTAAGTAATATTTTGAAGATTTGATGAGTCTTGAAGCATGATCAGCTTATAGCCTTTTTCAAAAACTTAAAGAAAATGCAATTTGTGAACTGATTTTTAATGATGAAACAAAAGAAAAAGAAAAAGAAGCCTTGTTTTTCCAAAGATAACCATTGTTATTATCACTTCAACACATCAAAGCTGAATTTTGAAAAGAACCTTGCTATGTGATAAGCTATCCGATGCAAGAGGGATTTTTAGAAAACTAAGGTCAAAAACAAATTTTTATTAAAAATATAGAAGAGCTTAAAGAATTAAGTTTGGAGGAATTTTTATGAATACAAAGGCAAGAGTATGAAAAACTTAGAGTAGTCAATGCATATAGGTTACCAAAAGAGCTCAAAATGAAAGAAAGCTTTATTGCCTGAGTCATAAACTGTACCGGTTCCAATAGTGCATTTGGTCAGAAAAAGAAAATTTCAAAGAAAAAGAAAAAGAAGAAAAGAAGACAGAACTGACCAAAGAAAAAAGTATGCATAAGGAGGACAGTAAGGAGGGCAATATAAGCTACAAGTCTTGAAAAGAAGTATCAAGTGCAGTTGCACTATATGTAACTGCACCATCAAAAAGTTCAGTGCATCTGCACTAGTTCAAAAATACCTAGTGCAACTGCACCCCAGAAAAAACGATGCACCTGCACTCACTGCATTTGCATCAAGAAAAAGAACCACCGCAAATACAAATAGTGCATTGACTCAACAGTTTTGAAATACTCCTTCCAAGCCCTTTGTTGTGCTTAAAAGTCCCCAAGTCTTGAGGATTTTATTAGTCTATTCTATATTTTGAAACATATTTGTTTTAACCAAACGTGATCTAAACTTTTCAAAGGCTAGGAGAAACTTGTTACTTGGCTTTGGAACTGATTGAATCTCAGTGGGGCACACACTCACACAAATGAGTTTTAATAGCTTTGGATGTTTTGGAATTCAAAGGCACAAAGACAAAAAAATTTCTGAAAAAGGAAGTTCATAAGTTGCATTTATTGAAAATCATTTTACGAAAAAGATGTGAGCTGATCTGTTCTTCTTGATTATAAAAATCTTATTTGTATTTTCTTTTTGTCATTGCTTGAGGACAAGCAACGAATTAAGTTTGGGGGTGTGATAACTCTACTTTATATAGAGTTATTCGTGCTTCTACACTTAAATGATTGCCCAAAATCAAGTATAATATGTGTTAAATATGGTAGTATGAATAAAATAACAACATTTATGGTTTTAAGGTGAAAGATGTCCATAACTTAGCATTTTACATGTATATTGGTATGTTTGATGTGTTTGTTCAGTACAGCTGTAGTTTAGTGCATCTGCACTAGGTGTAACTGCACCTGAAGGGAAGTTGATGCAACTGCACCTTCCTGCACCGAAGCAGCTCACAACCCCACATTGGAAGCACCTCAATTCTTACCATTGCTATAATGCTTATTTGGCTTGCTGCTTGCTTTTGAGTCACATGGGGGCACATGGCCACTTGCAAAAGGAGGCGCCTACAATGGAAGACCATCATGAAAAATCATTCACAAAAGACATGTGGCTACTTCCTATTGGACCTCCCTTTAAGGTTGAGTATGGGAATCAAAAGCTTATCTCCATCTTCTTAAAAGTAACCATGGTTAACACCCTTTGGTTAGCTTAATCATCAAGGAAACCCCCACATGAAGGAAATCTCCAAAGGCTATAAATAGGACTCAACTCTTCACTTGAAATATATATCATAGACTTTTATAATCTTTTTCATGTTCTTTTCATCTTAGTTTTTCATAGTTTCAAGTTTATTTTCTTGTAGTTCTTTTTATATTTTCTTAGTGTTAGTTTGAGAGGAAGGTGAGAAGAAATTGACAACTTCTCTATCCACTTCTTCAAAGAGCTAATAGGTGCAAGAAATTGGTTGTAAGCAAATATATGCAAGAGTCTTTCAATTGTTGTAATTCTTACTCTTTTGAATTCTCTTGTACTTTCCTTCATTACAACATGTTTTCATTCAAATATATTTGCTTTGTTATGCCCATATTGAGCTAAACCTCTTAAGTTGGGATGTTCTAACTTTCCAATGATCTTTTGAGGAAAGTTATTGTGTTTTCAAGTGGTGTAAGCAGTTTAGTTCTTGTGTTTAAATTCTTAATCTTGTTTAAGGTTGATCGCTTAGAACAAGTAGAGTTATATTCACTTAATTGGCTTATAACTAGAAATCAAGAACTAAGTAATGTTTAATGAAGCTTTTTGTTAAACTTGTTTTAATGAAGTTAGCTTGCTAATTCCATGTTAATTCCTAACCTTAGGTTATCATAGTCCTTACAAGAGTGTAGTAAGATCTTAAGATACAAGAGTGTACTTATTTAGCAACTTGGATTATCTGTAAGGGGCGAGAAAGGAATTGACTACTTCTTTCTTTACCGCAAAAAAACAGGATCATAAGAGCTTGTAACGAAACTCCGAAGAAAGTAGCTGACCAGCACGCTGCATCAAATACACTCAAAAGTGATTTAGATAGTGAAGACATCTCAACTATCATTCTCAACTGATTTCTTGCACAATTTACTTGCTTTCCTTTAATGTATTTTCATTTCAACTTCAACCAAAATTGTGAGTAGTGTAGCTGCACTAGCTTACAAGTCTTTACAACAATATATAAGAGTTAATCCAATCCCTATGAGTTCGATCTTTTATACTACTTGTTTGTGACTGTGTATACTTGCACATGTTTCCACACACCAAAGACAAGAAACATACTTTTGTGTGAATAATCTTATGAGTTAAAAGAGTGAGTCATGTAAACAATAACCTATGTGGCCTACTTATCTAATTCCAGCACATGAAAATAATAAGCTGGAGGTGTAATCATCTTATACAATTACTTAACTTTGAAGCTTTTGTAGTTGAAATAAAACTAAATAAATGAAATGATATTTAAAAAATTAATGTATGCACTGATGCTTCTTTCTTTGCTACATTCTATTAATTTATACTTATTAATATATCTAAAAATAATACACATATAATTAATTATACATTTACAAAATAATTATTATTTCTTACTTACTATAAGAAAGATCTAGTTAAATTAATACACACATATAATTTAGTTTAAGAAATATGGGGTGTGTTAAACGTAGTATCTCTCTAAGCCCCAAATCACAAAATTAAAATAAAATAATTTTCAAAACATGTCCTAATAATTATTTAGAAAAGGTGGTGTGTTACAAGGTGCACACCATTGCACTATGAATGTACCGAAAACCAGATTATGAATGAGAGTAGCTTTGGCGGACCTTGCTTCGTAGCGACTCTTCCCTGTAATTTGTTTCCAAAATTCAGCAACATTGAATCCATTGGGCTTATTTTCAGAGTCCCTAAAGTCATGAATGGCACCCTCATTTACAAAACAAAACAACTCACAACATATGGTGAGAGTTAAATCAATATCCACATTGAACAATCTGAAGGACATTGTATGATTTGGGTTTTAGAAATTGATTTTGACATCATGATATTGTAATGAGCTCTGTAATTCTAGGGTGAGTCCTTCATAAGTGTTATGACCAAAACACATAAAATCTTCTCAACCAAGAGTGCCAAACAACAGTTTCACATTATCAGCTAGTCCTAGGGTTTCCAACGAGTCAAAGTCAGAATCCCTAGTTGGCACAATCTTTCTTTGGTTGAGGATTTCATACCTTTCTCCTTTGAAGATAATTACATAGGGATTGCTTGAAGTAGACCCTGGACCGCTTCTCTTTCTCCTTTGACCAGTGTAAAGTGCAACAACATGTGTTGTTCTTGCTTTCTTGGGACCCAATTGTCGAATTTTGGAGAGACTGGGAGTTTTGGGTTTTTGAAAACTTTGGTTTTTGGAGGAGAGCTTGGTGAAAATGTGTTTCGAATGGTGGGTTTTGGTGTTTGGTTGTTGGGCTGTTGATATTGGTGGGTATTTGTGGTTTATATGGAGTTATAGGGTGGTGCCTCATGATATATTGATTTCTGAAAGAAAACGGAAATGGTCTCATGAAGTCGACTCCCCAGAGGTCGAAAATTTTAACTTCAAGGATGTTGTTCAAGGGCATTTCGTTTCTTTTAGAAATGTTTCCAGGGTGTTGACATTGATCACATTTAGCAACAAAATGATGCACATATTTAAAAAGAGATGCCTAGAAAAAACCGACTTGAAGTATTTTCATTGTTGTTTTTGAAGAACCGGCATAGCCACCATAGGATGAAGAATGACAATGAAAGAAAATATTACTTACCTCATCTTCCAGAATGCTTCCTCTGAGCACACCATCAGCTCCTCTCTTAAAAAGGAGAGTTTCGTCCCAGTAGTAGTGCTTGACATCAGAAAAAAAACTTCTTCTTTTGTTGGTAGTTCAGATTCGGAGGAAGTACACCAACTGCGAGATAATTCACAAAATATGCATACCAATGTGCTTCTGTTTGCACCAAAGAGAATAGTTGATCATCCGGAAAGGAATCATCAGGTGGCAGCTGATTCTCATTATTTTCTTGAAACCTTGACAAGTGATCTGCCACAACATTTTGTGTACCTTTCTTGTCTCTTATTTCCAAGTTAAATTCCTGGAGGAGAAAAATACATCGAATCAATCTTGGCTTGGCATAATTTTTGTTCAACAAATATTTGATTGTCGGGTGTCCCATGTAGATTATGAAAGAAGGACAATTGGTAGTTCCCTACGAGGAAGTGCTGCCCAAAAGGGACTACTCTACATCGGCTGGGATTGGACACTAATCCTTCCTTCAAGTCTTCAAAGATAGGATTCAATCGATTATTCGCATTCAACTTGAACAATTCTTGTGACAACAGACGGAATTCCTTCGTTCCTTTTTTCAAAGGCAATAGGATTCAATCGATTTCGAACAAAAAGGCTATGATCAAGGACACCAACAGGAATTTATCAACGGCAAAAATCACCGCTAATAACTCTTTTTCTGCTGTGGCATAATTCACTTGGGCTTCATCCAAGGTTCTACTTGCATAGTAGATTGCGTGCATTTTCTTATCCTTCTTTTGACCCAAAACTGCCCCAACTGCATAATCACTTGCATCGCACATTATTTTTGAATGGAAGATTCCAATCTGGTGGTTGCATAATTGGGGTAGTGGTCAAGGCCTTTTTCAACCTGCAAAATGCTTCATGACACAAATCATCAAAAACAAAATATGCATCCTTAAGGAGAAAGCTTGTTGGTAGTTTAGTTATCTTGAAAAAATCTTTTATAAAACGGCGGTAGAAACCCGCATGACCCAAGAAACTTCTTACCTCTTTCATTGAGGTAGGAGATGACATTTTTTCTATTATTTCAATCTTTACACTGTCAACCTCAATACCTCTTTCGGACACCAATTATCCTAGTACAATACCCTCTTTCACCATAAAATGACACTTTGCCCAATTTAGCACAAGATTTACCTGCTCACACCTCTCAATAACTTTTTCTAAATTGACCAAATAGTTGTCAAAACTCGATCCGTGTGTCAAGGAATTGAGTACTTATTTTTTCACAACTTCTTTCATGTTAGGATTCGATCTCCTTTTATGTTCAACAGAGGGTTTAAAATCCTCTTCAAGTAGTATCCTATGCGTGCAAATTGAGGGATTTATTACTTTTATGTCCTCAATAGTATACCCTATGGTTTTAGGATATTTCTTGAGAACATTAAGCAATTTCTTTGTTTCTTCTTCACTTAAGTTTGCACTCACAGTGACAAGAAAAGTAGAATTTTGGCCCAGAAATTCATACCTTAGAGATGATGGCAAAGGTTTCAGTTCTACCTTTGGAGCTCCTTTTGGAAGAGGTTCATATTTTTCCTCAACCAAGTCTTCAATGCCCAAGTTTTTAATGGAAGGATTTTCATCCAACAGAATATCATAAACTTGGGCTTCTTCAGCCACTTCCTCATTTGTGTTGCCTATCAAACATGCTTTTAAAACATCGTGTGAAGATGAAATCCTCATGTGTCTAGTTTTGCTCAGGGGAAGGAATCTAGCAATGAATGCTTGCCTTACTTTGTCCCATGTAGTAATGGAATCTGAGGGTAAAGTTTGTAGCCAACCTCTACCTCTATCACATAGTGAGAAAGGGAAGAATCTTAGTCTTACGACCTCAGGGGGTACTCCATTCAGTTTCAGAGTACCACGATATTCATGAAAGATAGAGAGATGAAGAGTTGGGTCATCTAAAGGGGAACCAGAAAATTGGTTTTGCTACACCATAGAAAGCATAGATGGCTTAAGCTCAAAATTCTTCGTATCAACATTGGGGTGCACAATTCTAGAATGTGGCTCCACAGTTGAAGGCGTAGCATACTCTTTTAGAGTGCCATTTGCATTAGTAGCCATCTCTTGGTTATTGCGTAGTTCTCTTCTTCTTCTATGTAAGAATCTTTCCATCTCAAGAACTGGTTCAACAATTTCTCCAATACTTCGGATTTTTCGCAAACAAGAGAAGAAAAATTGACAGAAAAAAAAAAGATTTTAGTCTAACCAATACCAAAAAATTAATAATATCACAAAAGTCCCTGGCAACGGCACCAAAAAACATGATAGGTCGCAAGTATACGGTTCTATCGTGTAATAAAAAGTATCAATCCACAGAGCTCTATGATTAGGCCTGTGTTGGGTAAAAAAGATTTGATTTGATTTCCTTTTGGTTGTACAAGTGAGACATTTAAGGATTTATTCCCTAGTCTTTTTGAGTTGGCAAAGCTTAAACATGGTAGTATTATGGAGCACATGTATTGGATTTATAACACTTGGCGTTTGAATCTCGATTGAGGTCACGCTTTGTCTATCGAGGAGAGGGTTGATCTTGACTTGATTTTGGACACTTAACATTCGTTTCATCTTGAGGATTCGGAGCAAGATCTTTGGCAGTGGAGGCTAGATAAATTTCATTATTTTTCTGATAAATCTTGTTATGCGCTTTTGTTGAGTTTGTTGTTGTATGATAAGTTGGATAACGATACTCAAAGTGCTCTAGATGATATGTGGCATCTTTCAATTCCCACTAAGGTGCGGGGTTTTGGGATGGAGATTTTTGTTGGAAAAACTTCCAACTCGTGATGCTCTTATTTCTAATGGTACTGTCAAAGACCTTTATGGTTCATGCTGCTCCCTATCTTTTGAACATGATGAGTCTATTTCCCATTTATTTTTCTGTGCAGGTGTTCTCGGTCAGTTTGGATTGCTATTCATAATTTGTTGGGAATTGCGGTTATCGATTCTCTGGTTGGTGTTGCACATTTTCAGTCTCATGGTATGCAGATTGATTCTAAGTAGGTCAGCAGACTGAAGTACTTGTTTTGGATGGCGGTGACATGGTGTATCGGGATTCACCGAAATCATATTCTTTTCAGAGCTCGTGTCTTTAATCCACATGTAGTTGTCAATCATGTTAAGTCTATATTCTGGAGCTGGTTCATAAGCATAGAAGGATGCAATTCTGCATTCAAGATTTCTAATTTTAGGTAGGGAAATCCTCTTGTATGTTTGAATATGTGTAATTGGCTTCTTACCTCGTTTTTCCTGGGATACTCTTTTTCCTCCTTGGGTCTTTTTCCTTTGGGGATGGTCTAGGAAGGTTTTAACGAGACCCCTCGTATGTGTACGGGTTGGAATACCCCTAGTACTCCATTTTATTTAATATATATTTTTCCTTTAAAAATATTGTACTTTTGCGTTTACTCGAAATCTCAACTGTACATTAATATTAGTGTTTACTAAAACGATGCTGTCAAAATTATAAAATATAATAGCGCTTACAAAGCATTGTAAGCGCTTTTATAGATTGATATCATAAATAGAGGAAAATGTCTTTTTTGAAAAGTTAATTAGGAATATCGGTCATCATAAAAAATATTATAATTGGTAATCAGAATTGTCATGAAATTGGTAATCAGAATTGTCATGAAATCGGTCATCAACATTTTTGAGCTTTCACAATTTAACAGCAAGTCCTGGAATATTGATTTTATTCATCACTTGTTTGCTCCTAATGTTGCAGGTAGAATCATTAATACTCCTCTGTTTTCTGTGACAGAGGAGGATCGGCGTATTTGGTGGTCGGAATCTTCTGGGATTTATAGTGTCCGAAGCGCTAACAGATTATTGATGGAGAGCGTATTGGACACATCTAGTATGCATGTGGCAGACAATTGGCGCGCTCTTTGGAAGTTGAAGATTCCCCCGAAGGTAAAGCACTTTCTTTGGCGTCTTTGTAGAGATGTGTTGCCCAGTACAACTAATTTGGCATATAGACAAGTGGTGGTGGATAGTTGCACTTGCTGCCCAGGTTATTCTGAATCTTCTACTCATCTCTTTATTATGTGTAATAAAGCGAAAGCGTGTTGGGACAAACTTGGTATGTTACAAATGATTATGAATGCTACAATGGCCCATGAAAATTTTCGTGACATATTCTTCTCTGTGTTGGCTTCGCTAAGTGGTAATGATGGTGTAGCTTGGTGCATGACTCTTTGGAGCCTTTGGAATACTTGAAATGAGAAGGTTTAGAAGAATAAACATAATGATGCAAGTGTTATTATTTGGTCGTGTCAGAAGCTATATTTAGATTGGAGTTCGGTTCATAGTGGTGTTGTTAACCGGTCGGTCACTCCTTTAGTGCCATCGACGCCTCTTGTATCAGATTGTTGGAGGAAACCGCAGTCGGGGTGGGTTAAATGTAGTGTGGATGCTTCTTTCTCTTTGGTGGAAAACAAAGTTGGGATTGGCATGTGCATTCAAGATGATCTTGGTCGCTTCATTTGCGCAAGGACCCATTGGTCATCGCCAATTACAGATGTCGTTCTTGGTGAGATATTGGGTTTGTTCCTTGCTATTTCTTGGGTTCGTGATCTTGGGTATAAGGATGTGATTGTTGAGCTAGACACCAAATGTGTTGTTGATGCATTCAATTCCAACAACAACAATATTTCTGAGTTTCGGTCCTTTGTCAAAGTTTGTAAGAATTTGTTTTCTTTTTTAATCATAACTCTCATGTTGAGTTTGCTAGGAAGAGTGCTAACAAGGTTACTCATACCCTTGCGGGGGTGGCCTTGTTGTCAGCTAGTCCTCAAGACTATTATGATACCCCTACATGTATCTCAGATTTAATTATTGATAAAATGCACTAAGTACCTTTTGTAAAAAAAATAAACTTTTTGACACCATCCTTCATACAAGCTAAATCAGAATTGTCATGAAATTAAATCACATAACTTATATGTTAAATTTGCTTCAAAAAAAAAACTTGTATGTTAGATTTGGTAATTAGCATTAAGCATGCATGAATATATATAATTTTTTTAGAGGAAAAAGTTGGTAGATGAAGCACAAGATATGCCAAAGAAGAACAATTCCTTAGTTACTCACTCCACTTATATATCATTAAACCAAAATTTTCGCCACATGTAACTAAGAAAATCTTTTGTTCAACAAGTCATACTCTTTTCGAAATAAACCTTTACGGTCAAACATTTTTTACTTTGTTTATTTGTCAAGTCCACACGACCTTATTTGCCAAGGGAAGTCTGACCACCACCTGATACTAATAGGATTGTTTTTTTACGTAAAGTTTAGGTGAGTTTGGCTCTAGAGGCTCACTAGGGGTGGATCTCACGGCTCGCACTAACAGAAATACTTACAGATTACCAACCAAATAGGTCATAACATTAACAGTGGAAGTTCAACACACATCTTTATGAGAAAAGAGTCAATTCTTTACCAATTGAGTCAACTTTCTTAATTAGCCTAATTGGATTGTATTAATCCTCGGTTATCCTTTGAGAAAATAATATTTAATTGAAACCGAATAAGTGGAATATATCCCATATGTCAAAAGATGCATGGATCACGATATCCAAAGGCAACAAAAAAGATAAATCATATATATGTCAACATTCTTATCAAGCATTATATAAATACTGATTGAATCGACAGCGAATTATAATTGGAACATTATTGATTTTTTTATATATTCTAAATGTGGGGTGGAGCATTATAATTATTATATAAAACAAAGAATTATGCTATTGTACGAATACTCGTGTCACCATAATGCTGACTAGTTTAGTGCATTGGCGAACAGATCCTTATCCCTTTTTCTTTGTCTTTCTTCCGTTGCCTTATCAGTTATTTCAAGATTCCTCGTTAGTGGTATCCAATATCCTCACATGGTTCTCAAGCACTCTAACATTATTATGGGTACGATTGATTTGCAACTAGGTAAGTTCTGGATTAGAGAATATAGTACTAGACAAAATAGTACTGGAAAACATGCATGTTGTGCAATACAATGTTTGGTGAACAGTGGATAAGACAAATAAAAGTATGTAAAATTTACTACAATTATCTTTATGAGGTTTATATCGATTTTAAATAATATATATATATATACACACACATATTATAATATAATTTGAAAATTATAAAGAAAAATATGAGAGAGAAGATAATTGAGAGAGACTTACGATATGAGAAAATACATAGAAGAGAGATGAAGGGTGGCGAGAGCAAGAAAGAAAGGAGAGAGAATAACGAGATAAGAGTGAGCAAGAGAGGATAGAGAATAGAGAATAGAGAGGGGGATGAGAAGAGAGAAACGAGAGATAGGAGGATAGTAAAAAAATTATTGAGTAGGAAATAAAAATAGTATTTTGATTTTTTTTTTGGGTGGGCGGAAAGTTGTATGTGCTTGGGAGAGAAATTTGTTCTGTGGTTTTGTGAGGGACAAGAATTTGGGTTTTGTCCGGTAACTTGCCCTCTGCCACTTGCCCTCACTACTGTTAGGTGGTCAGGAATGAGACAAAATATGATAAATCTATCATATGATGTGTCAATCTAATATTTGCTAAGCTTAGTAGGTTATGATAACTTAATCTTGTGACACATCTGTATCTTTAGTTAATATTTTATCATGAGTTTGAGTTGGCCAGGTTAGAAACCACCATGATAAGATAAGAAACAAACTTATTCGTTTATCTTCTTATTTTACTATTTTTCTTCTCAAATGATAGAGAGAAAGGAAAAAGGAAAAGAAAATAATAGAAGAATTCAAAAAAAAATTGAAATTTTATGAAAGAGGGAAGAGGGAGAAGGAAGAGAGAAAAAAGGTAAACTTTAAAAAAGTGAAAGGATAAAAGGAGAGAGGGAAATAAAGTAAAAAGTTTATCATTGATTCTTGTGGTTTTTTTATTATATACGTAAAAATGACATTTACGCCCCTAAAATTTGGGATACTTGACATCTCATAAGGAGTCTATTTTAGTCAATTTATTTGTAGTTGATTTGATTAAAGTCGATTGATAGATATTTGATTGATTTGCCAACTCGACTCCTTAAAGTTTTCATGAGAATGAAAATGACATTTTTATTCCCCCAAATTTGGGACACTTCACATTTGATAAGAAGTTGTTTTAGTCGATTCATTAGTAGTTGATTTGATTAAAGAGATATTTGATTGATTTAATTGATAAAGAGATATTTCATTGATTGGTTTGGCAATTCGACTCCTTAAAGTTTACATGAGAATGGAAATGACATTTATGCCCCCAAATTTGGGACACTTTTTTGGTAAGAGTAGGAAAACAAAAAGTAAAATGAAGGCATAAAAAGAACAAAACTTACATCCTCATAAAGAGCATCAGATTGAAGAAACAAGTTGAAGCCATTAGGGGGGTCTTCCAACTCTTGCAAGCCAACTGAATTAGATGCTCCTTTTTTACCCAAATAGTCAGCAGTTGCGTTAGCTTCCTTCAAACTATGAAACAACTAAACATCCCAGTCTCTAGCAATTAGCGCCTTAATATTGCAAACTATAGCTGCATAGTGGTGCCACGGATTAACAGTATTTGCGAACTAGATGAATGACTGGATATAACGAACAACATTGCGACATCCCTTTTCCCAAGTTAATCTTAGACCATGGTAAAGAGTCATTAACTCGATGGAGATTATTAGAAATTCCCACAGATCCTGTAAATCTAAAAATCCAATTACCATTAGATTGTCTCAGTACACCACCAAAAATTTGGGACACTTGACATCTCATAAGGAGTCTCTTTTTGTCGATTCATTTGTAGTTTATTTGATAGATTAATATTTGACAGATTTTATTGATATAGAGATATTTCATTGCTGATTTGACAATTCAACTCCTTAAAGTTTACATGAGAATGGAAGTATTTAGATTTATCATCTTCCCTAGACAACCATTAAAATATGGAATTTTGCAGCATAGGCTCTCTTTTGCATGTAGTTTCTGCTATAAGGAAGAAGTGTCTTGATAAGACACCATTTGTATTCCTAAATCCTAGTATTGCCCTCTTGCTGAGATTTTTTTCATACTTCGTTGCATTCTCTATTTTTTTTAGTACACTACAGCAAAACAAAAACAAAAGAAAAAAGAAGAAATTAGAGTCTCAGATATTTGTAGCCTCCAGCGTCTTTCGCGAGAGTCTCTTCAAGCTCCAACGACGGATCTTTTAGGGTTAACCATCGGCTATCTTGGTTGGCTCTGAGTTTGGCCATGAAATCTGCCGCTCTGTTGTCTTCTCGCAAACTGTGAATAATGGTAATCTCCCACCTCTCTTGCTTAAATCTCCTTGATATTTTGAATGGTTTCTGCGTAAGCGTGATATTGATGTTGAGACTTCTGAATCAAATCAATTGCATGGAACGAGTTAGCGTAACACACCAGCTTCTGAATTGATCAATGCATTTTAATGCACTCTTTATAGCTTTGCATTTGGTGTTTTTAATTGTGCTTTGTACGTAATATTGAAGTCTTAGCATGTTTCTAAACTCTGGGTCTTAATTGAGCAGTATATCAATTTCTTGATTAATTCTTGTTTTTCTTGCATATTGACCTTTGTCTACTCTGCAGACCATAACTTTTTCTGTGGTTATCCGATTGAGGTGTGCGAGCATGCGTTGGAAAGCTAAGGAACAAAGCTACAACTTTTATGTTGAGCTCGAAACCCAATTCGGTAGTATGGAAGGTCAAAACTGCGAATTACTGAATCAGTTTAGTCAATTACGGGTTTATGAGCCAATTACTATTTGTTATCGGGCTTTTATCCAAGAACCTAGTTAGTGGATTAGAGTTTTCATTTTGTCCTAGTTAAATACACTATTCAGAGCCATTTTGGCTCTGTTACGCATTATTACACAATTTTGAGGATTTGGTAGTGTAACCTCCATGGAAGCCTAAAACCCAAAGTCAATTCATTGGTGAACGGGTGTCGCTGTATGGATTTTGAGGTTTGGTTCTTTATTGTTTATGATATTTCGTCTTAGTTTCTAATTCGTCTCTATCAATTTTGTTTTTGTTCTTAATGGTTGCAATATCAGTTTTTCTTATTTCGCTTGAATCATTCGAATTCTGTCTTTGTAAAACGTGATTCGTTTGTGTACGCGCTTGCTTGTATACAATATCGTTTCATAACTTTTGATTATTTCGAGTTATTTGGATGCTTAGTTTATCTAATTCGAATGGAAATTGATAGAGGATTGACATGAATTCTGTTATGATATAGGTTATGCTTTGAACGGCGCTTGTCCTCTTTCATGATTGATTGAACCTACTGTTTCGGCACTTGCCCGAAACAGTCTGAATTCGTATAAACTAGTTAACGCTTGTTTTAGTTAGTTTATATCAATCTAGAATTGGAAATCCTTAGAGACATTACTTTTTAGAACCAATGATAAATCCGAGAAGCACACTCTGAAACCGGTGAGTTGATTGTCCTTCGCCAATTGCTCCTATCAAACATAAACTTTTCCAAATCAAAACCCCCCCTTTTTTTATTGTTAATTTCGTTCTAGTTGTTGGTAGTCTTAATATTAGAGGTCCTTGTGAGACGACCAAGGTAAACTCACCTTGATACTACATTTTAATACTTTCTATTTATTTTGACCCGCGTACGACCGCTGATCATAAATCCCCAGCTCCCAAGCCAGTTGCAAACCCTTGATGAGAGCCATGACTTCGGCATGTAAGTTGTTCCTCAAATTCTTTTATTATTTCTTGACTCTAGTTTCGTTAATTTTATTGAAAAACAATGATGGTTTAGATGAAGAAGATCTGGATAACTAGGATGTAGAAAAGTATAAAATATACTTACTCTTGAAGTTTTACTTTAGAAATCAAACAGTTTTTTTTTGCAACCTAAAGATGAATTATTTTTTCTTTTATTATGCCGTTTGAAATATATTAAATACTCGAACCTTATTATCTGAAATTTTAGTTCGTAATAACCAAGTCATTTGGGAAAGAATTAATTAATGATACACGGTTATTGAAATTTCCATTAAACCGTATTCTTATTTTAGGTACCAAACCATTTTTTAAGGTAAAACATAAAAAGAGAACAATTTTGATATCATTTCCTTTGAAATTATTAGAGAGTGGTTTTTCGATATTGTCATTGATAGCAACGATTTCACACCATAAATGATAACAATATTTTTTATATATTCTTTGAAATTATTAGAAAACAATTTTCTAGTGTTGTCATTGATAGCAAAGTTTTACACCACAATAAACAATGATTTTGGTACGTGTTCTTTCAAATGATTAGAGAACGATTTTCTGGTGTTGCCATTGATATGATGATTTTTAAATGTATTCTTTAAAATTACTAGAGTGTTTTTCTAATAGTGTCATTGATAGAAACGGTTTCACACAACTGCATAGAGTGGAGAAATACTATTGTTTTTATCCTTTTAATAGCAACAATTTTTTGGGATGGTGATGAATTTGATAACGAAAAATTGTTGTCAAAAGTATAGTCAATGCCAACTAAAGTCATAATTATCCAAGAGCACTTAGATGAGATGGTAGCGCTCTCTTCCAGCTTAACCAAGGTCTTAGGTTCGAATCCAGCCTTGGACATGCAGCAGTGTTAAATCTCTTGAGGGAGAGTTTTGCCCGGCTCGAAAAATAATGTCACAATTCAAATATCGCTGCTGAAAGAAAAAGTAACAATTTTTTCTCTTCAGGCAAGAGTTTTTTCAGGCATTGTCGTAGTTTCACTGCAAAAATGTTGTCATTATCAATTTACCCCCCTAAGAGGGGGGTAAATGGATAATTTTATATTTTGCAGGGTGTTTTTTTTTGTGGGGGTAAATGGATAATGGCAACATTTGCAGAGGGGTAACATATATTTAAACCTTCAAAATATTATCTAAATATACCTCTACAATATTGACTCTTTGAATTTGTATCAATTTTAATCTTTAGTTTGAGATTTTTGGCTAAATTCCACTTTGGTCCTTTATTTTGACCAAAATTTCAGTTTGGTCATTTATGTTTATCCTTCATATCTGTTTCAGTTTAGTCCTTCATTTATCTGTGTTTTAAGGACCAAATGGAAATAGATATGAAAGATAAAGGACCCAAGTGAGAAAAAAAGATAAATGACCAAACTAACACAGATATGAAAGATAAAGGACCAAAATGAAAAAACAATAAAGAACGAAACTGAAATTCTGGTCAAAAAAAATCAAAAGTACAATCTAGCCGAGATTTTATCACAGTTTTTCGTCCGACACCAAGAATATGGGTTTTTTTTTGTACCCCCATCCTTATACCCCATACCCCCATAATTCAGTTTAACCCAAAAATACCCCACTCATTTTTTCCAAAATCTGAGCAGGACCCACAAAATTTTAAACTTTCCGCATTTATAGGTAATTCTGGATTTTTTCGCGCACTATTTCCGGAAACACGGTATTTCCGAAACAGGAAATTGTATTCCGGAAATACCATGAAATATGTATTTCCGAAAAAATTAAAAATTTACGTTCCGAAAATACAGTATTTCAGGAAAGTTTTATTTTTTACCTTCCGGAAATACCATATTTTAAAGTATTTACGGAATTTTTAAAAATTATTTTCCGGAAATACAATATTTTAACGTATTTCCGAAATTTTAAAATTTGACTTCCAGAATTACTTGAATTTTCGGTTATTCTGGAATTAGTTTTTAATTTTTTTTTAAATTTTTGTAAATTACAATTTATTTATTTATTTTACAGATATGGCTACACCTGACGGCAGACTTCCCTTTACTATGGATTTATCGGACCAGTTTACCACTAAAGAGGTACATATCTTCCTAAAGTGGTTCTAGTTTATTATTTGTTATAAGTTATTAATTATGTTTACGGTTATTTTATAGATTTTTCCTACTCGGGTACGTTGGGCTAGAGATATCGGGAAAGCCAATGGAGTCATTGTTATTATTATTCGATCCGAGTCCACAGAGAATGGTAAAGGGAAGAGGGAGTAAATGTGGGGTGTTCTACTAGACACAAGACCTCAAAAAATGTGGTTGTTCATTTAGATTGAAAGCTAAACCACTCAATCCTCCTATGTTAGATTGGATGGTTAAAGTTATGTGTGGAAGTCACAATCATGAGCCTCATAAGACTTGCCTTGGAGCAGCAATCTTTGGTAAGTTTAACAAGGACGAGCGGTCACTTGTTGAGGAGCAGATGTTGTTGAGAGTGAGAGCACAAAAAAGTCTAACAATAATTAAGAACAGATTTGTCAACAATGCGAGTAACATCTCTCAGCTATATAGAACCCGCAACAGTCTCCGGAAGGGAAAGAGAGGTAGTAGGACTGAGATGCAGGAGCTTATGAGACTGATCGAGTTTGAGCATTACTTGTGTTGGAAGAGACAGCCTAAAGGAACTGATATTGTTGAGGAGATCATGTGGGCACACCCTGACAGTGTCAAGTTATTGAGGATGTTTCCTAGTGCGTTGATTATGGACTGCACCTTCAAGACCAACAAATATTTATTGGGGGAGAACCTTATGATTATTGTTTTGTCTAAATCAAAGGCATGATTAGTTGCATTTTCTATCCTTGCAGTAATAGATAATGTTTCTTTTTGGGTTGAATTTAATGATGATAAAGTGTATGTGTTGAGTAGCCGTGTTTGAACAATGTTTAGTCTTATTGCTGCTTTTACACTCAAAACTCTAGGCTTAGCCAAGAACTTAGCTATTGAGAAATGATCTGATGCTAAAGCCAGTGTTAGTAGACCAAGATCTATTCCAAGTTTTTATTAAAAATTTAGAGTAACATTTGAAGCTGAGTTTGGGGGTGACTAAAGATATATTGAGGCTAAGTATGAAGATATAGGAAGTCAGTGCAATAAGCTCACAAATGTTAGATTCTATTGTCAAAGATAGTACACAACGTAAAAAGCTACAATTGCCTGAAACAAATGCTGCAACTGTTCCAAATATGCATAAAAAGAAAAGAAAAAAGTTCATGCAAATAAAGGAGTTCAGCAAGGAGGGAATTGTAGTTAATCTGTTCATCATTAATGCTGGAGCATCACTTGCTACAGCATTTAGAAATTCCAATGCTACATCAATGTGAAAATTTCAAATCAATAGTTGTGCACTGACCAAAAGTCTGAAATACTTAACCCAAAGCCCTCTGTCGTGCTTAAAATCCCCTAGATCTTATGGGAAGATGTTAGTCTACTCTTCTTTTTGAAAAACTCTTGGCATGATCAACAGAAAACTACTCTTTTCAAGGCTAAGTGAAGTTTTGAAGATAGCTAGGAACGAAACTATGTCCTAAGAGTCACACAGTCACTTAATGGGCAGTAATAATTTTAAATGTTGTGAAAGACATAAGTGTGTGTGTGTCTGAGTGAAGTGTGAATCTGAAAATTGGGCTCAATGAGATCATTTTTGAAAAATTGTTTGATTTAGGGAAGCAATTGATTTTGTTTTTGTATTCTCTTTGTGTATTGTTGTTTGTCTTTGTCAAGTGTCATTGCTTGAGGACAATCAATGGTTTAAGTTTAAGGGTGTGATAACTCTTATTTATATAGAGTTATTTATATGTTCTAGACTTAAATCAATGTGAGTTTCTAAGTAATATTGTTGTTAAAGTAATTGATATGTGTTGTTTAGAGTAAAAGGGGGTTAGGAACTGATTTGTGATCATTTGGCACTTTTGGTTCCCCATATTGTATTTTAATGTGTTTGTTCAATGCTACAACATTAGCTGCCCCAACACTCAACGCCCCAGCATTAGTGGCAGACTGATGCTCCTACATTCTCCTGATGACATCATGATGAGCTCATAGTCAAAAGTTGAGGAAAGTAATGCAAGTGGATCACTTTGATCACTTTTGTAACCCACAATAGCTTGCAACTTGCACCTTTTTAGGTACACATGTCCACATATCATTGGACCTCTCTTCTTTAGTCCAAATCAACATCAAATCATCTTCAAATCAACTTTTGATGCAATTGGACTTAAAAAGTAAATCAAAATTCTTCTCCAAGCAAACCCAACTATGAAGAAACCTCTCTCAAGAAGCCTATAAATACCCTTCACCTCCTCATTCACAAGTAGACCAGAATTCACTCACTTAAATCATATTAGAGCTGGTTTCGTTGGAAGAAGAAGAACTTGACAACTTCTTCCTTCACCTTCATGCAACTACATGCTGTGCAAGGAATGCTCCCTGCACAGTGCAAATAGAAGCGATGCTCCAACATTACGGGGATGATTTATGAAAAAGGAACTAAACCGTGTATCTTCTACTCTACTTCTTTTCCTTTGTGTTTTTCAGTAATATGAACATGTTATTTACATCAGTTTGTATGTCCTTAGTAATGTTAAGCATGAGCTAAACTCTCTTGTAGTTGGGATGCCATAAACTCTGTAATGATCCTTTAACTAGTTTTATGTTATATATTGATGTTTGCATTTTAATTCTTGCATGATAACTCTTTCATATTCATCTTTAGAATTGGCCAATTAAAAGTGAATGCAAATCATAAATACAGACATGGTTTATGATTAGAACTCAAGAACTAATATGGATAAGTGTTTAATAAAGGAAACTTTGTTAATTCCATGCTATATGATAGCATAGTCAAAAGGGTGATACTGTGGGTACTTCATATACAGGGGTGAACTTATTTAGAATCTTAGACATAAGAGCTTATAATGAAACCCTGACGAAAGTGACTGAAAAGCACAATTCCAATGCAACAGCATCCAGTGCACCTGCATCATTTATAACATAATACGATTAAAAGTGATTTACTTAGTAGGCAGCATTCCAACTACTCTCTCATCATCTATTACATCTCAATTCAAGTTACTTGTTTATTTTCTGTTGTTTACATTCTTGCATACCTACCATATATTGTTTATTGGTTACCTTTCACTAGTGAACTATTGATTTTAAACTTGTAAATTAATCTAATCCCTGTGGGAACGATATACTCTACTTTCACTTTATTACTTGTTGCGACTGTGTATACTTGCACATCACATTTTTGCACACCAATACCCAGGTTGTCAATTATGTGAACAAGTATTGGTTGTTTCCTCACCGGGATAGATTTGTTGGATCGTGGACTGATAAAGTTAGACACTATGAGAATACCACGACTAATAGTTAGACACTATGGTCTTTGAAGAGGTCACTGGGTGATAGTGGAGGTGATTTATACAGAAGCTGGGAGTCAATTCATGGGATGATCAATGCAATGCACAACTTAATAATATTATCGGTTCATTTCAAAAAAGTATCAACTGTGTAGATGCCCAACACAACACTCCATTCTACAAGAATCTACACGGTTTGGTGTCTCATGAGGCATTGAATCATATAGCTCATGAGTTTGATGGCATGTTGATAACTCTATTTTATATAGAGTTATTTGTGCTTTTTCACTTAGATAAATGCCCAATATCAAGTCTATTATATGTTAAATATGTTAGTATGAATAAAATAACAACATTTATGGTTTACAGATAAGAGATGTCCATAACTTAGCATTTTATTGTATATTGGTATGTTTGATGTGTTTGTTCAGTGCAGCCGCAGTTTAGTGCGATTGCACCAGTTGATGCAACTGCACCAGGCAGTGCAATTGCACTTGGTGCAACTGCACCACTCTGTACCGAAGCAGCTCACAACCCCACATTGGAAGCACCTCAATTCTTACCATTGCCATAATGCTTAGTTGGATTGCTGCTTGCTCAGAAGTCACATGGGAACACATGGCCACTTGCAAAGGAGGCGCCTACAATCAAAAAGGCTTCACAAAGATCTATCTTACAAGACATGTGGCAACCATTTGTTGGACCTCAAATTAAGGATGAGTGTTGAAAGCCAAGCTGATCTTCAACTTTTAAAAAGTAACCATGGTTTGGTTAACTTAAATCAGCAAGGAAACCTCAACATGAAGGAAACCTCCAAGGCTATAAATAGGACTCAAATTCCTCACTTGAAGAATATCTAATATCACATAGATCACATATCTTATAATCTTTTTATGTTCTTTTTAGTTTAGTTTTTCTTAGTTTCAAAGTTTTATTTTTCTTTTAGTTTCATAGTGTTAGTTTGAGAGGAAGGTAAGAGGAAATTGACAACTTCTTTCTTCACTTCTTCAAAGAGCTAATAGGTGCAAGAAATTGGTTGTAAGCAAATATATTCAAGAGTTTTTCTTTTGTTACTCTTTTGAATCCTCTTGTACTTTTCTTCATTGCAATATGCTTTCATTCACTTATATTTGCTTTATCATGCTCATCATGAGCTAAACTCTTTTGAGTTTGGATGTTCTAGCTTTCCAATGATCTTTTGAGGAAAGTTATTGTGTTTTCAAGTGGTGTGCACTTTAGTTCTTGTGTTTAAATTCTTAATTTTGTTTTAAGGTTGATCACTTAGAACAAGTAGATCGAGTTATATTCACTTAATTGGCTTATAACTAGAAATCAAGAACTAAGTAAGGATAAGTGTTTAATAAAGCTTCTTGTTAAACTTGTTTTAATAAAGTTAGCTTGTTAATTCCATGTTAATTCTTAGCTTAAGATTAACATAGTCCTTACAACAAAAGTGTAGAGATCTTAAGATACAAGAGTGTACTTACTTAAGCAACTTAGATTATCTGTAAGGGGGCGAGAGAGGCACTGACAACCCTACTCTTTACCGCAAAAAAACAGGATCATATAGAGCTTGTAACGAAACTCTGACGAAAGTAGCTGACCAGCACACACTGATGCAACTGCACTAAGTGCAATTGCACCACAAGAAAACACAATATTCTCAAGAGTGATTTAGTTTGTGAAAACATCCCAACTCTCATTCTCAACTGATTTCTTACACAATTTACTTGCTTTCTGTTTATTTATTTTCATTTCAACTTCAACCAAAACCAAAACATTTTGAATAGTGTAGTCACACTAGTTTGCCTTTCTTTACAACAACGCATAAGAGTTAATCCAATCTCTGTGGGTTCGATCTTTTATACTATAACTTGTGATTGTGTATACTTGCACACGCTCTTATTTTCACACACCAAGTTTTTGGCGCCGTTGCCGGGGATTGCCATTAATTTTTGTTGTTTTAAAGATAGTAGATTAGTGTTTTTTTTTTATTTGTTTTGTTATTCTGGTATTTTGTTTTTCTGTGCAGAAATAGGTGCATTTACACCTAGTGCAACTGCACTAGCTTATGCCCAGAGACAGATCACCAGAATTTGAGTATAATCCAGAGATAGAAAGACAGTTTAGAAGGTTGCGAAAACTCCAGAAACAAAGACTTCAAAGTTGCAGCAATACCATGTCTCAACAAGGTGAAGGAGAAGGCTCAAGACCAGCCTCAGTCAGAGGTGGTCCTGGATCACAAGGAGATGCTGAAGCAGATCACAGGAATCAATTCATTCGCATGGGACCAATAGGTATGATTAATGATAGAGATAGACCTATGAGAGATTATGCTATGTTTGATCATCAAAACATGCAAACAAGCATAGCAAGACCTCACATAGAAGCTGTCCATTTTGAATTTAAACCCATGATGTTTCAAATGCTGCAAACAATTGGTCAATTTGGTGGATTTCTTCATGAGGATCCCCATGAGCATTTAAAACAGTTTTTAGAAATATGTAGTAACTTTATCATACCTGGTGTTAGTGAAGATGCATTTAGACTTAAGCTATTTCCATATTCTTTGAAAGATAAGGCTAAATCATGGTTAAACTCGTTGGAGCCTAATTCTATTCATACATGGAATGAAATGGCTGAAAAGTTTTTGTCAAAATATTTCCCACCTATCAAAAATGCCAGAATGAGAAATGATATTACATCTTTTAGACAAAAAGAAATTGAATCATTGTTTGAAGCATGGGAAAGATGGAAAGAACTTTTAAGAAAATGTCCACACCATGGTCTTCCAGTCATTATTCAGATGGAAACATTTTATAATGGTTTGGAACCACAAACTAGAATAATGCTTGATGCATCATCTGGTGGTGTATTATTAAATCTGTCTTATAATGAAGCATGTGAATTGATTGATAGAATTGCTACTAATAGTTCTAGTTGGCCTACTGAGAGGGTAAGTACCCAAAAGAAATCATCAGGGGTACATGAAATTAGTGAAATATCAGCCCTATCTGCTCAAGTAGCCTCACTAGCAAACATGTTCAAAAACTTCACCACAATCAGTGCAACTGCATCTAGTGCAGCTGCACCAATTGAGAACACTGCAGCAGCAATAGAACAAGCCCCTCTAGGAGCTGTAAGTTGTGTTTATTGTGGAGGAGGTCACCTTTATGAGGAGTGTCCTAGCAACCCTGTCTCTGTAAATTATGTAAGTTATAATAGGAATAACAACCCTTACTCCAATACCTATAATGCTGGTTGGAAGGACCATCCAAACTTCAGATGGAACAATACTAGTGCACCTGCACCTAGTGCAACTGCACCAACCCTTCCACCAAGATTTCAATCTCAGAACTACCAAAAGCCACAACAACAACAACCTACTACTGAAAACTCCTTAGAAGGTTTGCTTAAATCTTTCATTAGTGAAACTAGAACAGCTAGGCAAGCTCATGAAGCTTCAATTAAAAATCTGGAGAATCAAGTAGGTCAGTTAGCAACTGCTCTATATCAAAGACCAACAGGTACATTACCATCCAATACAGAAGCAAGTCCATCTCAGAGGCCAGGTAAGGAAGCGGTGAAAGCTATCTCTCTCAGAAATGGGAAAGATCTTACAGAACCTTATGAGAATGAAGGTACAGGTAAGGGAGAAGAAAATAAAAATGAAAAAAGTTCTCAAAATGCAGAAGCACCTGATGCATCTGCATCTCATAAAGTTCCAACTCCAAGGTTAGTTCCTGAATATCCTCCTCCTCCTTTTCCTCAAAGATTAAAAAAGGCACATGAGGAGAAGCAATTCAGTAAGTTTTTAAATGTTTTAAAGCAATTGCATATTAATGTTCCCTTGATTGAAGCATTGCAACTAATGCCTAATTATGCTAAATTCATGAAAGATGTTCTTTCAAAAAGAAGAAGATTAGGTGAATTTGAAACAGTTGCTTTGTCCAAAGAATGTAGTTTGATTTTGCAAAACAAAATTCCAAGAAAATTAAAAGATCCAGGTAGCTTTACAATTCCATTTTCAATAGGTAATTATTATACAGGTCGTGTATTGTGTGATTTAGGAGCAAGCATCAACTTGATGCCTAAATCTGTCTTTACACAGTTAGGAATTGGACATGCTAAACCTACATCTTTAACATTGTCACTTGCAGACAGGTCAATAGCTTACCCAGAAGGAATCATAGAAGATATCTTGGTAAAGGTTGACAAATTTGTATTTCCTGTAGATTTTGTTATTCTTGACTTTGTTGCAGATGAAGAAGTACCAGTTATTCTTGGAAGGCCATTCTTAGCAACTGGGAAAACATTGATTGATGTGCAAAAAGGAGAACTAACCATGAGAGTAAATGATCAAGAGGTGAAATTCAATGTAATGAATGCTCTGAAATATCCTGCAGAGGAGAGTGAAGAATGTTCAGCAGTCATCTCTCTTGATCATTTGGTGCAAAAGCAGTTCAACAAGCAGTATGATCATCTTACTAGTGCACTTGCACCTGATGCATCTGCACTTCCTGAAGAAGAAATGCTGGAAAAAGACATACTGCCAAAGGAAGAACCAACACCTAAGGTATGGGTTAGAACTTATGAATCTCTTAATTTAGAAGACCCTAACCTTAAACAAAATTTACCCTCAATTGAACAATCTCCCAAATTAGAATTGAAAGAACTGCCTCAACATTGAAAATATGCTTTCTTAGGAGAAGGTGATACACTCCCAGTTATCATTTCATCTGAGCTATCATTAGAACAGGAGAATGATCTCATTAGTACTTTAAAAAAGCATAAGAAAGCTATAGGTTGGCAAATGGCAGACATAAAAGGAATTAGCCCTTCAATTTGCATGCATAGGATAATTTTAGAAGAGAATTCTAAAAATTACATAGAAGGACAAAGAAGGCTAAATCCTATAATGAAAGAGGTTGTAAAGAAAGAAATAATTAAGTGGCTAGATGCTGGAATCATATACCCCATATCTGATAGTGCATGGGTTAGCCCTGTACAATGTGTTCCTAAAAAAGGGGGTGTAACAGTGATAGCCAATGAAAAGAATGAGTTGATTCCAACTAGGACTGTCACAGGGTGGAGAATTTGTATGGATTACAGAAAACTCAATAAGGCCACAAAGAAGGATCACTTTCCTTTACCTTTCATTGACCAAATGTTAGATAGATTAGCAGGAAAAGAGTTTTATTGTTTCTTAGATGGTTATTCAGGTTATAATCAGATTGCAATAGAACCTAAGGATCAACAAAAAACTACTTTTACATTAGAAGGATGCCTTTTGGACTTTGTAATGCACCTGCTACATTTCAAAGATGCATGATGTCTATATTTTCTGACTTCATTGAGCAATCAATGGAAGTTTTTATGGATGATTTTTCAGTTTTTGGAGAAACATTTCCATTATGTTTATCAAATTTAGAAAAAATTCTCCAAAGATGTGAAGACACCAACCTAGTACTCAATTGGGAGAAGTGCCATTTCATGGTACAAGAAGGCATTGTGCTTGGGCATAAAATTTCAAAAAAAGGTCTTGAAGTGGATAAGGCCAAGATTGAGGTCATTGAGAAATTACCTCCTCCATCAACTGTTAAAGGAATCAGAAGCTTCTTAGGCCATGCTGGCTTCTATAGAAGATTCATCAAAGATTTTTCAAAAATTTCTAAACCATTGTGTACTCTTTTACAATTAGATACACAATTTCACTTTGATGAACTCTGTATGGAAGCATTTCAAAAGATTAAAAAGGCACTGGTAACTGCACCAGTGATAGTAACACCAGATTGGAGCAGGCCCTTTGAACTCATGTGTGATGCTAGTGACTTTGCAGTAGGAGCTGTCCTAGGGCAAAGGTATGACAAAATCTTTCACTCAATTTATTATGCTAGCAGAACACTTATTGAAGCTCAAATGAATTATACTGTGACAGAGAAAGAGTTATTAGCTGTTGTATTTGCATTTGATAAGTTTAGATCCTACTTGATTGGCACTAAAGTTATTGTTTATACTGACCATTCTGCCATCAAGTATTTGCTTGCAAAGAAAGATGCAAAACCAAGGCTAATTAGATGGATTCTCCTCCTTCAAGAATTTGATCTTGAGATTAGAGACAAAAAGGGGGTGGAGAACCAAGTGGCTGACCATTTATCTAGATTAGAAAGTGAAAATGCAGGTACACAAGAAATCAAGGAGAATTTTCCAGATGAGAAGTTGTTGGCAATTACCAATAATACAATAAGTGCTTGTGCAATAAGTGCAATTGCACCAGCCAGTGCAATTACACCAAGTGCAACTGCACCATGGTATGCTGACATAGTCAATTTCCTTGTGAGTAGAATTGTACCAAAGGACATGAGCTATCAACAAAGAAGGAGATTCTTCCACATAATCAAGCAATACTATTGGGATGAACCCTATCTGTATAAGATATGTCCAGATCAAATAATGAGGAAGTGCATTCCAGAATCAGAGCAGCAAGCAGTGCTTCTGCACTGTCATTCAGCACCATATGGAGGTCACTTTGGAAGCAACAGAACAGCAGCTAAGGTATTGCAGTCAGGTTATTTCTGGCCCACTTTATTTAAAGATGCTTATAATTGGGTCAAAACCTGTGACAAATGCCAAAGAAGTGGAAACATTTCTGAAAAACATGAAATGCCTAGAACTAATATTTTGGAAATTGAGCTTTTTGATGTTTGGGGCATGGATTTCATGGGTCCTTTTCCACCTTCTTTTGGCAACAATTACATATTAGTAGCTGTTGATTATGTGTCCAAATGGGTAGAGGCAGTAGCATTACCAAATAATGATGCCAAATCAGTTAGCAAATTTCTTCGAAGAAATATTTTTACAAGATTTGGCACCCCAAGAGCAATCATCAATGATGAAGGCTCACATTTTTGCAATAAACTTATTGAAAATCTTCTTGCAAAATATGGGATCAAACACAAGATAGCTACAGCCTATCATCCACAAACAAGTGGACAAGCTGAATTATCTAATAGGGAAATTAAGAGAATGCTTGAAAAAATGGTTGGACCAACAAGAAAAGATTGGTCCTTACACTTAGATGAAGCATTATGGGCATACAGAACTGCATTTAAAACTCCATTAGGTATGTCCCCCTATAGGACAGTTTATGGCAAAGCATGCCATCTGCCTATTGAGTTAGAAAACAAGTCATATTGGGCTATTAAAAAGCTGAATTTTGATCTCAATAGGGCAGGAAAACAAAGGTTTTTAGAGCTTAATGAATTAGAAGAATTTAGGCATTTCTCTTATGAGAATGCAGAAATGTACAAAGCTAAAACCAAAGCATGGCATGATAAGAAAATCCAAAGGAGAGAACTTAGAGAAGGAGGATTGGTTTTGTTATACAATTCTAGGTTGAAATTGTTCCCTGGAAAATTAAAATCAAGGTGGTCAGGACCATTCAAATTAGTTAAAGTCTATCCTCATGGTGCAGTCGATCTTTATGATGCGGCCTCAAATACCACTTTCAAGGTAAATGGGCAAAGGGTCAAAATGTATTTTGGTGAACAAGTGGTGCAAGATGAAAGCACCACACATTTTGAAAATCCTTAATAAACAAGGGAAAGTCAGGCTGAAAGACTATTAAAACAAGCGCTTGATGGGAGGTAACCCATAATTTTTTGATAAATATTTAATATTTTGTGCAATTTGATGTTTTTCATGTGTTTTGTAGACAAACAGGAATTGGTGCAACTGCACCAGGTGCAACTGCACCTATTACTCGTCAGGAGCAATTACACCGAACCACTTTCCAGTACTATTGCACTAACAATTTCAAAAAGGGAGGATGATTTTGGTGAAATGCCAGCGCAACACAACATAATTCAGTTTAACGGTGTGGATTCACCTAATCAGACACGTGTAGCCTTGCATGTTAGCCCACATAGCCTAACGGCTAGAAACATCCATCAAATCAACCTCCACTCATGCCATTACCTCATTAAACCATTCCACTAACCCATAAGTAACCGTTCACCACTTCTTTCAATACACAAACAGTAACCAATTCTCGCAATCTCTTCTCTCTCAAAATTCCCAAATTCATACACTGTTCATCTTCAACTTCTCAACAAATTCAAACCCCAATCTCTCACAATGGCACGCAAACAGGTAGCAACAAAGTCCTCTGGCAAGAACGCAGGTGCAGAACCATCAAAGAAATCTTCTGGTGCAACTGCATCAGTCACTGTTACACTTGATGTGGCAAACCCACACTTCTGGGAGATGAAATTCTGGCCAGAACGAGGATACAATCTGATGAGGGCACACCCAAATTTCTTAGCAACTGTTGATGCTCAACATTGGGATTTATTCATTCAACATAGGGCTTACTACTTGGAGCAACTGGTGAGAGAATTTTATGCTGGAATTCTGAATAGCAAGGGAGGTAAAACTCAAAACTTCTCTGTTGTTAGGGGTAGAAAAATCTTTTTTGATGAAAAGAAACTGAATGATCATTATAATCTGTTCTATAATGGTCCTAATTTTGATGAAAAAATGGAAACCTACGGGAAGAAACAAATGGAGATCATTAAATCTAGGGTAGCAGTACCTAATGCTCCATGGGAAAAGTTCACTCACACTGAGTTTAAGGTGAAAACCAAATATCTCATCCCTGAGTTAGGAAACTGGCACACATTCATAAACTGCTCCATTTTGCCCACTTCACATGCTTACACAGTCTCTAAGGATAGATTGATCATTCTTGATTCAATTTTGACTGATGAGAATGTAAACATTGGAAAAATTATCAACAAGGAAATCATAGATTGCTCAGAAAAAACAAAAGGATTCCTTTATTTTCCATGTTTGATTACTGAACTGTGTATGAAGCAAGGGGTTCATATCACTGTTGAAGAACATCAATACAGAAAATTTCCACCTGGAGCCTTATCTGCAGAGTTGAAAGAAAGAAGAGCTGCAAGGGAACAACCAAACTTGGTGCAAGAACACCTAGTGCAAAAGCACCAAGCTGTTTGGAAATTCCAACAAGAACAACATGAGTGGCTACAACAAAGGCTTTTGGAAATTTCTCAATTACCCACAGTGTTAGACACCCCAGAGTTTCCATCATGGGTATTTGAAGAAGAAACAGATAAAGAAAAAGAAGAAGAACCGGAGAAAGAAGAAAGTGAGGAAGAAAAGAAAAAGAAGAAGGTGTTAAAAAGAAAGAAAGAAACAGAAAGAAGATGGAAGGGAAAGAAGAAGAAGGTGGAGGAAATTCTGAATAAAGACTTGGAGGATACTGATGAAGACCCAGAAACTGTTAAAATAGTGAAAGAAATGGAGAGAAATGAAGATGAGGAAAGTGATGAAACTGTATCTGATGATGAAGGGGATTTAGATTTGACCATGGAGGAAATGTTAAGGAAGAAGAAGGCTGCTAAAAATCCAGTAGAACCAATTCTCACTCCAATAAACCCATCCAAACAACAACCCCAAATCACCCCTGAACAAGAAAAATCCCCATCCATTTCACCAATTCAATCACCACAACACAAATCACCAAAAGAACCAACCCCACCAACACAACCAGAGACCACTGTTATTCCAACTAACCCCAATATTTTGAAAGAAAATTTGCAGGTTATCAATGAAGAACCAGGGGAAGAAACTGGAATTGGAGGTCCTGAAAAAGCAGCAACTGGTGCAACTGCACCTAATGCTACTGCATCAAGTGCAGGTGCATCCCAGCAATTTCCAACAGTCACCACCTACTCAACATATGTGCATGACACGATTGCTGTAGTGCTGAAGGAATTAGCAGACAAAAGGAGTCAAGAATCTGCAAGAATCCTCCTAGGAATTGCTCAGGCAGCTGGAATTGCTCAGGAAACCCCAACAACAGGTGAAGCTGAAAAGGAGGTGGATAAATCTGGTGAAAAAGGAAAGGCTAAAGAAACATCTGAAGTGCACGCAAAGGAAGTGGAGGAAGATCAAAAACAACAAGCCAAGGAGAAAGAAGGAGGTCAAAAATCAACCACTGAAGAGACTGCTGCAAAGGAGAAGCAACCACAAGAAGTTGCTGATCAGAGCAGTGCAGTTGCACTTGGTGCAACTGCACCAACAGAAACAATTGGTGCTGATGCACCACCTGAAGCAGAGAAGACAACAACAAAACCAACTGAGCCTGGAGCAACTGCATCCAAGGCAGCAGCAGCAAAGAGGCCAAAGAAATTACAAGTCAAAAGAGCAGCAACAAGGGCTAGCAACAGACTCAGATCTGGAGCAAAACCCGAGTAATTTTAAATGTTGTTTTTATATTTTCAAATACTTTATGAACTTATATAACTGTGTTATCTGTTTTAATCCCACATGTATTAACCCCCCTCCCCCATTTTGAACAAATTTCTTTTGAAAACTCAACTTAAGAGCAGTGAGGACACTGCTCACTTTTAAGTTGGGGGGAGAACATCAAACTTTTCATGCATGTGTTAGTATTTATCTTATGTGTGTTTGTTTCAATTGTTGTGTCTATTATGTGTGTTTTGTTAATAAGTGTCATGTTTTAATTTGTTTTAGATTTACTTAACAAAGTATTTAATTAACTAATATTTTGAAGATTTGATGAATCTTGAAGCATGATCAGCTTAGTATCTTTTTCAAAAACTTAAAGAAAAATGCAATTTACGAATTGATTTTTAATGATGAACAAAAGAAAAAAGAAAAAGAAGCCTTATTTTTCCAAAAATGACCATAGTTATTATCACTTTGACACATCAAAATTGAGTTTTTGAAAAGAACCTTGCCATATGATAAGCTATCTGATGCAAGAGGAATTTTTAGAAAACTAATGTCAAAAATAAATTTTTATTAAAAATATAGAAGAGCTTAAAGAATTAAGTTTGGGGGAATTTTTATGAATACAAAGGCTTGAGTATGAAAAACTTAGAGTAGTCAATGCATATAGGTTACCAAAAGAGCTCAAAATGAAAGAAAGCTTTATTGCCTGAGTCATAAACTGTACCTGTTCCAATAAGTGCATTTGGTCAGAAAAAGAAAAATTCAAAGAAAAAGAAAAAGAAGAAAAGAAGACAGAACTGACCAAAAGAAAAAAAGTATGCATAAGGAGGACAGTGAGGAGGGCAATATTAGCTAGAAGTCTTGAAAAGAAAAATCAAGTGCAGTTGCACTAAGTGCAACTGCACCGTCAAAAAGTTGAGTGAAATTGCACCAATAAAAAAAAATACCTAGTGCAATTGCACCTCAGAAAAACAATGCACTTGCACTCTTTGCATTTGCATCAAGAAAAAGAACCACCAGAAATACAAAAAGTGCATTGACTCAACAGTTTGAAATACTCTATCCAAGCCCTTTGTTGTGCTTAAGGCCCCCACTCTTGAGGACTTTGTTAGTCTACTCTATATTTTGAAACATCTTTGTTTTGACCGAACATAATCTAAATTTTTCAAAGGCTAGGAGAAACTTGTTACTTGGGTTTGGAACTGATTGAATCTCAGTGGGACACACACTCACACAAATGAGTTTTAATAGCTTTGGATGTTTTGGAATTCAAAGGCACAAAAGACGAAAGTTTCTGAAAAATGAAGTTCATGAGTTGCATTTATTAAAAAAAAAAAACATTCTGTGAAAGAAATATGAGCTGATATGTTCTTCTTGATTCTGGAAATCTTATTTGTGTTTTCTTTTTGTCATTGCTTGAGGACAAGCAACGATTTAAGTTTGGGGGTGTGATAACTCTATTTTATATAGAGTTATTTGTGCTTTTTCACTTAGATAAATGCCCAATATCAAGTCTATTATATGTTAAATATGTTGGTATGAATAAAATAACAACATGTATGGTTTACAGATAAGAGATGTCCATAACTTAGCATTTTATTGTATATTGGTATGTTTGATGTGTTTGTTCAGTGCAGCCGCAGTTTAGTGCAATTGCACCAGTTGATGCAACTGCTTGGATGGAGTAGGCACCGATAAGACCCGTTGTGGTGGTTGTGTGATTAAAGTTACCCATGGGTTACCTTGTTCTTGTGAGCTTGGTTATTTGCACTTACATGGCCGTCCAATCCCATTGGAGATGATTGACTCTCATTGGTTGAGGCTCAGTTTGGAGAGTATGGATGAGGAGCGCGTGAAACATGCCTCACTTGAATGTGATATAAGTTATACAGTAGAGGAGAGTTGGAGGCGGTGGACTGTAATGTCTCTTGAAGAGAGATTTGTCTTTAAGAGAGGTCTTGATGATTATGTCTTTCCAAGCACTACATCCATGGTTCCACCTAAGCACAAAGTCAAGACTAGGGGTGCACCAAAGAAGAAGAAGAAGAAGAAGAAGAAAGAGTATGATGTGAAGAGAGATCCTTCTTATTGGGAGCACGTGGATGCCTCGTTGAGCTCAGTGAAGCAACCCTCCTAGAAATCATCAAAGAAACAACCCCAGCGGTCCTCCCAGCTACCATCACAGAGGACATCTCATGAGCGGGCACAGCATGACATCCATTTTGTAAGTCAATTTCCAGAGCATATGCATAGGTACGTTGATGACATCATCAATGTAAAGGGGATGGAAACTGTGGCTAAAGATGCATTGCTGCCTCACTTCACTACTCAGCACAGTTGGCAGGTAGCTCGCAATGATTTGATTGAGGAGATGGATACAAATTATTTTCTATACGCACAGCTCATGGGTGACGAGTACACGACAGTTAGGGAATCATTAGATTCTTTCCCACAAGAAATTCAACCTCCTGAGAAATGGATGTCGATGTCTGACATGGGACATGTTATAGCATCTAGATATCAGATAGCCCTTGTTATGTTATCACCTTCAGATGGTGGGTCTTTCACATTTTTCCCTTTGAGAGGCTCATATGTTTCTAGTCAGAGCCGCTTGTTCTGTGTTGGGTTTGTCCATGGGAATCATTGGGTCCGGGTTATGTTGAACGGTACTAGTCCATTACCTCCTATTCAAAGATCTTGGGGTGCATATGCTTCAGCTGAAGCTAGATCGTGGTTGCCTCCATATTTTGGACGTCTACAATTATCGTCTTCTTTTGTTCCAGATCATGTTACACAGGCAGGCCCAATTGATTACATAGACATTACCTGATTGTATTTTGATATATTTTATTCCACGAGTATATAATATATTGTATTTTATCCCACGAGTTTTCATTATATTATATTTTATTCCACGAGTTGTCATTATATTATATTTTATTCCACGAGTTTAGTATTGGACGGTCTAGATTTTGCCAACACTTTTAAACGGTATTGATGTTGCCGACACTTTCAACGGTCTAGATTTTGCCGACCACTTTTCATCAACGGTCGAAATCCGCTTTAGGGTTTCAGATTTTTCCCTATAAATAAACCCATTTAGGTTTCAAATCTTTCACACACAACACAAAAAAATGCCTCTAACACAATACTCCGAGAGTTCTTCGCTCACTATCATTCATCATCAGGGCATCATTACCAATAAAGATGATGGTGTCTGTTTCGAGGGGGAAGACACAATGCAGTGTAGGCTTAAACACAGCATAACATTCACTGCCCTAAAAGATAAACTACAGCGTAAGGTGCAAATGGAGGGCGACGAGCGTGAGATAACTCGTATCATTTATCGGAAACCCGATTGGGGACCTGACGAATGTGTGCACTGGTCTACAATGGACGTGAAGAACAACGATGACGTCCAAGCCATGATGACCATTCATGTTCTGTTTAAATTTAAGGGTTATTTTCATTTGTACGTTGAAACCATACGGACCGTGGCTGAGATCCTTCACCGTTTAACTCCACCATCTCAGTAGTTTCTGTCATGTTTTAGACATTGTTTTCGTTTTGTTTGTTGTTGTAATCCGTTATTTTCAATCAATGTGGACGACGTTTTTAATTAATAAAATAAATGTTTAATTTTTATTTTTCAATTCCGGAAACGTATCAAGGGATAAATTTGGAACACAATTTTAAAAAAATTTCTGAATTACCACAAATTCACTTAAATTCGGAATGGAAAATTTTGGGATTTCCGGAATTACCGTATTTTACTGTAATTCCGGAAGGTAAAATGTATTCCAGAATTACATTAAAATACGGTAATTCCGGAAATCCCAAAATTTTGCATTCCAGATTTACGTTTTTTTAGGTAATTCCGGAAATTTTTTAATTTTAGGGATATTTTTGTCCAATTTGACAATTTAGGGGGTATAGGGTATAATGAGGGGTAAAAAAAAAAACCCAAGACTATATGTATTTGAGTTTTTTTTTCTGGTCAAAGATTTGAGTTTAAACCTTGGTCTTTCATCTACAAATCCATCAAGTTCTGTCTATGGATCTTGTGAAAGTTTAATGGTTCTATTTTATTCACCGACTCTATTTTTTTAGTGAAATCAAAATTTAATCAAAAAACAATAATATGCAAGTATTGTGTCCCTGTTCTTGAGAGAGACATGATAAGTTGTATCTGGAGATACACATAGACCATATACATTATGTTAGTTTACTATACATATTTTTTAATCGGATCTCTTCTACCAAACATATAATCAAACATTATTTAATTATTTATATATGGCCACATTTTCTATAAATAAAAAATAATGAAAAATATGTAAAAATACTGTTAGTTGTTTAAGCTATGAGGTTGTTTTAAATTGTATCTTACATTTTTTATATGGAAAAAACTTAGATATTGTATTTTAAGTGGAGTGTATTTAATTACCTGAAGATGTATTTAATTTTATTAACAACTGTTAAGTCTGTTAAAAAAAAAACTAACACTTTGTCTCTAGTATAAGACGTGCATCGCTTATGTTACTGTATGTAAGTACTGTTCTATTTATAATCTAACCATTTTTTTAAGCAATTATTATTATTATTATTATGGTGCTAAAATTTCACTTCATATGTAGTAATAATGATAACGGTGATACCAACAATGGTTGGTCCGAGCAGTAATGAGCTCGGATCCCACTCCAAGGTCTCAGATTCAAATTTTAGCTAGGTATTTATTTGAATATGACTCTATGACTTGAGGTCTTCATAATTGTATCGGCTAGGTAATGGAAGACTTAACTTGTAAGGCGCACCGGCTTTTTGTAACAACTCTTGTGAAATAGTACATCGGGGAGTCCGGGGGAGTACCGGGACCAACAACACCGAGCTAATGACCTACACCTTAAAGAGACCTGAACGTCACATCTCCACCCAAAACCTTACGGCGTCAGGTATATGTATGGGTCCCCTCTCTTTTCTATCCTTCATTTATAGCTCATTCCTAGTCGATGTGTGACTAACCACTCACACTTGAATTCTCTAACAAATTGGGTTCCTATTAAGATAACCTATATTCTAGAGGGATGTGATTGTTGATTTTGGTCCGAGCAGTAACAGCTCGGATACCATTCCAAGGTCTCGAATTTGAATCTTAACTGGGTATTTATTTTAGGGTTTTTTTTGGTACCCCCACCACATCCCATATACCCCCACATAATTTCTAAAACCCGAAAATACCCCTGGCCAACTAAAATTCGCTCGGATTTACCCCCACCTAAGGTAAATCCGATTCGTTATTTTTCAAAGCGGATTTATCTACCCAATAGGTAAATCCGACTTTAAAAATAACAAATCGGATTTACCTCAGGTGGGGGTACATCCGCTTTGTTATTTTTAAAATCGGATTTACCTATCGGGTAGATAAATCCGATTTCCCTAAAAAAGGAAAATCGGATTTACCCCCACCTAAGGTAAATCCGATTTTGTTATTAAAAATAATTGTTTTTATTTAAATTTTTAAAAAAGGTTATAAAAACGCTACTAAAAATCCGTTAAAGAGTCAAAAACTAATCAAAAAAATTATAAAAACACCACTAAAAATCTAATAAAACCAAAAAAAGGTTATGCAATTTTTTTTAGATTTTTTGGAGATTATGAAAACTTAAAAAAAAAAAAAAAAAAATAGTAAACGATGGAATGTGGTTTTACTACAATCGGAGTAGGTTGCCCGAAAACCGATTTTTTAGCCTAAATTATTCGCTCGACGTATAACATCGTCACGTGTTAACGAACTACACACTAAACAGAACCAAAAGATGGTCGATATTCATATCTAATTTATTTTTCTAAAAAAAATATAATTTTAATTTTTTTAAATCGGATTTATCTCCAGGAGATAAATCCGAGCGATTTTTTTTTTGGAGTATTTTGGGTTTCACTTTTATGTGAGGGTATAAGTGAAGATGGTGGGGGTGAAAAAAAACCCTTTATTTTAAGATGACGTCTATGACTTGAGGACTGCATAATTGGATATTCTAGGCAACGAAAGACCAGGGGCGGATCTTCCTTAGGGTATGTTTGGGAGGGGGTTTTGGGAGGGGAAGGGAGGGGAGGGCGTATTTTTCAATTCTAAATTGATGAAGCTATAAAATGTCTCTAAACATAAATCAAATGTGATTAAAAAGGTTATATTGATATCTATCAACTTGTTCTTTTAATTTTTTAAAATCTCAAACACATATTAAAATATAGGCAAATCTTTTTCAAGCCCTCCCCTCCTTTCCCCTCGCAAAACCCCCTCCCAAACATACCCTTAGGGCCCGGGAGGGCCACGGCCCACCCCAAAAAAAGTGAAATTACGATGACACCCTTATTTTTTAAGATTAAACTACTAAATATATCTATGTTTTGCGGAAGTCTAAAGATTGCAAAGGCTTGGGGTCGAACTTGCATCCGAAGGTTGCAACTAAATTTCTTTAGCAGTAAGCCACAAGGTTAATTTTAAATCTAACAAGAACAGTAGTGTGTATATATATATATATATATATATATATATATATTAACTGTAAAATGATTCTTATATCTATTAATATTTTTAAGATTGTATAGTAAAAATTTTCACATCTTTTATATACGAATTGAAACTTATCAATCATAGTTGATAATTTTAAAAAAAATATTTTTAGCATTTGAAAATCAAAATCAACTTTAGTTAAAATTATCTTTTTACAAACAACTTCAATTGAGTATCCGTGTAAAATCAAACGTAATTATTTAGTTATTTAGTTTTATTTATAAATAATTATAAATTTATATTTATCTATTTTAATTGTATTTTTCTTGAGCTCAACCGCTGCTCTTACGCAACCTTCCCTCTCCTTATCTCACACGCACGCGTAACCTTATTCTCCCTCTCAACCACTCTCATCACCACGGTTGTGTTTGATTTTTTTGATTGATTTTCTCTACATGTCTTTCGATTCTTTGTATCGTCTTCTGATCACCGCCGAGTTTCTTTCATTCCGGCAAATTTCTAAAGGTAAGTTTTTGCGTTTTTGCGTCTCTGTTCATGCGATTGAGTTTCCATTTTTCTCTTTCATTAGCGGCCCACCCTAACTTTTTAGTCAAGATCCGCCACTGCGAAAGACTTAGCTTGTTAGGCGCACCAGCCTTTTCTTAACAACTCTTGTGGAACAAGGGATCATATTAAGATATGAACCTATATTCTAGAGGGATTAGATTGTTTATATTGGTTTGGTGCTACACATCTCCGAGGGAAACAGAATTGCACCCTTTTTGTTTGATGTAATTTGTCTATGATGTAATTTGTCTATGTAAGTATATATGGTATATGGTGGGTTAGGACAAGTTACGATTATGTCCCAGATTTTTCCTACTTATTGTATGTTGGGTTTTTTTTTTATATCCCACCCCATCCCATCTACCTCTACAAATTTGGTAAAACTCGAAAATATCCCTAACAATTAAAATTCGCTCGGATTTACCTAATAAAAGATAAATCCATTTTTGTTATTTTTAAAAGCGGATTTACTTTAGGTGGAGGTTAAATCCGTTTTTTTTTCAAAGCAGATTTACCTATTTATTAGATAAATTCACTTTGAAAAAATTCAAAGCGGATTTATCTAACAACTAGGTAAATCCGCTTTTTATATTAAAAATAATTGTTTTTTATTTAAATTATTTAAAAAAGGTTATAAAAACACTATTAAAAATCAGTTAAAAAGTCAAAACTAATCTAAAAATTATAAAAACACCACTAAAAATCTAATAAAACCAAAATAAGGTTATGGAAAAAATTTTAGATTTTTTTGAGATTATGAAAATTTTAAAAAATTAATAAAAAATAGTAAACGATGGAATTTGGGATTTTGAGCCCCTTTGTCCCAAACGAAGTCCCTTATGGGGAGTGTTGATCCCTGATTTTTTCGGATTTAATGGCTGTGGTATCAATACAATCTGAGTAGGTTGCCCGAAAACCGATTTTTTAGCCTAAATTATTCACCTATATTATTCACCCGACGTACAACATCATCATGTGTTAACGAACTACACACTAAACAGAACCAAAAGACGGTCGATATTAATATCTATTTTATTTTATTTTTTAAAAAAATAATTTTAATTTTTTAACTGATTTATCACTTTTATTTATTAATAATTTTACAAAGCGGATTTACCTATTTATTTGATAAATTCGTTTTGAAAAAATTCAATGCGGATTTATCTAATAAATAGGTAAATCCACATTTAAAAATAACAAAAAGGGATTTAACCCCACCTAAGGTAAATCCGCTTTGTTATTTTTGAAAAACGGATTTACCTATTATTAGATAAATCCGCTTTGCAATTATAAAAAACGGAATTAGGTAAATTGTTTCAGTTGATAACAGATTTAGCTAATTGAGATATAAATCCGTTTTGCAAAAAAAAAATTTGAAAACGGATTTATCTCTTATTAGATAAATCCAACCGAAATTTTTAATTGGGGGTATTTTCGGTTTATCAAATTATGCGGGGATATAGGTTGAAAGGGTGAGGGTATAAAAAAAACCCTTGCATGTTTTATGTTGTGTTAAAATATAGATAGTAAGCCCATTAGGCCCATTAGTTAGTTAGTATATAAGCTAGATGGTAGAGTCATTTGTAATCTTCTTCACATTAGTAACATTTTTACCAATTTCAGTATAACAGACTTTTAGGGTTTTCTCCTTAATTTTCAAGGATGCCATGTTTTTCAACATGGTATCAGAGCAAACATGATATCCTCCCTGAATTTAGGTTGCTTTGATGATTATTTTTTTGCCTTATTGGCTTGTTTTTAGTTTCTGTTCATGGTGGTTAAGCATGATGCTTCTACTATAAATGGTTAAGCATTGAGATTTTGCTTCTGTCTTGAGTGATTGAGTACTTTTGATGGTTAAGTGTTGATTGCTTATGTCAAATGGTTAAACTTTGAGGTATAGTTTCTGTTTGGTAGTTAAGCCTTTGGCCCTATGGCCTTGTTGATGTTTTGTGGTTAAACATTTTACTTCCTTCAAGTGATTAAGCCTTGAGTTGTGGCTTTTGCTTGATGGTTAAGTGTTGGTTTGTTGCTTCCTTCGAGTGGTTAAACCTAGAGTTGTGATTTCTGCCCGATGGTTAAGCATTTGTTGATTTCTTAGGTATTTGGATGGTTATGCCAAAGAGTGGGGTTTGTTAATTCTTTTGGAGTGAATGTTGTGGAGACGCTGCCCATTAGTTGGTTGAAGACTTTTATGAGCTATGCACCTCAGCTGCTACCAATTCAGAGATTGTTATTTATTTTCCTTACTTTTATAGTATCTTTGTATTGCTTATCTCAAGCTGGAAGTGTTGTGACCACCTTCCAGCTTGCGAGAGGCTGTTAAAATATAGATAGTAAGCCCATTAGTTAGTAGTAAGACCCATTAGTTAGTTAGTATATAAGCTAAATGGTAGACTCATTTGTAATCTTCACATTAGTAACACTTTTACCAATTTCACTATAATAGACTTTTATGGTTTTCTCTTTAATTTCTATGGATACCATGTTTTTCAACATGTTGATTTACTTTTGTTTGATTTACTTTTTCAACATGTTGATTTGCTTTGAGTTACTGAAAAAGGGATTAACTGTTGTTTGACATAATTTATGATGGATTTGACAATTCTTAAATGAATATATATTCTTTGCCATGGAGGCCAATCCTATGAGAGTTTTTTGCCCGTTTCTTTTGCTGATACTCTTTTTTCTCCTCCTGTCTTTTTCTCATGGGATTTTGACACATTGAAGTTTTAATGAAACCCCTTGTATTTTGAAGGTGCCCTTTACACTCTCTTTAATATAATATTGGCTTTTTTGTACCCCCCCTCTTCCCCCTTGTACCCCCATATTACGCTTTAGCCCCAAAATATCCCTCAGTTTTTTACCAAAATTTAAATTGAAACTGATTTTTTTAAAACTTTTCGAAAACACTTCAAATGAGGATAATTCCGGAAGTCATTTTGTTGAAGTGAGGGTAAAATAGTCGGTTTGATCAAAGTGGGGGGTACACGATCTAATAGGGGGTACCAATAAAAAAGCCTATAATATTTTGCTTATAAAAAAACATAAAGTTGGCTTCCACGCTTTTCAATCATTAATGAATTGAGTTAACCCTCGTACTCTTTTTCTAATACAATCATTAGTTCTTCTACTGTTAATTAAAAATGCCAGTAATCCCCCAACAACAACAAAATAAGACTGCATCATCTGATTCTGATCATAATCTCCAATATTACCAATACCCGCCGCATGATTATGTCATGTGTTATAATAAAATATTTGTAATTTGTAATGTAAACACGCTTATGACGCTTACGCAGAAATGTTGTTGTGGACGTGAATAATTAATTTGGAGAATTATCCGTCTTTTTTATTTATATGATTGATGATTGACTAACAGGTCACTGTGTATCAGATCCTAAAACAAGGGAAGAATATGCTATAGAGATCCAATGACCAATAGACAATAGTATATATCCACAATAATTGCTCTTTATTTATTATTTTATTGAGTCTGCATCTCTGGTGTGTATAGAATCTTAAATATTGATGAGCTCAGCAGCTTAATGCTTGACCGATTGATATTGATAATCATTTAAAAAATTCAATAGAGAGGTGAGAGATTGAGGAGAGAGAGAGAGAGAAGATTGGACAATCTCTCTTGTTTGAAATGGATAAAAATAGAGAAGAGGGACTCAAAAATGACAAAGACGATTCAAAATTCATAAAAAAATACTACTGAATGTTATTAGTAGTTTATTAACTTTTTTGATTTTCTAATTTTACTCTCAAAGACGATTCAAAATTTACAGTTAAGTTCCTTTATTTCTTTAAAGTTCTCAAAATTTATTAAAAGAAATTTACAAATTGAATTGGTTAAATTGTTTCAAATTTTGTTTTAATTAAAATTTGTGAATAAAAATATCAAATTTAGATAAAAAATAATGGTTAAAGGGAAAACATATACCAATAAGGGCTGGTCCGGATGGTAACTGGGCTTGGATCCCACCCTAAGGTCTAAAATTCTAATCTTTGGTGCGGCAAAAATTCTGTTGGGAGGGGACAATCACACGAGCTGACAAAGCCGGGTATACACGCGACCAACTAGGTTTCCTGGTGTAAATCAGTAATTGGAAAGGTCGATGGATACTACGCACAAATAACAAAGTAACCAAAAAAACAGGAAAACATCTGAGTACACACAACATATATGTCAACGTGTACGAGTGTTCAGTGGTTTGAGCAAATCCAATCAAAACCAATTTGTTTGGTTCAGATATTTTTTGTTTAGGCCAAATCCAAAGTGACCCATATCAATACGTAGTAGTACATGTTTTAAAAAATGAACCTCTAAACCCGAACCAACTCATGCTAGCTCATAGTAATTTTGTAATTTTAGAAGCACAAGATGATATTTTTCTGGACTTTTTACCTTAATAATTTAAGATTACGTTGTAAGGTTTTAATACTATGAATTGAAAGACTATATTAACGTGTTTGTGTTTGATTTAGTGTAATTTTTAATTTTAGTTTTTTTTTTTGCTATTTAGAAGTGTTGGAATATTAAAAAAAAATCTAGTTTTTATATTTTACAATATTAACATTTTGGTGCATGATCTGTAAGCCCAATCCAAACCAACCTGTAATATCGGATTGGTTTGGGTTTGGAAGAAAAAATGTAAAATTTGAAACAGCGCAAACTAAGAAAATGAATTGGTTCGAGTAACGGATAATTAAAGCCACTCAATCCAAATACGTTCAACATTGGAGTGAAATTGGGGTAAGGAATCAAGTTGGTTCATTATAAAGCCATTCATTATAAAAAAAATCGGTTCATCGATTTGTTCAAAAAAAATTTCAAATAAACTCACTCGATTTCCTAAAATTAAGTTATCTAATTCCAAATTTTATTAAGAGTAAATTGCCAAATTAGTCTTTAAGTTTACCCGTCATTACCTATTTATGTCCTAAACTACAGGAAAATAAGAAGTAGCCCGTAAAAATATGTGATACCGGTAAAATTGCTTCCTAAAGTTAAATAGTCTCTTACGAAGATTGGTAAGATAGATTTATTAAAATTCGGTGCAAATTAGGCGCAAATTTCAGGTTACTAATGCAAATTTAAAATTTCAGGAAATTCAAGATAATTTTATATAGGAGTACTAATACTAACATTTTTTCCAGGAGGTTCAACTAAACTCATCGGAAACTACCTAGGGTAAGAGGTGGTGGGATAAGGTTTAAGTGACTAAAGGTACTTTTGTCTTTTTATTAGAAAGCGGAGGTGGAATAAAATGCATCAGTTCAGATAATTGGGCTCGACAACTATCCCGGCCTGGTGTAGTAAGAGAAGGGTGAGCTGGTGGTAGCTTGGTGACTTTAAAAGGTTGTCATGAGTGTAAGAAGTGGTTGTTGTTGTTTGCAGGTCAGTATGGTGAAGTTAGTGATAAGGGGAAGGAGGGGGGCATGCCAGTGTTGCATTCTCTCCTTCCCTCCTTTCTCTCCATCACAAAATAGAAGAGTGAGAGGAGAGAGAAAATAATTAAAAAATTACAAACAATGATTAGTAAGTGAATTTAAGAGAGAAATAAAGAGGGTGGAGGCTAGGAGGGAGATGTAGGGTGAGTGGGAAGGAAATGATCCAAGTCTGGGCATGACAACAACCAACAAGACTAAACCCACCCGATATATCCCCGATTTTGATGATCGAGAGGATAATGGATCAAGGTGTTAAATACCCGTCCCACCCTTGAACTTGCCCCGCTAGTAAAATAGTTTAATTTTTTTTTCTTTTTTATACACATATATCCATTTACTTTATTTAATATTTTTCATACAGTACATGTTTTAAGTTTTAATCTTTTCTTGATAGAAAATATAATTATTATATTATTTTATTTTATTGTTGTCTGATAATGATTATGATAAACATAAACTTTTATTTTATTATTTAATATATATATATGAGTCGGGGCGGGGAAAAATGGGGAAACCCGACTCCATTGGGAGCGGAGATGTGAATCTTCTACATATTGAGTTGGCAATAACAATCAATGCAGACGAAGCTTCTAATCTGCTTCTCTAACAACCCTTAACTTTCCTTCACCACACCTTGATGAGCTTCATCCATATATAAGAAAAATAACCTATTTAGCTTTAATTTTTAAGCTCTGGCCTTGAATCTGGGCAGAATTTATTTTGTTCTAATTGATTTTGCCTGTATAGATAATCTTAAAAATTGTTGCGGGGTGCATTTACTTTTCTCTAAAATGCAAAATAAATGATATATATACATCGAAGTCGTGAACACACACGATAAACAGACGTAGAACAAAGAAATATGAGCAAATGTTTGAAATTTCGAATTCAAATTCCCCCATTTCATTACATTTTTAGCATTGAGTGCCATGAAGGCCTATAACCATCCACACTATATACGTTTAGTAGCTAACTTTAACATTCATATACAAGCTGACACCAAAAGGTATAAACTTTCTAACACATAATTATCATTGGTAACTTGAAATTAAAACTTGAGAGTCATCCGTAGCCTATACCACCTTCTCTTGCAAGCACCCACCAACAGCCATCCATTCCTCACAAGAAAACTTCTACTTACAAACCTTCTCATGTTATTAGATTTGTGACAAGAAGGACCAATGTTCTTAGAATCAGATTCTTGTAATCATATATGAAACTAAGTATTATGGATTTTTATAATTTCCTTTGTGATTGTGGTTGTCTTTTATAGTGCAATTTTGAGAAGTTTGTTTTAACCGTGGGGAATTGGAAAGTTAATTATATGGAAGTCATTATCATTTTGTTGTAGTAATATGTATATTTAGTTAGTTTGTTTAATTTAGTTTGTTGAGCAGTAGTTTCTCTATTTTTGGACGAGATGTGTGTACAGAACGTGTTTATTTGGCTTGCTGTATTGGATGAGTATAAAACGTGTTCCAGTTAGGTAGTAATTTTAGAGTGAGTATATATGAACTTAATTGCTTTTTTTAGAACAATTTGATTGCTTGACAGCCCAAAATATATTAAAATAATAACAAGAAACAAAAGATAGCAAAAATTTTGTTATGTTTGTGCAATAACGCTTGACTGCGATATAATATAGGTTCATTTTAATGGTTGTAAACATGCTCTAAGCTAATTTAGTTTTTTTTTGTTCCAAATAAGCTAATTAAGTTGAGTTAGGCCCAATTCCAAATATGGGATTAGAGTCTTTGGGCCACTTGGGTAATTGCTTCATATATTCAAGGGATTTTTTTTTGTACCCCCACCTTTTCACGCAATACCCCCACAATAATTTTTTAGACGAAAATACCCCTGCCTAAAATAAACTCGCTCGGATTTACATTTTTAGGGGATAAATACGATTTGTTAATTTTTAATTGTCGGATGTATCTAGTGGGGGTAGAAGGGTAGATACATCCGACTTTAAAAATAACAAATCGGATTTACCTAGGGGGGAGGTAAATTCTATTTGTTAATTTTCAAAGTCGGGTTTACCTTGGGGGAGGTAAATCCGATTTCCCTAAAAAAAGAAAATCGGATTTACCTCCCCCCAAGGTAAATCCGATTTTGTTATTAATTTTTTTTATTTAAATTTTTAAAAAAAGTTATAAAAACGCTTCTAAAAATCCGTTGAAGAGTCAAAACTCATCCAAAAATTATAAAAACACCACTAAAAATCTAATAAAACCAAAATAAGGCTATGCAAATTTTTTTAGATTTTTTGGAGACTAGGAAAAATTAAAAAAAATTAATAAAAAATAGTAAACGATGGAATTTGGGAATTTGAGCCCCTGTGTCCTGAAATTAATAAAAAATAGTAAACGATGGAATTCGGATTTAATGGCTGTGGTTTCATTACAATCGGAGTAGGTTGGCCGAAAACCCATGTTTTAGCCTAAATTATTCGCTCAACGTATAACATCGTCACGTGTTAACGAACTACACCCTAAACAGAACAAAATAACGCCCGATATTCATATTATTCATATCTAATTTATTTTTCTAAAAAAAATATAATTTTAATTTTTTAAATGATTTATTTATTTATTATAAAAAATCAGATTTACCTATGGGTGGGGGTACATCCGATTTCCAAATCGGATTTACCTATGGGTTAGATAAATACGATTTAATTTTTAAAAAATTGTAAGGGAAAATCGGATTTACCTAAATCCGATTTCCAATTTTTTTTTTTGAGTTGGGATATGTTGGGGTGTTTAAATTTTGTGAAGGGTATTTTGGTCTTTTCGAGGGTGCGTGGGGGTATAGTGTCAAAGGGGTGGGGGTACAAAAGAAAAAACCCTATATTCAATTCTAAGATTGGGCCAAGGGGTGTCAAAATGGATGGATTGGATGGATATCGATTAGGATTAGAGTCTTTTTTTTTGTACCCCCACCATCTTCCCATATACACCCACGTACCCTGCGAAAAGACCAAAACATCCTTCACAAAATTAAAAAAACCCCAACATATCCACAGCTCAAAAAAAAATTAAAAAAATTGGAAATCAGATATAGGTATATCCGAATTTCCCCTAAAAATTTTAAAAAATTAAAATCGGATATATGTATATCCGAATTTCCCCTAAAAATTTCAAAAAATTAAAATCAGATTTATCTAAGGTGGGGGTACATCCGATTTTAAAAATAACAAAATCGGATGTACCCCCACCCATAGGTAAATCCAATTTTGTAGCCCAAATAATAAATAAATAAATCATTTAAAAAATTAAAATTATATTTTTTTTAGAAAAATAAATTAGATATGAATAATATGAATATCGGCTGTTTTTTGGTTCTGTTTAGGGTGTAGTTCGTTAACACGTGACGATGTTATACGCCGAGCGAATAATTTAGGCTAAAAAATCGGTTTTCCGGCAACCTACTCCGATTGTAATGAAACCACAGCCATTAAATCCGAAAAAAATCAAGGATCAAGACTTCCCTAAAAGGGACTTCTTGCGGGACTGGGGAGCTCAAAATCCCAAATTCCATCGTTTACTATTTTTTATTAATTTTTCATAGTTTCCAAAAAATCTAAAAATATTTGTATAGGATTTTGATTTTATTAGATTTTTAGTGGTGTGTTTATAATTTTACGAATTTTTAGTAGCGCTTTTATAACCTTTTTTAAAAATTTAAATAAATTAATACAAATCGTATGTACTATTTGGGGGGAGGGGGGGGGCGGGGGGGGGGGGGGGGGGGCCCACACCTAGGTATATACGATTTGTATTTTAACAAATCGTATATACCCCGACTCTTTAAAATTTTCAAAGTCGTATATATCTATGGTGAGATATATACGATTTTGGTCAATTTTTTTAGGGTATTTTCGTCAAAAAAAATCTTGTGGGGGTATATGGGAAGATGGTGGAGGTACCAAAAAAACCCTTTGAATTATAATGGATGGATAGGAGAAATCCATTTAAAAATTTATATCCATTAGGATTGTACCAAATAAATCCAATCCAATCCATCCATTGAGAAAAAAAAAAAGTCCATACAATCCATCCCTTAACAACTTTTTGATGGATGGATATCCAATCCATCCACTAGAATATTTAGAACATAAAAAAAATCTTATAATAAAAAAATATTTTTATGAAAAAATATATTTTTTAATAATGCAGCAATTTATTTTATATTTTTGACAATTTTTTAAATTTTTAAATATATATATATATATATATATATATATGTGTGTGTGTGGTGGCGGCCGGTGTCCAACACGGCGGCCGGAGGCGGAGCTCCAGTGACCGGCACGGCGGCCGGCGGCGGAGCTCCGGCAACCACGGTGGCTCCAGCGGCGGAGCTCCGGCGGCCGAAGGTGGCAGACGGCGGCGGTAGCGGTGGCCGTTGATAATTTAATATATATATATATATATATAATATAATATAATATCTAAAAAACTGAAAATCTGAAAATTCTTTAAAAAAAATTCTGGAATTTAAAAAAAAAAACTGAAAATCTTGTAAAAAACTGAAAAGTATTTTTAATTTTTTTTATTAAAAAATTAATTTTTATAATTGTCCAATGGATTTTGATTTTTTACGTATTGGTAATCCATTGGATTCAAAAAAATTAATGGATGGATCACAACCATCCACAAATCAAGTGGATGGATCCAATCCAATCCATTAATATATATTTTTTGTAACGGACGGATTGGATGGATTTTGGTATGGATGGACTGGATATCCAGTTGACAAATGGATCACTGTACACCCCTAACTGGGCTGTATTGGTAATAAATTAAGTAAATAGTATTGGGAAAAAAGAAAAAAAGGATTAATTTATTTGTTTTAGGGGTAAATATGTTTTTGGTTCCTATAAAATTTGAAATTTTTGTTTTTATTTCTTATAAAAAATTTCACTGACTATTAGTCCTCACATTTCCCCGTCAATGTTTTTAGTCTCTCATGACTTTTAATAACGTTTTTTTCGGCCTTTTAATGCTATTAAAAATTACAACAACAAAAAACACTTATCGATGAAAATTTGAGAACTGAAATGGAGTGAAATTTGCTACTGGGACTAAATTCTCAAATTTTACAAGGAGAAAAATATATTTAATCCTTTATTAGAGAAAAACAAACTTGGGAAAGGAATCATTCTTGCACTGTGACAGGTCTAAAATATGTTTGGGAAGACTCTATTGTCTTAAATAAATAAATAAATAAGTATTTGGCAATATTTTAAAAAGGAAGAGGGAGATTGAGAGAAGAATTAAGGGTATTCAAAGGGCTCTTGAGAGAGTGGATTCGGCCAGATTGGTTTATTTGGAGAAACAGCTTCAAATGGATTATGATAATATTTTTAACCAGGAGGAAATTCATTGGTACCAGAAATTGAGAGAAAAGTGGATTAGTCTTGAGGATAAAAATACAAAGTTCTTTCATGCTTAAATGATGATTCGTAGGAAGCGCAACAAAATTCATGGTCTCACCTTGCCAGACGGGAATTGGTGTACTAATGATTCTATCCTTCAAAATGAGGCTTAGTCGTATTTCCAGTGATCAACAGTGAGGTACTGCTCCTGAGGTTATTATTCCAAAGCTCTCCGTGGTGGCCTCTCAGGATCTTACTAGCTCAGTTACTAAAGAGGAAGTCCTGGCAGCGCTGCAACGTATGCACCCTTATAAAGCTCTAGGCCCTGATGGCTTCCAAAGGTGATTTCTTTCGACAATACTAGCATATTTTAGGGGGATGATGTTACTAAACTAGTCTGTCAAGCTTTTGAAATTGGCCACTTTGACCCTATTATTGCTTCCACTCTTATAGCTCTTATCCCTAAAGTGGACAATCCTAGAACTTTCAAAGAATTTTGGCCTATCAGCTTGTGTAATACTTTGTAAAAACTTATCACCAAAATTCTTGTCAATAGGCTGAGACACAACGTTAGCCAAATCATTGGGCCTTATCAAAGTAGCTTTCTTCCTGGGAGAGGCACCAGTATAGTCCTCTAGGAGGTTCTCCACTCGAAGCATAGCTCTAAGAAAAGAAAACGTGATGTGGCATACAAGATAGACTTAGAGAAGGTCTATGACCATGTGAAGTGGAACTTCCTTAAATTGAGTTTGAGTGATTTTGGGTTTCCTAACGTTATGGTTGACTTGATAATGCACAATGTGACTTCTTCCATTTTGTCTCTTATATGGAATGGCAAACGTCTACAATCTTTCTCTCCTACCAGAGGTCTTCGGCAAGGGGGTCCCCTATCCCCTTATTTATTTGTCATGTGTATGGAAAAAAATTCTCACACTATCTTGACTGTTGTTGATAATGGTAGATGGAAACCTATGAAGCTACCTAGAAATGGTCCTGCTCTTTCTCATTTATTTTTTTTGCAGATGATGTTCTTCTCTTTTCTAAAGCTACGGTGTCCCAAGCTAATCTTGTTGCAAAGATATTCACTGAGTTTGCTAAAGAGTCTGGACTTAGTGTGAATGTGAAAAAATCCAGAGCGTTATTGTCTAAATTGGTTCCTCGTGGTAAGCATGAAGCGATTGTCTCAGCTGCAGGTATTAGGAGTACTACATCCTTTGAGAAGTATCTTGGATTCCCTATGTTCCAAGGGAGAGTGAAGAAGACCGACTTCCACTTTATAGAAGAGAAAATACAAAATCGCCTTGCCTCTTGGAAGAATAAATTGTTGAATAAAGCTGGTCGTATAACTTTGGCCAAGTCGGTCATAAATACTATACCAGTGTATTATATGCAAACTGCTTGGTTGCCTCATTTACTTGTGATAACATTGACAGGTTGACTCAGGACTTTATTTGGAAGGGTACTCAGGGACATGGCATTAATTCTGTTAGCTGGGACAAGATTACTAAGGGGAAATCTAATAGTGGCCTTGGTATCAGAATAGCTCGTGATGTTAATACAGCTATGCTAGGTAAATTGGTGTGGGATCTGCAATTTAATCCAGATAAATTGTGGATTCATTTGGTTAACCAGAAATATATGGGAAACACATCTATTCTTGATGTTAGAAAGAAAAATGGCTCCTACACTTGGAACTCAATTATGAAAGCTAGAGGACTTCTAAGGGATGGTTTTGAGTTTAGAGTTGGCAATGGTCAATCCTTCTGGTGGTATTCTGACGGGTCCGGGCAAGGACCTTTGGCACGGTTAGTCCCTTTCATTGATATACACGACTCACAACTATCTATCTCTGATGTGTACTATAATCAGACATGGCATCTGGAAATGTTGTATTCTTTCCTTCCTAGCAACATCCTGATCATACTCGCACTCTCAGTTACTCTCAATCTTGCTATTGAAGATGGATTCATTTGGAAGGGGACGGTAGACAGTATCTATACGGCCAGGGCAGGCTACAAATGGCTTTTGTCGTTAACACATTCAGTTAGCTTCCCTAACGATTCAGAGTCTTGGAGTTGGATCTGGAAAATTCCCAGGCCCGAAAAAGTTAAGTTGTTGTTATGGCTCGCCTATCATTAAGTGTTACCAACTGCCTCTTTTTTGGCGCATATGGGTATGATGAGCTCTCCTCGGTGTCAGAGGTGTGGTCATAGTGAAGAAACTATCCTTCTTTGTCTGTGTTATTGTCCTGGTGCGCGAAAGATGTGGTGTGCTCTCGGCTTTCAATCTCCTAATTTCTTTCATTCGGTTGATCCTTTTGAGTGGGTTAAAGTTGCGGTTCTTGGCCCTAACCCGCAGCTTTTCTTGGCGTCTGCTTGGTGGTTGTGGAGGGCGCGTAAATCGATTTGTATAGCCAAGCATACTGTTCTTGCTTATGTGACAATGAGGGCTATTGATTCTATGGCGACTCTTATCTTGCAGAGTTTTAAGATGTACGCGAAATCCCTCCCCTTGCTGTGGTTGGTCTCTTGGAAGTCGTCTGGTGAGTATGATGTTGTGCTAAACGTGGACGGTAGCAGTTTTGGTGGTTTGTTGAAAGGAGCAAATCGGAATTGGATTGCTGGTCATATTGGCATCTCCAACAACTTACATGCTGAATTGTTGGGATTGCAACACATGCTTATGTTTGCTTGGAATAAGGGTTTTAGATCCCTGGCCTGTTACACTGACTCTGCTACGGTTATTCAGTTGGTCGATTCTCCTATTAACCATTGGAATAGGTATGCACCTGTTAATCAGAATATCAAAGATCTTTTGAGGCACGACTGGTTGGTTTTGTCGGCTGATACTCTCCCGTGAAGGTAACTCTTGTGCAGATTTCTTGGCAAAGTTAGGAGCTGAAAGCACTATTTCATGGACTGCTTACAATGATCCCTCGATGGAATCTCTCTCCCTCTGCTGGCTGATGCTGCTGAGGTGGAATTTGTGAGAGTGTATCTGCTGTCTCTTTTTGCTTTCTTTTTTTCCTCCTTTTTCTAAGCTTTATTATACCAAAAAAAAACATTTATTATTTATGAACAAAGAAACTTATTTATTGTCCCCAAAAAAAGGGTAAAGGCCCATTTTAGTCCCTGACAATTTCTCAATAGGACAAATTGGTCCCTGGCAATTTTTGGGGATAAATAAGTCTTTGACATTTTCAAAACAGGGACAAATTAGTCCCCGTTTTGAAAATGTCAAGGACCTATTTGTCCCAAAAAATTGTCGCGGACCAATTGTCCTATCAAAAATTTGCCAGGGACAAAATGGGCTTTTACTCCCAAAAAAAAACATATTTTATAAAGTTTTGTATAACGGAATCTGGAACGAGAAGACAAACGGTTTCTTTCTCACAACTACCATCACTTCCTAACAACCATTCCTAGCGAAGAAGAAAGACAGTTGAAGAAACACCAATCTTCACTTCAATGGACCTTCTTCAAACAACAGGTTCTCTCTCACTCTCTCACCGCCACTGTTCTCTCTCTCTCTCCCCCCCTCACTTTCTCTGTTTCTCTCTCTAGAATGGCAGAGCCGCATTCCGCAGCCGCTACTCCTCCCCCTTCCACGGCCAACGGTGAGGCATTGCCTTCGGAAGTAAATGCGGCCAACAGCGAGTCTCAGCGTGCGAGCATCACCGTCAGGAGAACAAGTTGGAGTTTCGGCGAGGACTCCCCCATTGCTAGGGATGATAAGTGGTCCTGCTTCGTCGTCATCTTCAGCTTTTGGTTCTTCGGTACGCAAATGACCGTTTCACTACAATGAATTCGTTTTTGTTTCATTTTAATTTTTATGCTGTTCTAATATTTAAATAATTTAACACTGAATTACTCGAATTTTAATGTATTGCATTTTCGCATGAACCTAATTACCAATTTATCATGTTTTGTTCTGATTTTTCAAAAACAAAGTTTGAAATTGCGATTACAATGTTGCGGAGATTTTTTCTTGGCTCATACTCGATTACTCATAATGCAAATCTAGATGTATATTAATTAGTTTTTGTAGTTGGATAAATACGTTATAACTGTCCACTTGTAGCTTGTTAGCAGTTAGTTAGCTAAATTATATATGAGCTATATAGTTAACTGTAGCTAGTTAACATACATATTGATTTAGATAAGTTAATTGTAGCTAATTAGATAAATTAGCTAGTTAACTGCAGCTAGTTATAAAAATACACAACATAAAAAAACATGTTAATTGTTAGATCATTATGTATGTTAATGATCTAAAAGTTAATTGTAGCTAGATAGCAGTTTGTTAGATAAATAAATTATGTATAGCTATGTAGTTACAGTTGATTATGTAGAACTGAGTAACTGTCCACTAGTGGTTTTGGTATGTCCTTTGTAATTTCAATGCTGTATTTCATTTTTTTTCCAGGCAGAAATTCTTACATCATTGTTTGAATGTATTTTTAATGCTGCATTTTTTCGTTTTTGAATGATGACATTATGCTCTAATGTTACAGTTTCGGTGACAATGATACTGGGGGTTTACGGGTCAACGGTCGTCGTTTTAGGTCCAGATTCTTCAATTGTTTTCCAACCTAGTCCTGTTTTTGTGCAATATGTGAAGGTTAGTTTCCGTTGGTCCTTGTTACTATTATTTTTTCTTTTTCACTTTTCATTTTGTAGTTGGTGAGTTTCTTTGTAATTTCGGTTTGCTTGCATTAGGTAGAAAACTTAGAGGCAAAACCAGGACCTCTTCTTTATGGTACATATCAATATCCACTTCTTGATGTTGTTGACATTTGGGAAGAAACTCGTAATGTATCTATTCCGTATGGCTCATACAAGGCAAGTAACCATCATATGATTTGGGATTCTGATATTGCAAAACAGAAAGCATTTATAGTTTATCTTGTTGCTGAAGCCTCACATTTCTTGTGATTAAACTAACACCCGTTTTTCTCACGTCTTCCCCAGGAATGGAGATATTATCTGAATAGAGGGTCTGAAGTAAATATTTCGTATAGCTTGAGCTCTGAGAACTCTTCTATTATCCTTGTAATTGCAGAAGGTATTCTTTATATATCAGATTTCAGTGGTTTATCTTTTCATTTTTTGAATTCATGGAACCACCACTCACTGACCTACTTGTCACTTATCAGATTTCAGTGGTTTATCTTTTCATTTGTACTTTTCTGAAGCACCGGTTTGCTTCAATAAAACTTCCATCAAAACTTCTTGAATCAAGCTAGGTAGAAGATGCTTTTTTAAATAAAAAAAAACTAGGTAGAAGATACAAAGTCAGAACCTCTTGAATCAAAACCTGCAGAGTTTGCACTATCACTAACAATAAGATAAATTCACTGAGCCATGTAGCCCTGCTTTAAGACCAAATCCGAAAATCACAAAAACAAGAATAGCACAACCTACTACTTGAATCAAACTAGGTAGAAGATATAAAGTCCTTGGCTTTAGTTTCACCACCTCAGGTTACCAATTAAGATGCACTTTAATGTATTTTGGTTTTTACTCCTTAATATTTATTAAGTTTATTAACAAAACGGATCACTATTTCAAGAGCATGACATTTGTGTGATGAAGAATAGTTTTTCCTTAGAAAATTAAGAGCTTTCTTCTATCTTTTTGGAGTGGAATTTGTTCTTTCAAATTTATTTTTTTTGCATTAGTCTGTTAATCCTAAGGTATCCGTTTTTCTAGACTTCTTGAGCCATTTTTTTGCTATAAGATTACTTCCAGCAGAAACTTTTTCATTTCAGGTTTTTTTTTTGTGGTTTCATTTTTCTCTTTCATTCCTCTTTTATTTTTTGACAAAGAAGGAAGGGAGCCTCGTTAAAGCCTTTGGATGCAAACCCTTCCATTCATCTTTGTTTGGTGTCACTGGCAATATTTAATGAGTGGTTTCCTTATTGAACTTTATTGGCAAAAACATTTCTATTTAGCTGGGTTTCACTTCTTGCTAATGCATATCCTTCCGTTATAATCCTGCTGTGTGCCTGTGTTTCTTAAGGGAATTTCTCTTCTTTTTCCGTGCTCTCTTTCTGAACAAACCTGACAGAATTTTATTGGCGGAGTTCTCTTAAAATCCACAATTGAGCATATCTTAATTTAATTGCAGAAGTCGCATGTATATATATCTAGTAGATTCATATTTTTAGTATAAGACTGAAGACCATAGAAGCAAGCCTTCTAAGTTTTTAGAATCATTCTTGTGGAAGTCCAATTGCCTAGTAAACATTGAGGTGGCAGCTAATGAAAATATTCCATAATCCATTTACAGATAACATAATCTGTAAAAACATCACAAAGCCCAAAGTTGATTGAACAGTTATGGAACTAACATAATCCATTTACAGATAACATTACATTCAGTTGTAAAATTTATGGAACTTACATTGTAATGTACTCTCTGTTTTAGTTATTATGAAGCTCAAGTTAATTGTAGTTACTACATATTTACATGTAGTTATTAATATTATTATTTAGCGATGTGCCAAAAATTTGCATGTCTATAGTATATTTAGTAAGCTGGTTATTTTTATGAAGCAGACCTCTCAATGTGGCTGGAGGACCCAACATATCCCAATACGGCTCTGTCTTGGAACGTGATCCATGGTAAGACGGCGGTATAAAACAGTATTTGTATCATATAGTCATATACTGATGTTGTTTTTGATTTTTCCTTTTCAAGGAACTGGTATGATTACGCAGGAAATATTCAGATCATCGAGCTATTATGTGGCATTGGGTAATTTAGAAGAGGAGGTTGAGGTAAATTCGTATTTCTATACCATACTTTCTCCTGTAGTTGGCATAATTCATTAGAATCTCTAGAATTACATTTTCGTTGATTCTGAAGCTATGATGTGTTGTTTTTCCAATCGGAGCTACAAACAAAAAGTTCTGCCAAAATATCCTTCAAATTTAAAATAGGTAAAAATGATATCTAATGATAGTTTCTCTTGTTCAACAAAGCTTAAGTTATCCAGACATTATGAAATGGGAATTGAAGCTTAAGTTTTGATGCTGTGGTATGCTTAGTTACTATTATTAATGTGAACAATTTTGTCGTCTACTTTTTTTACATAGACATATGACTTGCATCGCATGCTTTAAAACCTTTGAACATTCAGTTGTTAGCTTGAACATCTTAACATGGCATCGTACAAGAAAGCTGCTGGTGCATCAGAACTAATTTCTAAATTACATGGTTCCAAAGCAAAATCCTAAAAGTAGAGTGACACTCTGACATAGACATGTAATAAATATGGACCAACATAGATATCCTGATCGCAAGGATGCATGAGAAAGCCAACTGCATGAGATTTATGGGATTGAACTGTTGTAGTTATAGACTGCAAAACAGATAACTGTGTACTTAAGTTATGACTGTACCAGATTCCATTTCCTTCAGTATTTATTCTTCTTGATCCTACCACAACTACCCCTTCATTGAATCCTCAAACATGCGCAGGCATCTAATCCCGTGTCTTAGCATCCCAAGTCCTTTGATAGATTGACCACAAACTAAACAAAGATCTTGCATAACTTAGTACATAGAAGCCAAATTTATAGCAGATTGGTTAGTGCGTTACACATCATAATTGTAATCTCGCTTTAATTAGTTGAAGAAAACGTGGGACCTTTGATTTGTACCCTATCTGGACACACGTGTTTCTGAAAAAGACTTGTATTCAATAAGAATGATAATTCTAGACCAGTATCCTGACTACTGAGAGTGGGAAAGTTGATATTTGATGCAATTGTTAATATGAGAATTTATTTATATTTCTCGTCAGAGTCAGGTGTTCTTTTTCCTTATCATGATTTTAGCAGGCTTACATGTTACCCAAAGTGTTTATCTTTCCCATCATCATTGATCATCATTTTGCTTGGTATCTTCTCGTTGAATAGGTGGAACTAAACATCAGCGTAAGGGCCTTCTTGCATAATACAACGAATGCTTACTACAAATGTGCCCTGACTAGTAGTCCATGCAGTTTGAATATTTTATTTCCTGATGGAAATGCAGCTGTCTTAGTTTCTCCTGGTCCACAACAGGCAAGATTATTATCGCATTACTTGCTTCAAATAAACAGTCATCCTTGTAAACTTTAAATGGGATTATTGATATTTAATAAGGCAAACTAGCATTGGGGTTTATCTTCTTCGTTCTTGGGCCTTAGTGAAACAGATATTCTATATATTCCTTAATTAAGAAGATGAATATGTTTCAATTCCTTTGCTTTTCCTGTCTATTCGTGTTTTCACTTTTCTGTACTTAGTTTCAGAACAATTCCAACAATGAGTGGTATTTCAAACTGTCCTATGGACCAAGATGGCTGACATATATTTTTGGCATAGGTAGGCTCTTTATTCAGGAAGCCTCTAACTGTATCAATCCTAAATGGTTTAATATGCTACTATTCATGGTACATTTTTGCACAGGTGGATTGACTTTGCTGATGTCTTGGGCCGTAAGCTTCTTGAACAATTTCCAGTGTGCCCATGAAGATAGAGTAGGAGTTAGAACTGGGGGAACAGCACCTGAGAGAGCCCCTTTGCTTTCTCGCAAAGATGATCTTTCGAGTGGCGGTTCATCATATGATTCCTTACCACAGGATGAGGAGGATCTTGACTTTCTCAAAGGAGATTCCATTGATGGGAAGCTTTTAGGTGATGGTGAAACCAGTAATAATACCCAGCGTCTTTGTGCAATTTGCTTTGATGCTCCACGGGATTGTTTCTTCCTTCCATGCGGGCATTGCGTGGCTTGCTTTGCATGTGGAACTAGGTATTTCAATATTAATAAAACGAGTATTTCACCTCAATACATTTAACAACAATTAGCACAGTCTAAGAATTCCCATTTTGGAAGAAAGATTGAACACTTATTTGTGTGGGTGCTTCATAGATGTTTATTATGTTAGTCACATTTCCAGTGTTATGCATCTCACTGCATTAGCTGATGCTTAATCGTGTATGGTGATATCTTATCTATGCAGGATAGTGGAGGTAGCTGGCACATGCCCTGTTTGTCGTAGGAACATGAAGAAGGTGAGGAAGATTTTTACTGTTTGATCAGTGCATTCAATCACGGACTAAAAGCATAGCCACTAGAACCATAGAATACTTTTTCATGTAAACATTATTTTCTTGCCAATCATTACAATCTAATGCTACCTGAGAGGGGTGATCGGTGGGTATATTTCAATTTGGAATTACCTACATTGAGACGCGAAATAATTAGCATATGAATGAGTATCTTAATACACATAGTACATGAAGTGTACTGCTAAGGTTTTCCGTATACTTATTTTTATTTTTCTCCGGGAAATTACAAAAGGCATAAGGATGGGTGTAAATATTGTCATAGGAATAAAGATTAAATACAGTTTTGGTCCCCCAAGTTTCACCAACTCACGATTTTGATCCCCAAGTTTTAATTTCACGAATTTGATCCCCATGTTTCCCAATTTCTAAAATCAGGGTCCCCCACTAATCACGAATTTAGGTGTTTCAAATATTCTGCTCTCTCACTAAAGAACCAACGAAGAAGAAGATGAAAAGCTCTCTGCTCTCTCTATCTGCTCCATTGATTTGTTTAATCTGATAGTTTAAGTGTTTGTTTTAATTTCTAATTTCATAAATATAATATAAATATATATATATATATATAAACAAAATGTTAAAATAAAAATAAAAACAATTTTTAATATAAAAAAGCCACTTTGGCATGCCAGCGTGGCTGCCACGTAGTTTAAATGGCGGGCAGGTCAGCATCAATTTTTCGTGATTAGTGGGGGACCCTGATTTTACAAATTGGGAAACTTGGGGATCAAATTCGTGAAACTAAAACTTTGGGGATAAAAATCGTGAGTTGGTAAAACTTGGGGGACCAAAACTGTATTTAAGCCTAGGAATAAACATATGTAGTATTAGCAAAAGATAAATATCCCTTTGTTTGTCCGTCTTCTCGTGAATTGATTATCTTCACCTTCCATCGGCACTGTAATAAAAATGTTTTGGAATGTTTTTTTGTTACAAAAAGTTGAGGCAAACGGGGTTCTAAGGCTCAGCAGAGTCAGGAAAATTCTCAAGGTACTTTGAGTGTTTATCGACGTACTTACATATTATCCACTGTCAGGTATTAACATATTATGAACTAATGAAGTCCTTGCATTGCAAATGGGATTCAAACTCACGTCTTTGTATGATGTGAGTTGAGTTCTTACCAACTGAACCAACAGTAGTAGTATGTATGATGGGCCTGTAATAGTATTGCAGGATTGGGAAATTGATAGCTGATAGAAAGGAATAAAATGGAATAACATATTGATTGATAGAATGAGAAATAAGAGGTCCATATAATTAAGTGTGAATCATGGAAACATCGAAAGAACATACACATATGTATGTTTGGTTTTATGGTGGTAGGAATTATATGTGACATAATTGATTTTAGTTAGAAGCGATCTAATGTAATGTAATTTATGTTTTGATGCGTTACGAAAAAGGGATTTTTAACTATATTTAATGTTTGGACAGGTTGTATCATAATTGCTTTTAAGTGCGAAATTATTAAATTAGGTTCAAACTTAAATTTTGTTAGAAGCTTAAAATAGAAAACAAAATTACTAAATTAGCAGAAAAAATATTTAAATTAAAATAAAGTTGACTGGATTACAAATCAAATTGAGTTTTTAAGTGAGTCACACAATTAAACCATAAGGGTAAATACATTAATTAAAAAAAATCTATGTTTAATGCACTAGTTTCTAGTTTGTTAAATAAGATCGATGACATTGGTACTCAAAAGAAAATATAGACTGAAATTCCAAATTGATCTCTGACAAAAAAACTGGAGACCAATTTGGTCACTGAAAAGTGTAAAATACTAATGTGGTTCCTGAGAAATGAAAATGTGTGAAATTAGATCCTAATAGGAACTAAACCGTTGTTAATGATGAAATTGATAGTTTTCATTTTTCGTAAACAAAACTAATCTCCACTTTAGTGACCAATTGGGTATTCCCTAAACTAAGGAACCCACGTCCTCAGGTGACCTCCCGAATATTCCATGGAATCTCGGACCGAACACCCGCCTGAATCTTAACCAAGAAGCCCGCACAATTAGTGGTAGAGGGAGTGGGTAGCTCAATGGGGCCATGGGCACCGCTAAATTTGCAATTCACCTATTAGTATGAAAAATACTTTATGATATAGTTCCAAATTTCTTTTACGTGAAAATTATTAATTAAAATTAATTCTTATGCAGATATTGCAAATGTAGAATTTTTTATCAAATCAAACAATTTGGTATTAGCACCCCCCTCAAATACAAATCTTGGCTCTGCTCAGGGCCGACAAGAGGCACCCTTTAAGAAGGTTACTATAGAACCCTTTAAGAAGGCTGACATAGGAGCATCACTCTACGTCTATATCTAACTGTACCACCAATATGGATGAACCAAAGAAGCAAGGACGGAAGATCCTACTGCATCACAAAGCCTAACCAACTTATAATATCATACCAGATTGCTGAAGCAAATCTAGTTACAATATATCATGCATTATGACCATTGGATTAGATTCAAATCAAATGATAAGATGAAGATTACTCTTGAAGTAACTTAAACCCCGCTCATATATATATATATATATATATAATATATTTTTGGTCCTTATAAATATTGAGTTTTTATGTTGGTCACTTAAAAAAATTTCACCTACTTTTGATTATTTATCCCCAAAGTATTTTCCTTCAATTTTAATCACTCATAATTTTTAATAGCACTTTTTTATTGGACCTTTCATAGCACTTATAAGCGCTACTAAAATACTGCAATAATAAACTTTCGAAGATATATTTTTAACTATGAAAGAGTCAAAAATTATATAAAAATATTTAAAAATGAGAATAAAACTAAAAATATCTTAATTTCTAGTTAATAAATAACTTATAATTATTATTTCAAATAATAATATATTATCAAAATACTATTTATCAATTAGGTCAACATTTTTAATTTGTACCAACCAAAGCCTTAACTAACTCTTCCACGTAGACTTGGAAGTGTGACGAGTCAGCGTTAAAAAAGCAAAAAGCGTTACTCAAAACTACTCATACACACCACCACACTTCTCTTCTCTGCTCTTCTCTACGTTCTTTTTCCTTTCTTGTGTTTTCGATTAATGGTATCACTTCCCTTCAATTCCCTCAACTAGTTTCTCCAATTTCTCAATCCCTTTCTCTCACATTTCAATTCTATTATATGGAAAATGGCTTATTACCACCCTTACCCTCGTTCCGTCGAACAAATTTTCAAAGATTACGAAGCTCGAAGAAATGCTCTTCTTCGTGCTCTCATTCAAGGTTTTTTTTTTAATCTAGGTTTGCTCTTTTTGCTGTGTTTTTTTATTAAATATGTCAAAGTTCTTACCTTTCTTTTTCTCTCTTTTCTTTCCCCTTCTTTCAGAGGTTGATGAATTTTACCGGCTTTGTGATCCAGGTAAAGAATAATACTGCATTTGATTTCCTTTTCAGTTGTATTTTCTTGCTATTCTTTGTTGTTTTACTATAGTTGACTCTTCGTACTGTGTTAATTTTGCCTGCTTGTTGGAGTTGAGAAAGTTGACTTTTTAAATAGAATTTGAAAATTTGACTTGGACTTTATGGTTCTTTAGTCGATCACTTCTATTTTCTCAAATTATTATCGGTGTATGTGATCGTGTTTGTGTCTGCGTTTCATATTTTTTGGTTCATGACATTTGATTAGAGGGGTCACATTCATGTTTACTTTACTGGATTTTAATTGGAATTTGAGATTACTGATTTAGGCCCTTTAATCAGTTAATTTGGACTTATCTACTGGCATAAGAACATGTGATGCTGTTTAGGAGAGCTTCTGGAAACAACTTATGATATGTTCATGAGCTGTTTTCGGCTAATTTTCATAAGCTCCCCGAGATAACTTATGAGCCTTATTATATAAACAGCTTATGCATAAGCACCTCTGAAGCACGAACACTTCTTCCGAATGTCGTGTCCGGCGCATCAACACTGACTCTTCAATTACTTGTATTTTTGTAAAAAATCAAATATAAAACTGGTGTCTCGGAGTCCGTGTCCGTGTCGTGTCTGTGTCTGTGTCCGGTGTCTATGTCTGTGCTTCATTGATAAGCACTTATATGATAAACACTTATGCCATACTCGCTTAATTAAGCTGTTTATCCAAACGGGTTTTGTGATTATTAGTTTATCTGTTCTTGTGTTGAATTTGAAGTTTCTGGTGTGTTTTGTTTAGAGAAGGATAACTTGTGCCTTTATGGACACCCGGATGGAAGATGGGAAGTAAATTTTCCAGCTTCTGAAGTTCCACCAGAGATTCCTCAGCCTGTTTTTGGAATTAATTTTGCTAGAGATGGCATGAAACCTAGGGACTGGCTTAATTTTGTTGCTATGCACAGTGATTCATGGTTGCTTGCTGTCGCCTTCTTTGTCGGACTTCATCTTAACAGCAATGAAAGGTACAACAATCTATCTAGTTTGGTGAAAGTTGAAGTTCATTTTGGCTCTTATCACATCCTTATGCACCTTGTGGTACTTCATAGGCTTATACATGCATTTATCTATGAAGCACCGACACAGACACAGACACCGTACACTACACGAGCACGCAGACACTGGTTTTAATTTGAAATATACTGAAAAATACAAGTAATTGAAATGCCAGTGTTTTTGTCTATACGTGTCGGACACCGTACACGTCTTCGACCGGCAATGTCAGTGCTACAAAGGCATTTATTGTATTGCTGTAAAATCTGTGTTAAGAGATTTGTGTCATAACTTAGAGGGATTCCTCTGCTGCCAAACATTCGTGCTCCAACATGTTCCTCTGCTGTTAAAGTGTGATATTTATAGTCTTAGGTTTTATGATGTTGATTGTTAACAATATATGTATCATAATTTCTTATTATGAGATGTTTTGTTGACATGGTTGAACAATTTACTCTCCTTGTCTTGTACGCTACTTGTTGTGCTTATTTGTTCTATTTAATCATTTATACAATTTGGTCTTGTTTATATTGAATTTCTTCATTGTAGCATTTTTGTTCAACATCTGCAGCAATTTACTCTATTAATGTTTTTTCCGATTCTTTAATGGCAGGGAACGTTTGTTTAGTTTAATCAATGATCTTCCCACCATTTTTGAAATTTTGAATAAATGGAAACCAATTAAGGACGAGCCCACAACAGATAGTGGAAGCAAATCCTGCGGAAGCACAAAGGTTAGTGTTTTCCTTTTCAAGTGTCTTTCTTTTGGCTTGTTCAGAATAAGTTTGATCAAGCTGTCAATACTATAATGTCTGTTGTCCCTTCGAGGGCCTCCGATAAAATTGGAACGATACTATGATGTCTGTTTTCCTGTCTGAGACAGGCTTGGTTGTTGCCTTTATTTGCAGAGATACAGTGATGGGCAAGTCAAAAGCAAGCCAAAGTTTGTAGACGATGAAAATGGCGAAGACAAGCGCCGTGTAACACTTTGCGGGACCTGTGGCAGAAAATACAATGCCAACGAGTTTTGGATCGGCTGCGATGTATGTGAGAGATGGTTCCATGGGAAATGTGTGAAGATCACACCTGCAAAGGCTGAGAGCATACAACGTTACAAATGCCCTTCATGCAGCATAAGAAGGGGAAAAATATATGAGTTAGAGAAGTTAATTCAAAAGTGAATGTTGTTTCCTAACTGAAAAGATAATTTGATTAATTCTTTACATCACTTAGAGAAGTTAATGTAATACTGTTTTCTGGTTTACTTTAGCTAGAGAAATAAACAATTTTTCTATTGTAAGTAATCTATTTTTCTAATGAAATTGAACTGACAAGGAAACTATGTGTGTTTTTTTTTCTAATTCAAGACATTGACTAAAATCATAGGCAATGTCGCCAAATACAAGAGTTGCATTTACCTTTTTTGGACAAGTAAAGACATTTGGTAGTATCTAATGCAGACAATATACCTTGGTGAACATCGCTTACCTAGGTTAATTCTATGTCTGTTGACAACTGTTTTTGTCTTGTTTTCCTTCCTTTTACTATAATCCTTCAATTTACTACCACAATGTCTTGGGCCTCTCAGACCCCAAGAGTTCAGTTATGGGTTCCACTCGCTCTGATGGCTCTGCCACCGGTGGTAAAGAACGCCTACGCTGGACACAAGAACTCCATGACCGGTTTGTGGAGGCTGTCACTAGGCTTGGAGGTCCTGATAGTAAGTCTTTTCATCACTAGTGTCATGGTAACAATACTGCACATGAACATATGAAGTGAAATCACAGAAGTTTTGGTTTTATATTAGCAGAAAATTTCTTAAATTCTTCAGAAAGATTCTAAATGATCATATTAACAAAGGCAACTAAAGCTGACATAATGGTTGAGAATTTCACAAAAGATTTATTGTTGATGTGTTTGAAATCTTCATGGTATAAGGACAGATTTTTTTGTCCAAGGACAGTGGTTTTACTTCAAATTTTACTTAAAATAAATATTGACCTTTGATATGTCCTAGACCAAATTTCTTTATTTTGTTTACAAAAGTTGTGTGGTATTAATATAGCTCAATTTTAATTTTAATTTTCCATTTGAATGTATATATGATATGATATAGTGGAGCTGTAGCCGGTGACACTAGCTTTGTAGCACTGATACACTTACAGTTAAAAACATGTCTAGTATCTGATACATATCATGTGGGATATTGATACCGACACTTCAATTGTACTATTCAAATTAAAATCGGTGTCTATTTGTCTATGCGTGTTTGTGTTGGCGCTTCATACCTAATTAGTCATTTTAAGTTTGAAGAAATATTGAACCCAATAAGCTATTGTTTGTTTGTCAGGGGCAACACCAAAAGGTATATTGAAGGGAATGAAGGCTATGGGGGTTACAGAATTGAATATTTATCACGTCAAAAGCCACTTGCAGGTTCCTCACCCCTCTTTTCTCTCTTCACCAATAAATTTAAATAACAAATACATATACACTTATATCATTTGAAAAAACATTCCTCAATTTTACAACGTTCAGTAAACAAAAAAACAAAAAATTATTAGTGTTTTCACTAGCACATTTATTTAGTAATTCTTCAACTTCAGCTTTCAATATTGACTTCCAGAAGATCATGAAAATCAAAACAGTTACTAATATATGGTCATTTTTATTGTGCTCAGAAATACAGGATCTCTAAATTGATTCCAGAGTCCACCACAAGTAAGTTTTTGACTTAGCCAATACATAATTCTGTTTAAACAATTACAATACTAAATTCATGTAAAATTTTAGTAACTTGTTATTGTCTATGAAGGAGGAAAGCTTGAAAAGAGAAGCATATCAGATATATTGCCAAATTTCAGCTCTATATCGTTAGTCAAAAAAACTTATTCGCCAGCAGTTTTTATTTCTCCTTTTCAATTTTTTCAACATATTAATTTTTTATTTTTACTTTTACTGTGTAAATAAACAGAGCTCTTCAGCTAAAGGAAGTTCTTCAAATGCAGGGAGAGGTGCAGAAACGCATGAGTGATAGAGTTGAGGTATTTTGCATTATTTGACCAAAATATCCCTATAGGATATGGGCATTTGTTGGATTTATCTAATTTTTATAAACTTTCACGTAACGAATAGGATTTAATTTATATACATTATCGTTGTATTAATGTTTTATGTCATCAATCAATTACAAATTGACATGTCATTAAAAAGTAGTAAGTCAACTCATAAATGCCTCATACATCACCCATATTATGAATTATGGTTTGTTGTGAGTGTAAATTTTTTTTATACCGACCGACAGTGCGTAGTAATTAAACTCCAACAAATAATGATTTGTTGATAATTTCTTCTGATTTGAAAATTTTAATTTATTTTTTACCTTAAGTAAAAAGCTTCCCCATGGATTACAAATTGGTGTCTTGCTCTCTAACTAGCCACTTGATTAGACTTTATTAATAAATTTCTACTTATAAAAAAAATCTTTCATAAAAATTTGAGATTTCGATTTGTATAGGAAAAAGAAAAATTGACAAAATTTGTCTAAAACATTTACCATAAACAGGGTCCTAAGACCTATGAAAGGCACTAAAATATTGTCTCTATATTATTTTTGTCAAGAATTCTAGAAAATTTTAAGGAAATTAAACCAGAGTTTTTCTTTATGATGTTGATTATTAACTTCCATCAGTAAATTTTTTGTATTATTTGGATGGAAGGTTCAGAGAAGCTTGAAGATGAAAATTGAAGCACAAGTAAAGTATATGGAGAAAATGGGACAAAGCCATCAAAGCAAACCAATTACAAGAAAGCCCTACAAGCCTTTTGTTGCTACAGCTACACCTCATTCTAAGGAATCTGAATCATTGGAAGCACAACATGAAGAAGATCATAGATCATCCAGAAAGCAAAGAATCATAGATGAGGATGTTTTTCCAACAAGTTCTGAACTAGAATCATCCACAACACCAGAATTCCACAATCAAACTTGGAACCTTTCTTGGAGCCAACTAGCTGCAGTAGCATGCCAATCTCCTTTGGTGCATGGTTTCTTATTGTAAATAAATATTTGTATAATTAGAAAATGTTTGGCTAATAAAGTGGATTGACAATGATGATGATGATTGTGATGATGTCAATCTTATATATAGTGTTTGCTTGATCTTTTTTTAGGTCTTCGAAGCATTTTTATTTGGACATTTATATGTAATTGGAGGACCTAGAAAGGAACAATGTTTTGTATACATTGTGGAATGAAAATAAAAGTTTCAGCTTGGCTAGAATTATCATTATCATATATATGTATATTTCAATAATGGTTGATTAATTGCATGCTAGAAAGTTATGTTGGTGTGGAATATTGTTTGTCATGCATAAGTGTAATCTCATGGGTTTGGTTCTTTTGTAATTGTTTCTAGTAGTTGGGCCTAACCCTATTAGTTGGTCCTACAGCCCACTTGTATCTTTCAATTTTGTTTGCTAATTTTGTTGTAAACTTTATGAATCCATTTGATGATCATGATAAGATAAAGATATGATATGATATAGAGCTGGATAGAGATGAGATATGATAAAGACATAATAAGCACGTATTTCATGCGCACCTAATAAGAAATAAGATAAAATTTATTATTATTATTATTATTATTATTATTTTTTTTTTTTAGATATATATATATATATATATATTAAATAAGCTAACAAATAATGATATATATATATATATATAAATAATTAAAGGGTAATTTTAGGAAAAATAGACACATTGTCTACAAATTTATTGTAAAAAGTCATTTCTTTAATTTCTGTAAATTGATCAAAGTATCTTACAATTATGAACAAATGCAAGGGTGTTAGGCCCAAGGATTTACAATTTGTGTAAATAGACACATTCTTTTCACTAATTAGGGTCTAACTTGTCTTCAAGGTCGGCCCAAGGTTCAAGAGACTAAAAGGCCTCAAAAATTTGATAAAAAAAGACATCAAAATTTTATTTGCATGTATAACTAGTATATTCCATTTACTTATTAAAGTTGAGCCTAACACAAATGGTAGGCCGCTGTCTCTCAACTTTGTTTGTTTGGTTTCAAACCCTTCATACAATACTTTTGTTTTTATTTGTTTTTTTTATTGAACTTTTGTTTTGATTTGTGCTAAATGAAAGGGTAGCTTCTAGCTGAACAACATTGCGCAAAACATTTTAGTTAAAAAATGGGCGACAACAAGTGGATATTGCTCATGCTTTTCCCACTCTCCATACTCACTGCACACCCCCAAATTCTGTGAAAAATCATAAATACCCTTAATGAACAAAAAAGTTCCAAGTGCACACCTATTTTTTTCTGATCATTCACGGATTTAGCCCCCATGCATCAAACCTGTCTTGTGGTATGGTGTCGTGGCTAATGTCTTGTGGCACTCCCATTTTGTTGGATATTCTACAGGTCTGATTTTTATCCGCCAAACATGTCCGTTCACGCTAACCCGGACCAGTTCGGTCACTACTTGTCGTACCCGTATAAAATATGTTTAATCTATCAAAAAGTTTGCTGGAGTTGTTTGTCATAACTATACAGACTCCGGACGAGGTTGTATTTCGTTATCTTTCGTGTTTGATGTACGATTATGCTTTTTATGAATAAATTCTTTGTTTGAAATAAATACCACAGAAATATATATTAATTAGTAGAAAACAAGTTCAACACAAACGAGTTACAAAGTTAAAAACAAACAAGTTCATACAAACAACCATGCACTAACATAAACCGTATTGTGCATGTCATTCTCTCCTCTGTTAGACAAAGCCAAACCTCCTAAGTCTACGGAATGGCCTCACGAGGGTCTTCATCCGGTCCAATGTGCTCCATGTTTGTGTCCTCGTGGAACTCTCCCATCTATCGAACGCTCCAACTCATCCACCAACTGTATCATCTCAAGCATTATCTTCCGGTTTGAAATTGTAAGAGGTCGCCGTCTTTTGCGGGGCTCAGATTGGGATTGTGAATGCGTACCTCGGGTCTTCGCCATACCTAAACACAGGGAAAACAACTTAAAAACAAAAGTAGACAACTCATACTGGTTCGGCCCAGACAAACCAAACGGGTTCAATGGAGGTTTGTCTAACCTAATAATTTTGCACTTTTTAAAAATGGCTCGGCAAGTGTCCACCGAACTGAGCGCGATTGCAGAAAAAAACACAATGCATACATAAAATCAGAGAAAGAAACGAGATTGAGAGAGTCTTACCTGATAAAGAGATGAGGAATGGTGAGGGTGGGAGAGAGATTAGGGTTTGGTGTTGGAGAGTGAGAGAGAGTTTAGGTTCGGGTGTGAGGGAGAGTATGAGGAAGGAAGGGGGTGAAGGAGTTAGGGAGAGAGAGTGGGAGATGAAGTGATTTGAAGGTAGGGGTATTTTTGGGATTTGGAAGGTTAAGGGGTGTGTGGTGAGTAGGAAAAACATGGGCCGTGGATAATTGAATATACAACCCTTGATATGATTTATTTTGTAAATATTCTCTTCTTTTAATTTTACTATTAATACTTACTTGCTTTAATTATATTTTTTATTACAAAATGTTAATTATCTTTGGTATTTGTTGACAAAAAACAGTATTCTTAGCACTTCATTTACTAATTTTTTATTCTATTGGTACTATGTTATTTTTTTATTATAGCTCTAACTATATTTCATTTAGAGGTTGGTGGCTTATTTTTGTACTAAATAACAGGTCTTAAATTATATATTTTTTTATCAAACTTAAATAATTCATTTAGGCTATTCAAATAATATTTCTAATAGAGTTTGAATTTTCGTCCACATTATTTTATTGCCAAACGATATTTTTTATTAAAATCCAAAAAAATTGAGTTAAAAAATATGAAACCGAATATTAAAAAAATATTTATATTATTTTATTATCTTATACTCCTTCAGGTTCCTATTATAAGAAAAATTGTAGTTTTAAATTTATTAAATAATTGATGTATTTTTGTCAAAAAAAACTAGTGTATCTGATCTATTTTATAGGCCAAATACATTAATTATTCAATGAACTTAAAACTGCAAATTTTCTTATAATAGAGACTAAAGTATAGGTCTCATCTCCGAATTCGTTTTAATGGGTCGACCTTACTTATATTGCAAACTAGTGAGTGAATGTATGAATCCGCGAGGATTGAACTACCACTACCAATTGTAACTTCTGATCGGACGTGAACGCTATAGTGGTTCCAAACACAACCTAATTCTCATTTGGAGGCCTATTTACAACGTGATTAAATTGAAGTATAATAGTCTTTGCTAGTTGACAAGGTGGAGTGTGACTCAATGAAAACGTGTCAACAATTATTCTTTGCTTGCTGTGTCATATATTCTCAAATATACATCACACCACCCTGTTTCCACTACCATCACATTAAGTAATCTCTAGTCAGCATCCCACTAACTAACTAGGTAGGACAACAGAGTAGAAAAGTATATATGCTTGGCCGATTCTACTAACTACCTTTTTTTTCTTTGATGGAATGATAAATACCACTTGAAATTCATACACATAAATCTGAGCTCTCGAGTTCAAACCCACTAACTAGACTAAGGCAATTATTTTTTTTGTCTATAGATAAAATGATAAATACTGTTCCAGACTGGACCATGGAGCCCAAGTTCGACTTTGGGCCTTGCTATGGCCGAATAACACAAGCAAAGCCCTTCTCATTGGCAAATCGCGCGCTGTGACCTACACACGTTGGTGATCCGTGCGCTGTAGTTATCAACGATTGGGAGGGGTTGTTTGGATCCAATACCAGCTCATCACTAGTACCAGGTACACACTCACAGTTCCACCTTATTCTTGACTTTCTCTGGCTGACTTGAACATTGGAGTGTCATTGCAGGTATCACTCCGACTTCTATAGAAGCCCTACCGATCGACTATTCAATACCGGACTATCTGGACTCGAGTAAGGTACAGATCAAATGCTAAGAGTAAATTCACACACGCAAAGTGAAAATTTTGGATTTAAACCCAATAACTAAGAAAAATATCCATCCTAACAACCAGTTGTGCTGGGCTTTACGGATAGGTCAAGGGAATAACTGAGTTATGAAAAAACATTAAAGAAAACTTTGATCCATTACAATTTGTTCTTTTATTTTTTTTAGTTTCAACAAACTATTGAACCCTTAGAAATAAACACATAACAATTGAATAGCAACAAGTCCAATTATTTAGATGCAAATTAAAGTATCATTTGCAAATTACAAGCTACATTATTATTGGAATAATCACGTTTGAGAAGCCAAAGATTCAACTTGTGCCTTTCCACAAGGTCCTTTTGTCCTAATATAAAGTCTGTATTCATCATATGTCATTGGTGAGTAAAGAGCTGGCCTCTCTTCTGTCACAAACTCCATAGCAGGTGCAATTAGCAAATCACTTCTTGGGTTATAAAATAAGGCCAATGAAACACGATCTTTGATTGAGTTCACAATCACCCTGTGTTCTACACTCTTGTATATTGCATTGCTCATCACCTAAAAGATAAACATGTCACAATTAATATTTATTAATAAGATTCTTTTGACTGAATTAATATTTATTAGTAAGCTACAACCACTAGTTGTTGAAATTTGGTCAAAACAATACACCCATTTGGGTTATTGTATTTGAAATTTTGACTGAAATAGTATGTAAAACCAAAAAAATGGAATTAGTCCTTTTAAAAAAATTCTTTATTTTTAGTCTCTAGAATATTTTTTTCTTTAACTTCTATCAAGTCTAAATCATATTTTGTTGGTATTGGAATTAGTCCTTGTACTAAGTCGACCATTATGATTTTAGTCCCTCAAATGTGGACCACATAAGGACTAGAATCAATATGGTCTACGTATTATATGGACTAATTTCAACCTAGGAAATAGGATTTGGCTTGAGAGCGGTCAGAAAATGCATATAGTCAATGCAATCATGAAGAAAAATATAATGAATTTTTTTAAAAAATAAATGTGTGATAGTACTGACCACACACAATTACCTAGCTCAGTCAAGTCAGATCGAACAAATATTAAATTGACTAAAATAAAATGAATAAAAATATACTACACTACTAGAACAATTGAAATGCTGACGAAAATCAGAGACGGGAAAAATTAAATTGGTCTTCGAATTTGCGTCACTAATGCATAGAGATAGAATTAGAGACAGATTTTATCTTTTTTTTGTTTCTAAATTTCCATCGTTGTTTCAGTTTTTTCTATTTGTGTTAGTAAATATCAAAAACAAAATATTTATAGGAATAATAAAAATACTTAATCAAAATATTTAGGAGATAACAACTAGAGTAGTAAAGGGTTTAACATTGTAGAGAGAGTGAATTTAGTACCTGAATTTGGTCACCAATGTTGATGATAAAAGCATTTGGGACAGGCTTAACAGTGATCCAATCATTTCCTTTTCTTACTTGAAGGCCAGCCACAAAATCATCAGGTAGAAGAATGGTCATACCACCTGGGTCTGAGTGAGGTGATAGCCCTAAAGTGAGGTCAGGTTGTGGGCACTTTGGATAGAAATTTACCCTTAAACAAGCACCTATTTCATTTTCTCCTCCAAATGCTTTCATAAGAAAATCTTCTTTCATTCCAAGATTTGTTGATAACAATTTTAGTATCCTTCCTCCTAGCTTAACCACTCCCTCACTATACTCACCAATCACTTTCCTATTATCATCATACAACAAAAAACAATTAGAGAAAATAATTAATTAGTATAAAGTTTATTAAGGAAATGTATTTGTTGTTTTCCTTCATCTCACATAGTGACAAGATTGTACCATATATTTATAAAGTATTATTCCAAGGGAAAGGTAAAGTTCTTCGACGCACATTTTTATTATAAAATAATATAGATGCTTTGCCAAATATATATATATATATATATATATATATATATATCCTTATGATCAAGTATTTTGAAGTGAATTGGTCTCCACTAATATGGTATTATATTATAATATATTATGCAGCTCGTGAGTTGGGAAGGGTAGTTCAGTGAGAAAACAAATAATTTACCAATCATCCATTTAAGAGTACATATTTTATTTCCACTAGGTGAAAAGAGACACATAGTGAATTGATAAGTTACTCTTGCATGACTTAGACGGTATAGAGATTCTTTCTAAAGACGGAGCAGATAGTAATTAGTGTGCTAGTTTTTAGAGGAAATTAAAAAGGGTATCTGAGTTCGAACTTCTAGCAGATAGTAATTAGTGTGCTAGTTTTTAGAGGAAATTAAAAAGGGTATCTGAGTTCGAACTTCTTACATCTATTTTTCATTGAGAATAACTCTTTCACACAATTACTGTATATGCAATGACTGTGGCGGAATTCAATACCTTTCAAGGTTACCTTATTCACTTGGAAACATCTACATCACCTCCTACTATTAAGACAAACCTTGTTTCACATGGGGATCATTGATTCAAGCCACGAAAATGTATATGTTGAGAATATTAACCACTTGTTCTTAACATGCCTTTTCTGTGTATAACCTATGGATGTCAACTTATGCTTGGATGGGACATGAAGGAGCATTACACAATACTAGGGGACCACTTTCTAAAACTTGGAGCAATTCTGAAAAAACATGAGACACAAAAAGTGGGTAACATTTTCTAGTGTGTCGTCACGTCGTCGATATGGTTATTGAGAAAAAATACGATATTTCGAAAGAGTGGTGGTGAAATTTAGTCATGTAATGTCATTTATAAAAACAAGTTTTTTATGGTACTTTTGAGTTTTGTTAGGTATCGATACATTGTAGATAGAATTAATTCAAAATTTAAATTTATTTAAAAATATTTAAATATTAAAAATTACATGTCATTAAGTGATTGGATGTTTGCTACGTATCTAACAAAATTCTAGGGTGTCATATGTTCATCTTATAAAAATTGAATGTTGGAGATGGATTATTTGAAGGGATGGTAGAAATTCAAACTTAAAACTTTTTTTTTTTGACAAAAAGCTTAAAACTTTTAGATCGGTAATATAATTCAATGGGATTGGGATGCATATAGGTAGAAGGGATTATCTTGTACTCTATGGATACTTTTTTGTTTATAAAAAATGGTATTTAACACATGTTTAAATGTGGATAAATATATTGGATGGAACATTTTGACCAAATGACTAGGAAATGTAGTTTTTCAAGTCATAGTTTGAACAAAAAGTTATTCATCTAAAATAAAAATTTATTATTTATTTAATTTTTTTTGCTTATATCCTGATTTTGGAATTTCTAAAAACAAATTGATTATGGAATTTCAATTGAAAACATACACATCTTTCAAACACACTCATTCGACGCGTTCACCAATAAATGTGTTTTATATTCTCCACGTGCTCTGCCTCTGCTAAGAAACTTAGGTTGTATTTAAATGTTAATGTTTTGTCTAATTTCATTTTGGTAGTAGCTTGGTTCATATTTTGTAAAACTAATTTTGCTAAAAATGAGTTAAATATAATGTGATATATGTTTGGATATATTCAAGAAAAATAATAATTTTATCAATTCATGTTCTTTGGATTGTTTGATCAAAATTACTTATGAGTGTAAAATTACAACTATTAATTATGACAAATTTTAAAAAAAAGAAAGGGCAAATATGAAAATGAAAATATGAAATTTTATAAATAGTTCTAGGTCACCTTAGAAGAGACCATTTCTAGCTTCTAGCAGAATCAATTTTAGACTGATACAATTGATTTTGGATGAAAGAAACATCAACTTAGCACAACAAAATCAGTTTTAGCTTTGCAGCCTCACATCTAGTATCTCTAGAAGAGAAACCAAACACATGCTAATAGGTGTGTATAGTTAATGTGTGGCCCATTTTGGGTAGATATAAGCATTATATACTATATGCTTTTCCTAAGTCTTTCAATCATGTGATTTTATGTGGTTTCCTCGATCTTTCTTAGAAGTTGGTGGAGCAAGTGTGCAATGATGTTGAGACTAGACTATATCAATAAAATCACTATTATCGAAAAAATCATAATCCTAATTTTACAATTTATTACTCTCTCATTTCATAATATATGTTGTTTAAATGTTATTTACAGATACCAAGAACACTCATAAATTTTGTTACTTTTAATGAAAATATTTATCTTTCTCCTAGAATACCATTGATTATTTATTATTTCATTTTACATATTTCTCTCTATGCAATGCATAGTTAAGGGTATTATTGACAAAACAATATGCATTACACTTTGAAAATAATAAGTAAAATGAAACAAAATTATTCCTAAAAAATGACATTTATTGATAAACAAAAGTAGCTAGTATTAGCTAAAGGCTTCCCTCTATAGATGCTCGTTTGGATCCATGTCTATGACAACTAAATGTGCGGTAAGTTCGAAGCTCCAAGTGGGAGCTTTAACGAGATCCTGATCTTATGCAATCGAAATCTCACACAGTCATGCATTAAATGGATATCGCCCATCCAATCTTGATCAGACGATTTAAATTTTAACTATATACTTTATATCTATTTTAAAACTTCCGATCAAGAGTGGCGGTCTACATCCGTCAAATACATGACTGCACGACTGCCCTGGATCAAGATCTGCTTTAACGACCGTGCCAAACCAACTTTGGAAATTGGAGCTTCCAAAGAAAGACTAGATAACGCACGTTTTACATGTGGGTGTAGTAGTACGTGTTTAGAAAGTGTTCAACAAAAGTTAATTAATTTGAAGATGTATTTCCCCACTATGTATGTAGTTAGAGATCTTCAACGCTGAGCTTGTCAAAAAGCTCTGCTTAAAATAATAAATGAAAGGTTCGTATCATGCCGTAACATGACTTTTCCCAACACCTACCAATTTCATAGGTCCAAAATCTCACCTAGATAGTTTATGCCTACATACAAACCTTCCCCAATATCATGAAAAGGCATCACTTAATTTAATCAGTTTGTGACCCTCATCAATTAGTAACAAATCATATAATTTAACAATTTTCAGTCAATATACTCTTCTTTTCCATATTATATTTGATGCTTTAGTTAAAAAATATTATCTTATTTTAATTTTTATTTAAAAATATTAACGAAACATTAGTAACTTTTTCCTTATTATATATATATATATATATATATATATATATATATATATATATATATCCTCGAAGGATTTATGTACTTTTTTATTCAATACTTAATTTTTATGAGAGATATAAAATAATAAGTAGCATATATTTTTTTTGACAAATAAGTAGCATATTTAAAAAGTATGAAATAATTATTATGAATTATGAACTATTAGTTACTTTGTGTGGTACGATCTTAAAAAGTCAAATAAAACGGGACCGCAGATAATACTCCCTTTTAAACATATTTATAAAGAAAAAAAAACATTTTTCTAAATTTAATGGATAATTTATGTATCTGATTTATATTAACTTTGAAAAAAAGAATAGACTAATATATGTTTAATGGAAAAAAAAAAAGAACTCACTATATATGATCCTAATAACACCGACAATTGAAGTCACTAACATGGAATCCAATGAGTTCAACTCTTCAATCATTAATTTATCATTTCCCCAAAAAAATCATTATTTTATCATGCGTGGTGGTACATTTAATTGAGCATTTAGAACGTGGCTCATATATTGTATGACCACTTTACAAATGTCAAACAATGATATGAGGGAAGGTGTGTAATATTTAAAAAAGATTACTTTCTCTTTTTTTTTAGTTTGTAAAAGATTACTTTCTCTATGTGGGAAGGTGTGTAATTTTTACACGCGTACATTCTTTTTGTCTAGCTTGTTAGTACTAGATTGCGTGCACTATCTCTGATCCTTCATAGAAAGCGAGTGAAACTCACATAACAATTTTGTAGCTAGATCCAATTAATCAAATTGAACTATCGAAAAAACATACTAAAAAAATACTTTTAAAAACCGGTTTTTAACTAAACACAATTTAAAATTTAAGTAGATAGTATCAAAACGACGTTGAAGTTTTTTTTTTTGACAAGAAAACGACGTTGAAGTTTTTAGATTATACCATTAGAGAAGTTATATGCATACCTCAAAGATGGAGGAAGTGCAGGCCATTTAGCTTGGTTCCTAAGTGAAGGAGGCATATAATGAAGGAAAAAATAGTCACTCCAATCCAAAATAGCACCCTTATTCACTCCCAAGCGACTACCATAACCTTCATAAGTGGTAGGAGAATTAGCATAATCTTCCTTCACTTCAAGTGGCAAGTCAAAGAACTCACGCCACATCTCCTTAGCACTCTTCATCAACTCATGGCTAACACCATGGTTCACAACTTGGAAGAATCCCCACTCACGGCACGCCTCTGAGATACGCTTGAGCACTGCCTCCCTGAGGACCTGATCCTCACTGGAGAGGTGCTCAAGGTCAATAAGAGGGATGTTAATATCAACATGATCATGAGTAGTAGTTTGAGGAGGTGTTTGGTTTGGGGTGAAAGTTGTGTTGGTGGGTCTTTGAGAACGTGGTTTGATGTAGCATGTAGGGATTGAGGTTAAGCCACTTTCAGCTAAGGCTTGGACTCGAACCACAGGTTCTGGCCATGCTTGGCAACTCACCATTTTTGTGTGTGTCACTTTTGTGTTATGGATGAAACTAGAGAAGCAAAAAGACAAAGAAGGTAGTGTAGCTTTGTTGTAGTGTGATTGAGAGGAACCAAGAGAGTGCTTTATATAGAAATCATAGATAGATAGCATGAGATGCAATAATTTCGGCGCCGTGAACAAATTGAGTTCCAAGTGGGTTTGTTGATTGCCATGTATTAATTTTATTTATTTCTTTATGTCTTAGGGTCCATCTGGATTTAATCTCGTTTCACAAAAGGATATGTTTGGTTAAAAATCAGTTTACCTTTTTTATGGTCAAGAAAACAATGAGTTTATCTTTGAATGTTTTGTTTGCAAAAGTAGTAAAATAAACTTTTTTATAAAGTTTGTGGAGCTGATTGAATTGAACATTATACTTCTAGTTAATTTAAAATTTAAAATTATTACTATAAAGTTATAGTTGTGAGACTTGCTCTTGTTACTCCTATTATTAATTATGATAATCAGAATGGATTTGTGAAAGGTAGAAATATTTCTGACTGTATTTGCATTGCCTATGAATCTATCAATTTGCTTCCAAAAAGGCTTTTGGTGGTCAATTAATTGCCTTGAAAATTGACATAAAAAAAAGCCTTTGACACTATAGATTGAAACTTTTTACTTCAAAGTTCAAGCAGCTTTTGGTTTCAATGATAAATTTTGTTCTTGGATTAATTAGTATTGTTCTTCATTCGACTAAGCTCTCCTTTTCTATTAATGGTCTTGTTGTTGATTTTTTGGCTGTAAGAGTAGAGGTAGACAAGGTGATATTTTGCCGCCTCTTTTCTTCTGTTTGGCCAAAGATGTTCTTAATAGAAGCATTTTCAAGCTTGTGGAAGATGGTAAATTTTAGCTTATGGTAGGCCCCAGAGGTTTCCGTATGACTACTCATGTTTTATATGTTGATGATATTATGATTTTTTTGTAGAGCTTATGGTAGGCCCCAGAGGTTTCCGTATGACTACTCTAGTTTGTTGGATCTTTTTTCCTCTTATCAGCAAAGTCTATGACCAGGTTATTAGTAAAGTGAAATCTAAGTTTTTCACTGGCTGCATATCTCACTCCCGCATACTAGCCATCTCTGCTTTGCTTGGGTTTTTTCTCAGGGTTGTATCCCATTGGTTATCTCTGTGTCCCTTTATTCAAAGGAAAGCCTCAGAAATTTCATTTATCGCCTATTGCCGATAGAGTTAAGACTATGTTATCTGTTATCTTTTTGGAAAGGTTCGTTATTATCAATCATGGGTAGAGTTTAACGTGTAAATTCTATCATTCTGAGCATGTTGGTTTATAGCTTTCGTATTTATGCTTGGCCTGCTAACCTCCTCAATGTTGACACCTGGATTAGAAATCTTGTGTGGTCTGGGGACATTAATTCCAGGAAAATTGTCACCGTTGCTTAGAGTAAGGTGTGCAAGTCGTTTCAACTAGGTGGTTTGGATCTGAGATATATCAAAGCTATTAATAGAGTTGTCATCTTAAAGTTGGTGTGAAACTTCATATCTACCAACTTACAATGGGTTCTTCTTCTGAAAGTAAGAGATTATAAAAATAATAAGCCGATGAATTATCATGTCTCCTCTTCTATATATTTGGCTTGGTTTTAGATCTTGTATTTTTGTGATTCTTGAGCATTCAACTTGGAAGCTGAAGAGAGTGGTGTTAGGATAAATTTTTGGACTGACTCTTGGCTCTCTAGGCCTATCGTTGATATTATTGGCATACCTTCTAATTTGCATAGGGACCTTATAACTACTTTTAGTGACTTTATAGTGAATGGTAGATGGTCCATCCCTGTGAGTCTCATTACTCATTTCTCTCAGCTTCATTCTGAAGTTCAAGAGATTGTTATTTTTGTTGTTCTGGTGGAGGATCAACTGATGTAGGATTGTTCTAATTATGGTAATTTGATTTTCAAGGATTATTTTCTCTTCCACAACCCTGTTGGCCATGTGGTTCCTTAAACCAAGACTGCAGGGGCGGAGCCAGGATTTTTGCCCAAGGGGTGCGGACGATAAAATGTATGACTTAATAAAATACACTTTTATAAAAAATTTTGATATAGGTAATAATACTAGCCAAGTAAACTGTGAGAATGAAATAGATACTAGATAATAAAAAAGTAAGAAAAAGAAAGGAAAGTAGATAAAAATTTGATCTAATCTATAAAAAAATATTGTTAACAGAATGATATAGAAGATTTGAAAAAGAAAAAACAAATGAAAGATTTGGTAAAAAAAAAATTAATATAGGTAATAACACTAGCCAAGTATGTGAGAATGAGATAGTGGGGCATAACCAAGTCAACCGTGAGAATAATATAGTGACTTGCAGTTCCACATTGACGTAGTGAAACTCCAAACTCTGGATTTTTAACAATTCTGAAGGTGCCGTACCTAGTTTTTACTACTTTATTTTTAATTTTAAAACAGTAGAGGGGGGCGCTTGAGTATTTTTTATATAAAAACTAACATTTTTCAAAATTTTGGGGGAGACCATGGCCCCACCAGGTCCCCCTCCCTCCGCCACTGCAAGACTGTTTGGAAATTTTTTATCTCGCATGGTAAATCCTTTATTCTTTAGAGGGCTCTTCATAATAAAATACCAACTAATGATCAAGTTTAGATTAGAGGCTGCACCGTTGTTTCTATCTGCAGTCTTTGTGGTTGTGCTTTAGAGACCTCTCAACACCTATTCCTTGCTTGACCTTTTACCAAACATATCTGGAGTAGACTTGGAGGTATCTCGAGCATCCAAATTGATACTTCCTCTTTTCAAAGTATTTTAACCTCGACTTCTCATGGTTGGAGCTACCAGTTGAGTGATATTGTCTCTGTTGCGATTGTTAACATTTTTTGGGCAATTTGGTACTGCAGGAATCATGCTAGATTTGATAATCATGTGATCCCCTTACACTCAACTATCAATTTGATTATTTCCAATGTGACTTTAGTTGGAAATGCCTCTAAATGCATTATGTCTTCCTCGGTTGCTGAGTTTAGGATTATAAAGGCCTTCAACGTCATGGGTAATTAAAAAAATTCTTCAAACATTAAGGTCATTTGGATCCCCTCATTACGTGATAAATTGCAATACCGATGGTGTTGTTAAAGTGTTCTTTGGTCCAGCTGCTTGTGGCCGTATTTTTAGAGACAAAAGTGTTGTAATCCTTGGTTTCTTTTCCGCCTCCTTGACAACAGCTTAGCGCTTCATGCTGAAACCATTGGGCTACGTTGGCTATAGAAATTGCTTTTGGAAAAGGTTGTAAGTTTTTGTAGTTAGAATGTGATTTTCAATTAGTGGCCTATACTTTCAAGAATTGCAAAATAGTTCATTGGAATCTTAGAAATAGATTGAATAACCATTTAAACTTGACTAGACAAATGAATTTTGTTTGCACTCACATTTATAGAGAGGGTAATGTCGGTGCTGATAAGCTTGCAGGTCATGCAACTAACTTAAATAATTTTGTTTGTTGGGATCTTATTCCTAGTTTCACTACTGAAGATTTTTTCAGGAATAGGTTAGGTTTTCCTTGCTACAGATTTTTCTAATCTCTTTCTTGGGCTTAGTGCTCTTCCTTTCGATGGATTGAGTTTTTTCTTTTCCTTCCTATTTTTGGTATGCTGCAAATGATTGGTAGTGGCTTTGGTGCCAACTTGGTTAGAATGAGAGTCATTATAGTGATGTTTTTCATACCTTTATAGATTTGTTTTTATTTCCTTTCGGTTGTAATATTGTTTTTGCTCATGGAACTAATCCCCCATGATTGGTAGTGGCGTCTAGTCCCCCATTATTTTGCCTATTTTTCCTTTTTTTATCAATAAAACTTAGGGGGAGTATTCTTTTTCCTTCTTGATGTTTTTTCCACCTAAGGAGGGTTTTGCATCAAAAGGTTTTAACGAGACTCCATATCCATTTCTTTTGTTTAAAAAAACTACTTTTAATCATGTAGTTAAATATAATTTGAGTCAAAAAATCCAAATATTGGTATATATACCTTTAGACACTAAAAGGCTATAACAAACACCCACTCTTGAACACAATTTGTCAAGAGGGAATTTAAATGAAAAAGAAAAAATCTAGATGTCCATTTTTCTAAAGGCATAGTGATTAGTAGATAGTGTGTTAATTATTAAATAAGAGTAAGAGCGGTAACGAAATATGAACTCTGTACACCTTATCACTAACAATATCTATTTCACTCAATCACTCAAATATTTATACAAGACCTCCTACTAGCAAGACAAGCCTTGTCTCGCATGAGGATCATTGATTCAAACCAAGACAATGTATGTGTTAAGAATATTAACCTTTTGTTCTTAACATACCCTTTCGTGTATATTCTATGGATGACAACATATGCTTGGATGGGACATGAAGGAACATTATAAAATAATATTAGGGGACCACTTTCTAAAACTTGGAACATTTCTGAAAAACATTAGACACAAAAAGATGGGTAACATTTTCTGGTTTGTCGTCACGTGGTCGATATGATCACTGAAAAAAAAAGGTGATTTTTCCAAAGAGTGGTGGTGAAGTTTAGTCATGTAATTTCATTTATAAAAATGGGAATTTTATGATAATTTTGAGTTTTTTTAGTATCGATACCTTTTACACAAACTAATTCAAAATTCAAAATTATTTTAAAATAATTAAATTTAAAAATAATATGTCAAGTGATTAGATGTTGGGTATCTTACCTAACAAAACTCTAGAGTATCAAATGTTCATCTTATAAAAATTATATCTTGAAGATGGACTAATTGAATTTTGAAGGGATGGTAGAAATTTAAGCTTAAAACTTTTTTTTTTTGACAAAAAGCTTAAAACTTTTAGATTGGTAATGTAATTCATTGGGATTGGGATGCATCTAGATTGAAGTGATTATCTTGTACTCTTTCAATGTGAATATCTAAAATATACATTTTATTCAATTTGCCCTCTGCAATATGTAAAATATTTAATTTAATTCTCTCTTTCGCTAGTATTAGAGGGACTAAAATCAAATATTTTAATAGGCAAAATTACACTAGAGGACCTTTAAGTTATTTATTTGTAACAAGTTGGCCCTTTAAGTTTTTTTTTTGTAACAAATAGGCCCTTTTAGTGATTACTCTAGCTTATATATTATGATGTAATGCTACTTTATATATTGTGATTATTCTAACTTACGTATTTTGATGCAACCAAGCATATTTTGGTGTATTTTGATGTAATCAACGATATGGCATTTTACTAAAAGGGCCAACGGTGTCAACGTTAGGTAACTTAAAGGATCTATTTGTTGCAAAAAAAACTTAAAGGGCCAACTTGTTACAAATAAATAACTTAAAGGTCCTCTAGTGTAATTTTGCCATTTTAATATTATATGGTCTAAACTTGATAAAAAAACAAAATTTTATTTTTACGGGGACTAAACTGGATAACACATATAGTTGTAAGGACGAAAAATAAAGTTTTATTTTCACAGGGAGTAAGCTGGATCAAACTTATATTTGTAGGGGCTAGCTGGACATATATTTAAACCAATTTTTTTGAGAATGTTCAGTTTTCCCCATGAAAAGGATATATAATATATGTGAATGATTTTATTGATAGAAAATTTAACCCTCAAATATGGTGACGTAACAACAAAATAACAATGGATAAAATACAAATTTTTGGTAGTGTGTTATTTGATTAAAGAGATAATAGAAGTTTAATGAAAAATGAAGACATTCGTGAAATTGAACTATAATTATTCTGACAATCATGTAATATTACACCATCGAAAATCAAAAATAAGGAAATTTAACTAAAACAACAATCTTTTTCCCGTTGAACTCAAAAGAACAATATGAAAAATTTATTTTGACAATATCAAATGTTTTCTTGTCGAGACTTCAAACCAAAATGTTCATTTAGAAAAGATAAAGACATTCATGAAAACAAAATATAAAATGTAATTATCTGATAACGCGTTACGCTTCCCCCATAAGAAATCCAAAATAATGAAATTATACTAACATGTAATATTGAGAAGAGTGATAAGTCCAAATTATATGTATTTGTAGTATTTGTTTATAGTAAGTTGTTTGGTACTTTAGTTCTATACTAGAGCTATTATTTTACTACCTTTTTCGTTTCATTTTAATTTCGTGCTAAGAATTGAAAAGAGACAAGAATTTGAAGTAAAAGAATGTGATGGTTTCATCTAGTGGCCAAATGAAGCAATAAGGGTCAAAAGGAAGTAAGTTAGTTAGTATAAGAAAGAAGCAAATGACCACTGGCATGCACGGCCCGTGTGTGACTAAGCATGACTCGTGCGCTGTCTACATTACAAATGAAGGAACAATAGCGAAGTCGCCCCTAAGCACGGTCCGTGCATGGTGTTTTGCCCATTGGATGATCAAATGATGTTCAATCACAAGCACGACATGTTCGCCCCTAAGCACGACCCGTGCTCTTGCATCAGATGCTAAAACAATTACATGTTGCTCTTTTATGGCTTGTAATTGGCTCTAACTCATGTGTTCCCTAGTTATGCCTATATAAAGCATAGAATTCTGAATGCTTCGCATTATGTGCTATCACTTTGTAAACACTTCTCAAAAATCATCTCTTAGTTTTTTGCAATTTCTAGCTTTTCTTTAAGTTCTTGTTCTTTACAGTTTTGCTTTTTATATTCTTGCACTTTATATTTCTTCACTTTATTACTTTCCCTTATAATTCTCGCCATTTACATTCTGTCATTTTCGATTCAAGTTATTTAATTTCAAGCAATTGTCTCCTATAATCAAAAGTGAGCTCCTTTAGTCTTGGGATTGTGGGAATAATCCAATGATAAATCTATAAATAATCCTAAGTCTACACTCTATTTTATTAAAGTTTATATTCTAATATGATCTCATTATCCTTCAAAATTATATTTCAAATATCAAACGAAGTACCGAAAGGTGAAGTTTGATTGGAACTATCAGATTAGACAAGATGATCAAAACAAGAAAATAGTTTTGAGACTCTTGGGATAAAAAGGTTTGTACTTAAGAGGTTTTCGACATGATCAACCATGAGAATAAGTTTGATTATTAGTTCAAGATATATACTCTTGTATTCTGAAAGGATAACATGAGTTACCATTGAATACCTTGTCCTTAGAAGGACCAATGTTGAAGATATCTCAGCGTTCTAATTCCACATTCTGCGGACATCAAAAAACATGGTGATCAAATTTTTTATCACTTTGTTAATTTTTCAACCTATTTTTGGCATTGTTAAAAAATAAGCCTATTTTTGGCATTTTTCATTAGCCGATAAAATTTCGGCATAGAACCCTCGTTGGCGTTTTAGCTTCTGTCCAAAATGTTTCTGGATAGTTAAGCAGTCATTGTTTAAAAAAAATTATTTTTGGCATTTCCAATTAGCTGATAAAATTTTGGCATAAAAACCTTGTTGGTATTTTTGCTTCTGTCCAAAATAATCATAGGTAGCTTAGCACTCATTGTTAAAAAAAGCCTATATGTCTTTAAAAAAAAAAGCCTATTGGCGTTTTTCATTTGCTGGAATTTCGGCAATAAAATCTTTTTAGTCAATGTATTTTCGGCAGTTCATATCCCTTTACGAAGATGGAAGTGCAATAAGCACATTCCAGTTTGCGGAGGATATTAAAGATAAAGTTAGTTAGTTGGCTATTTACGTAATTACTTAACCATTAATATAATCTTCTATATAAAACCATATTTTGTTTATCTTTGTAATAACTCTTACCATTCAACAAGAATTGTATTCTTTTTTCTTTCTTTCTCAACTCTTCATACCATTTAGAGTTTGCTATTTTTTTATCATTGATGTCTACCCACGAAGTGTCCCAACACTTTCAATGAAAGATTAATCTTCATTCATGTTTAGAAGCAAATTTTGCACTAGCCAACATCGAGTTTGTCCACCGCAAGAATCGAACCCAAGAACACTAAATCGAATCCTTGTGTCTCAAGGTAGCTTATGTCACTTCGCCATCAATGTTGGTTTAGAATTTGCTATTATAACTCGAGTCATTCTTTTTTAAAAAGGAAAAATGTATTTTTTTTTACCCTATGTGCATGTTTGGTTCATCTCTTTCCCTGTCTTTCACAAATTATAACGGCGAGAAGAGAGAGAAATTGATTAAAAAAATAGATATATACAAATAGGAGAAAGTTAAATCCTAAGAGAGATAGAAATAATGGAGAGAAATGGAGATAATGGGTAAAGGAGAAAATCAACGTCGCCTATTCACTAGAGAAGTGTTCCAAGTGGGTACTTTACAAGTTGCTCATAAATTTGCCGTCGGCGTATTTTATCACATGCAGGAATCGCGCACGCATCATAAATCCTTTTAGCCCAAATAGGAACAGTGATTGATTTTGTCCCTTTACTTCAAATTCATGCATTTGAATAGCATTTGTGAACAAATATTTTAAATATCTCCGACTTTTTTAGATCAATTTTTTATATAAATTAATATCACAATAAATTTATTAAAAAGGAAAAATAAACAAAAAGATAGAGGACTTAAACCAAAACTAATGCCAAAATATATAAAGAAAAACAATTATTATTTGAAATTCACATTTCCCCAAGAAATTAGAACCACTACATTTCCCCAACTCCTTACTTTTTATTTTTCATTTTTTATTATTTTCTTTCTTCTCCATTCTTCACCATCTACAACAACATCTTAACGTTGATGAATCAGAACCAAATCCTTGACAACTAGAGAATGACATTTTATATTAGTTTCAGTGAATAAAATATTTGATTTGATTGCAATTTACAAGTACATCACCACTCCTTTTATACAAGAGGATTGCATTAATAAATTAGTAAATTACTTGTAGAGCACTTCCCTACCTTCGATTGAGGTGCCATCCACTCACCCTAATTTTTTTTTATCAAAAAAAACAAAGTACTTATTAAGCACTTCAAGACAGAAACTAGAAATTGTATATATACTTAAAGGTAAGATAGTAATCGTACACAACTATACAGTAATTTTACTACAGTTAAACTTCTAATAACTTCTCTAGATAAAAACAGCTCTCACTAGATGTCTCATTTCAACCAACTTTTTATATTCATTATAACTATTTATAATTTTTCAATATAAAGATAAAAAAATATTTACCCTTCTTCAAGTTGAAAAATTGTTATCCCAATACACCCTTAAACACAACATAGTTTTGCCGACACAAACATCCGAGTTTGTGAGACTTCCCCATGTCGTCACGTGGGAAGCATTTGTTTTGGCTGGTTTAAATGTCACTAGAAATATAGATAGTGACTGACACAAAGCGGCACCGCAATTAGCTGAGCATGCTAGTATGTAACTCTATCTATTCATTTTTCGCTTTTTTTTCATACCTCCCCAACTTGTCTCACATATCCTCATATTAGCCAAATAGATCAAAATATCCCCGAAAAAATTTTAAAAAGTACAATTCTCGTCATTATACGTATATTTCTGGAAAAAAATGAGTTTTCTCGCTAAATTTTTCAGATTTATACGTATTTTTGGAAAAAATTGTAAATTTTTCGGAAATACATATAAATTCGGAAGGCAAATTCAAATTTTTTAAAAATTTGACGGAAATACATGTAAATTCGGAATATAATTTCAGAAATTACATTCCGAATTTACATGTATTTCTGGAAAAAATTTAAAAATAACCTTCCGAATTAAGGTGTAAATTCGGAAATTTTAATGTTGAAATTTTCGGATTTACACCTAAATTCAGAAGGTTATTGTTTTTTCTTAAAAAAATTTGTTTTAACTCATTTTTTCCGTTTTTCAGTGGTTAGCAGTCGAGACTTTACACCAGGCGAGACATCTGGATCTACATCGGGAGATGATGCTGCTCTTAGGACTAGGACGAGGATTAGATTGGTCAGACAGGTCGGGCACACTTCTGAGCGTCAGAGGCGTGTCCGACAGCGACAGGACCAGGCTGAGCAGCCACACATACCAGAGATACCACAGGCTGAGCAGCCAGAGATACCACAGGCTGAGCAGCCATATATACAAGAGCCTGCTGAGCATCAGACTGAGGCTGCTGAGCGGCCTTTGTTGCACCGCTTAGTGGATCACCGCGTCAGTCGACTACTGGTCGGGGAGGTAATTACTTTAAGTTATTTATTAATTACTTAATTAGTTTAAATTATTTAATTAGTTTAAATTATTTATTAATTACTTTTATTTTTTTACAGGACCGAGGTACGCTGAAGGTTGCATCTCACGGGGGAAGATATCCAGTATTAGACCTGAGGTGCACCACCATCATATTGCAACATGGTTGCAGCAGGCGAGGCTATTTCAGTTGGACGCCACACCTCTCAACAACATCAACCATGAGCTTGTATCTGCTTTTGTTGAGAGGTGGCATTCTGAGACTAGCTCCTTTCACATGCCTTGGGGGGAGATGACCATCACATTGGACAATGATGCTTGGGAGCGTTTCAAAGAAATGCTAAGGCTATGCCCCCATCATGGACTAGAGAAGTGGTTGATCATACACACTTTCTATAATGGTTTGCTTTACACTACAAAAATGACTGTGGATGCTGCTGCGGGTGGAGCTCTAATGAACAAGAACATAGAACAGGCTTATGCACTAATTGAAGATATGGCGCAAAATCACTACCAATGGACAAGTGAGAGAGCCATCACTGCTACACCTCCATCAAAGAAAGAACCAGGTAAGTATGAAGTTTCTACTCTTGATCATTTAGCTTCTAAGGTAGATGCATTGTTTGCTAAATTTGATAAGCTGAGTGTAAATGCTATTTCACCTTCTACTCCTTCTGTACCACCTTGTGAAATTTGTGGTGTTGTTGGCCACACTGGTGTTGAATGCCAACTAGGGATGTCTGTTAATGTTATTGAACAATCTAATGCTCAAAAGGGGGATCCTTTTTCAAACACTTATAATTCCGGATGGAGGAATCATCCAAATTTTTCCTATAAGAATCCTCCATCCAACCCCTCTTTTCAACCAGCGGCTAGAACGCCACCCGGTTTTCAAATTTTTCAAAAAAGTCCTCAAAAATCCAACTTGGAAATTATGTTGGAAAACTTTGTGTTAACTTAAACTAAGCAAAATGAAGAATTTAAAAACCAAACTGGATTTTTGAATGACTCTCTCATAAAATTAACATCAAAAGTGGACTCTTATTCTACTCACAACAAAATGTTAGAAACTCAAATTTCCCAAGTAGCTCAACAAGTTGCTTCATCCTCTAGGTCCTCTGGAATTTTTCCAGGGCAGCCTGAACCCAATCCTAAAGCCCAAGTAAATGCTATCACCCTTAGGAGTGGAAAACAATTAGAGGAAACAAAGGAAACTAATGAGAAAAATGTGAGTGAGGAAGAAGAACCACAAAATGAGAGGGTAGAGGTTGAGGTAGAAAAAGAAAAAGAAACACTTTATGTACCACCACCATACAAGCCTAAAATACCATTCCCACAAAGGTTTGCCAAATCAAAGCTTGATGAGCAATTTAAAAAATTTGTTGATTTGTTGAAAAAGCTCTACATTAACATTCCTTTCACCGATGCACTGTCTCAAATGCCATCTTATGCAAAGTTTTTGAAAGAAATTTTATCTAAGAAAAGAAAGATAGATGACAATGAGACAGTAGCTTTAACTGAAGAATGTAGTGCTATTATTCAAAATAAACTGCCTCCAAAGCTTAAAGATCCTGGTAGCTTTTCCATCCCTTGTGTCATTGGAAGTGAGACTATTAAAAGAGCCATGTGTGATTTAGGAGCTAGTGTGAGCTTAATGCCCTTATCCCTTTTTGAGAGGTTAGGCATAGGAGAGTTAAAACCTACAAATATGACCTTAACATTGGCTGACCGTTCCACTAAATATCCACCTGGTATTCTTGAGGATATTCTTATTAAAGTAGGAGAAATTTTTATTCCAGCAGATTTTGTTGTGATGGAAATGGAGGAGGACTCCCAAGTTCCAATTCTTTTGGGGAGACCTTTCCTTGCTACTGCAGGGGCCATAATTGATGTTAAGCATGGTAAGTTGGCATTCAATATAGGTGAAGAAAAGATTGAGTTTGAACTTGCTAATTTGATGAAGAGTCCTTCAATTCAGGACTCTTGTTGCATGATTGATGTTGTTGACCATTGCGTGAAAGAGTTCTCTTTAGCACCATCTTCAAGCGATGGTTTGGAAGAATGTCTGATTAACAATGCAGGTAAAGAATTAACTGAAGATGCCCAAGCCTATGCACAATTGTTGGATGAGAATCCTCTTATAAAAGACTTGGATATTGAAGAACTGGTTGAGGAAAAATCTGATTCTCTTCCAATAGAAGCACCAAAGGTTGAATTGAAAACTCTTCCGTCATCTCCAAGGTACGAATTCATGGGTTTGAACTCTAATCTTTTCATTACTAACAATACAAACTGGAGTAAGGTGGAACTTCTTGAACTAAAACCCAAACATAATGAATTGAAAGAGAACAAAACCCCACAAAAGATCAAGACTAAAGTGGAAAAACGTGCTCGCCGAAAAGGTGTTTTCACAAAGCCCACATGGGTAGATGATGTTGAAAGAAAAATGTCACATATAGGGGGAAAGATGAAGAAGACAAAAGTCCTCATGGTTTGGAAAGTTAAAGGGACAAGCATCCGTAGGTTGGATCCAGGATAATGACCATACTCGTCAAGCTAGTGACGTTAAAAGAGCGCTGCGTGGGAGGCAACCCACGGGTTAACGTTGTTTGTCTTTTTGTAGGAAAAATAATCATCACAATGTCTCAAGAAATTCTGGGCCGCCACAGTACTTGTGAGCTTACTTACCCCTTTCATGTTGTTTTTATCGCAAATCATTGAGGACAATGCTTAGTCTAAGCAGGGGGGGTTATTTACTTTGTTTTATTCTGCTTTGTTGTTTTTAGTCTAGTTAGTTTAGTGAGTCTTGAATTCTCCGATGTCTTGAGTCGTTATTGTTGTTTTCTTGCAAGCTGAATGTAAAAACTTTTTAGCACTTACTAATAATTGCATTGAAAAAGAAAAAAATAGAGTTTAGTCTTTTTAAGACCACAAAACTGATTTGTATGACAGACATGTGTTTGAATATGAATTTGAGAATGCTATGCTGGAAACTGAAAATTAGCAATACATCTGTTAGATTTTTCTGTGAACCAAACTACTAAAGGTGAGTCTTAGAGCCTTCACAAGGGGATGTTACTAAAATCACATATTGTGCCCCTTATTCCTTGCTGAGTGTGTTTTTCAAAATTGCATTATTCTAGAACTTGTCTATTGACCATCTTAAAGCGAAAAATGTTTTGCGTCATGTGAAAGAATTCGGGGAATTTAGGAATCTTTTTCAAGCCTCAGAGTTAGTTGTGTAATAATTATTTCCATCTAGTTGCCCCCTTGAACCTATAATTTTTATTCTTTTGGCACCCAGAAATATTTTTTGTTTTTGTGGTAACCTTGGAATTGGATTGGAGCAACTATTGGAAATTGCAAATTTTGTCCTAGTTATAGATTGTTTATCTTATGGACATATAGCTGGTTATTGTGGATACAAATGTCCTTTTTCCTCCTAAAAAGAGAAAAGATCAAAAAGGAGGAAAAAGAGGAAAATCAAAGGAAGAAAAATGCCTAAGAAAATTTTTACATGAAGAGAAAGTCCACTCAAAGAAAAGAAGCAATATCAAAAGAGTGGACTCAAGTGAGAAATGAAGGAAAAAGAATGAAAATTGGAATTTTGGGCAAAAATTTGCAAAGCTCTATTGTCATATTCAAAGGTTACTTTGATTGATTTTATTTTTAGCCCTTTTTGTTTTTTCCCTTCTTTCTTTTACCCCACCAAACTCTAATACACCAAGGCCCCATTATAACCCATGAAACCCCAAATCTTTCGCATGAATGTGAACTTTTTAGTGAAGAATCGGTCAATTTACAAGCCTATGGCAATGTGTGTTTTGATAAACTTGTGTGCATAATTTCTCAAGCCCTTAAACACTCAGAGAGAGATGGTGAGCGAGTGCCTTATTCACAGAATTGTATTTTTCAGATCATAAGCCTCTAATTGGGTAACCAGTTAACATCTCACTTGTGATACTATCTTATGTCTGTCATATGCTTCTGTTTTTGGTCTTTTATTTGACTATCTGTATTGTTGGACTTTTTGAGAATGCTGTTATTAATTTGTGCTGCAAGTTTTGATTGTTCTTGCTTGAGGACAAGCAAAGATTCAAGCATGGGGGAGTTTGATAAGTCTTATTTTACTATGTTTTTAGTATTTTAATTAAATAAAAATTGTAGAATTTTAGTTTTGATTTAGAGCTATTTTACTACAAACTGTTGGTTTAATTTGTCAGGGTCAAATAAATGAAGAAATGGAAGAATTTGGGTAATTAAAAAGCAAGGATTGAAAATGTAAGGACCAAGGAGCAAAATCAAGCAAATGGAGCCAAGAATTTGGTGTTCACGCACGGTCCGTGCCTACTACAGCATGGTCTGTGCTCACTGTTACAGAAAGCAGCTAAAAAGACTCAAGACACGCACGGTCCGTGCGCACCACAAGCATGGTCCGTTCGTCCTGTACGTTTCAGAAGATGGAAAGTTTGAAGACCACGCACGGTCCGTGCGCACCAGCAGCACGGTCCGTGAGCCCTATTCCAGAAAAGCTGTTTTGAAGATTACACGTAGCGCACGGTCCGTGCGCCCCAGCAGCACGGTCCGTGCGCCTTTGTCTGAAGTTCATAATGTTACAAAACTCTTCTTCTTCTTTCATTATGGCTTGTAATTCGAATTTAATCATTTGTCTACTGATCCTAGGCTATAAATAGGACCTCATTTCAGCTGTAATGGCACCTTAGCATACTTGTAATCTCACTCAAAAGTTTAATCTAAGTTCTTGCAATTTCCTTAAGCTTTTGCTCTTTTATTTTCATATTCTTTACTTTCTTGCAATTTTAATTTCTGTTCTTTACATTTCCAGCATTTTACATTTCAGTTCTTTATTGCTTTGTTTATATTCTTGTCATTTACATTCTGTTATTTATCTTTATGTCATTTTCTTTTATGTCATTCTCTTCTACTCCCTTGTCTACTATGATCTTGTGTGAGTAGACTTCTTTAGTCTTGGGATTGTGGGACACAATCCAATGATGGGTCCCTAAACAAATCCAAGACTAAACTCTATCTTATTTAGAACTTGAATTTTAATCTAATTCCATAGAACTAAATTTTATAAAACAAATATCAAACGAAGTACCGAGAGGTGAAGTTTGATATTGGAACAAATGGGATTAGACAAGGCAAAGCAAAGCATGAGAATAGCATTGCTAGCTTTGGGACAATAAGGTTGTGCTTAATGGGTCTCTGCGATGATCAACCATGAGAATAGGTTTGATCATTGTTTCGAGACACGTTTCATGCATTCCGAAAGGAAGCTTGAATTACACCAAAAGAATACCTTGTCCTTAAAACAATTTCAAAATAAGATAGAGAATAGTTAAAGGGTTGTTTATTTCCATCATTGTGGTCTAACCATGATCCCAAGGCGTCTTTTATTCTGAATTTTACAAAACAAAAAAAAATACTCTCTTTATTTAAACGATTCCTTTCAGCTAATCAACATCGAAAATTAGATTAGTAATCGCAAATTACTCCCTGTGGATCGATACTTTCTATTACGCGATAGAACCGTGCACTTGCGGCCTATCAAAAGTAGCGGATAACAGATAATCTAGTGGATAGCACTTATAAAAAAAACTAGTGGCTAGCGGATAGTGGATAAGTTTGTTGATATAAAATGATGTGTTTGGTAAAACTAACGGTTGAACTAGCTATTAAATATAAAATGACAGAAAAGAATGCATTTATTTAATTCATGATTACATTTATTGCTTGGTTAATTTTAACAAGGATAGAAAATGAATTTAAGAAAATAATAAGGGTAAAAAAGCCAACAAAAAGTGACATGTTATATGCTATATACTCAAACGCTAATTAAATGTTACTCGAAAAATGCTAAACGCTAGTGCTTACAACATCTGTAGTCATCAACCGCTAGGTAAATACGCTAGTCTCATCCGCTATCGGCTAGCTAGGGCCGGCCTAAGCAACCAAAGCTAGGGCTTTGGGCCTCAAAAAAATTGGAAAAAAAGGGACTCAAAATGTTTCGTTGTATAACATTAAAGTAAAATTTCGTCAACTGTCATCAAAGTGCGCACAGCTCAGTTCGCTCGCAAGGGCCTTGTGTTTTAAACAAACTGGGTTCAAACCCTGTACGAGACACTTTTGGTATTTTTTGATTTTTTATTCATTTATTTGTAACATACCCCATTGATTAGTTTTTAAAAAACGCGCCATTGATTATTTTTGCTTGGAACTTGATATGGAAGAATGAAAAATGCCTTTTGATATGTAGAATCCAGATCCAACATGAGCATTCTTTTTTTTTACAGAATAAGCATTCATTTTTGTTGGCTATAAACATAATAATTTCTAATAAGTCCTTAATTACCATATTCCACGTTTACTCTCCGAAAAATATTTGTTCTCTCCATAAAATATGCAACACATCAATACTTGCCTTGTAATTTGTTTAAGCCCAACTTTTTTTTTATAAGCAAAGAATATTATTAATGGGGAGTGCAAGGGGTACTCCAACCCGTACAAAGACGGGTCTCGTTAAAACCTCCAAGGGCCAACTTTGATTAGTATAAAATGTTTTAATTTATTCATAAGTTTTTACTCAACTTAAATTATTCATTTAAACTATTCAAAAATATTGTATTTTTAATACGGCTTAAATTTTTTGTCCGCCTGATTTGTTGCTATTTTGATGCCCGCTAACTTTTTAAGAGTTAAATATGTATTTGGTCCCTAAAAAATTTGTGAATTTTGTTTAGTCTCTTAAACAATTTCACTCAATTTTAATCTCCACATTTTCCTCTATCAATGTTTTAAGTCTCTCATAACTTTTAATATCGTTTTTTTTGGCCTTTTATGACGTTTCTAAAAAATATTATTATTAAAATATAATAAAAGGGCCTCATTTTAAAGCTCGCTTTAGGCCTCGTCTATTGTTGGGCCGGCCCTGCCGCTAGTGGATGGGGCGGATGAAACACGCCAAATAGAACCTTAATCTAGAATTGATTCTATTAGAAGCTAGAAATTTGTAGCTTCTAAGGTGACCTAGAATTGATTCAACCATTGCATATCTACATCTTCCATTATTTCCATTTACTGTATTTATCTTTGTTGCTTTTTAAAAATTTATCATTATTAATAATCATAATTTTACACTCAAAATCAACTTTGTTTCAAACTATCCAACAACATGAATCGATAAACTCACTTTTCCTTGAATGTGTCCAAACATAAGTCACGTTATATTCAACTCACTTTTTAGCAAAATCAATTCTCGTCACTGTTGAAGCAAATACTGCACATTCAGACTTAGCAATCTTATACCTCTAGCTATGGAGCAATTGGTAGTACAATTATCACATGGGCACATAAATTTGCACAGTCTTGCCTTTTATTTGGGACCAGTTTTCCCTTCTGGGTGGATATCTTGTCACCTAGGAAAAACATTTTAGATTGCATTGGTTATCTTTGGATCTTTAGATTCCTTTTTGTGACAATGTAGTGTCTGCCAACAAACATCAAGAACATGTGAAAAACTCACAATTTAATTCCAATTGGATGTTAACATCAATTCAAGGTCCACCCATACTAGAGTGTGTTTCATAACCATGTGCATAATGCAAGTCTTTCTCCCAATATGTCATCAAGTGGCTATAATATTTCTAAGATGATATTTTATTTTTGTTCCATTTATAGACACTATACTATAGGTACCAAAAAATTATATGCAATAGCCCATGTCAGTTCTTCCATGTTCGATGAATTTCTATATTTTAAAATGCTTACATTCTCTAGTGGCTAGTGGGTAAGCATAAAACACAGTGTTTACTGTTTAGACAAATTAGGAAAAAAATCTTTTGAGGAGAGAACTATCATTTGATACTATTTTTGCAAACAATAGAACTACAAACTAGGCAAAGCATATCACGTGTGTAAATGTTTTCATAAAGGGAATCAGCTTTGGAAATTGTAAGAAAAAGGGGAGTAATAATGCTCTTAACCTTTTTCCCTTGAAGTTCGCTCTTTCACACAATACAACTTCAACTTTCACAAAAAATAAATAAATTACTTTTTTATAATAAGAAAAATTTGCAGTTTTAGGTTCAACATAGTAGTATCTCTTAAAAGATCTTGAATAAGTTTGATTAGGTTTTTAAAAGCAATTTACTCTATTTTAAAAATTAAAGAAGGGCAATTTTGTTTTTGATCGATAAACTTTTTTAAAATAGAACAATTTTTAAACGTGAAAGGAAGGAGAAAACGTAGAGAAAACAACTATCAAAGACTCTTTTCATTCATTGGTTGATTTTGAAATTATCCCAAAGAGAACACATATACGACTAATAAGCATAAAATACCCAAGATTAAAAAGCCCAAATAAAACTCTAATCGATTAAAATACAACAACTAAAATATTTTAACTAAGCTCCCTATCAATAATACGACTCGGTGCATGATGGTGATAGAGCAACATAACATTAGTTGTCAAATAAATGGAAATCAAATAATAAGAACTTACAACTAATCATATAGAACCTCGAGGGCTCTTTTTTTCTTGGTTACCGTGTTTTTGGTGCGCCAATTTCTGTCGACTTTGCTGGTGACTAATCTGCGTCGGGGAATCTGACTGGCCACCTCAAGGGCTCTTTAAATATGCAAGTTTAATAATCATTTTGCTTTTAGTCCTTCAAAAGTTTTTCACCAACTTTTGGTCTCTATAAAATTTTGGTTTTTTGCTTTTAGTCCCATGCGACTTTTAATAATACTTCATGACTTTTATTAGTGTTTTTTTTAACCTTTTGTAAGCACTATTAAAAGTTATGAGGGACTAATAGCAAAAAACTAAAATTTTATACGGATCAAAAGTTGGTGAAATTTTTTGAGGGACTAAACCAAAAATCCCAAATTTTATAGAGATTAAAAATATATTTAACTCTAAAAAATAGTTATGCAGCTCAACACGCATGCTCAAGGAGAGTACTAAAAAATAGTGTCGTTCAATAAAACTAAAGTAAAGAAGTGATTCAAGTGAGGTGGTTGATATCTCGTTATTGTATGTGCACTGAGTATCCCTTGTGCTCTTTATATATATATATATATATATATATATATATATATATATATATATATATATATATATATATATATATATATATATATATATATATATATATATGTACGTACGTATGTATGCCTGCCTTTAAAAAAGTGATTCAAGTGAGGTAAAAAGGCATAATTAAAAGCTTGAAAACGAGCAAGAATAAAAAAACAAAGTCCAATGGTAGCACTATTAACAAAGAAAAGACGAAGAAAAGCAAAAGTAAAAGAAAGTTTGCAAAGTTAAAGAATAAAAGACAAAGAAGGAAACAACAAACACTATGCTATTTGAATTCTGTGGTAGTAACACACGCACTTTCTTATAGTCTAACCTGGTGTCATGCGTAATAAGATGTGTTAGGCGCAGGTGAATTAAGTGTAAAAATTCTGAACTTGAACACAGTGGTGGATGTAGGTGGTGTGGGTTGGATCCATTTTTCCAATACGGGTGGGAATAGGTTGAACTAAGTTCGGCTTTGCAATGCTTGTGTCTACGTTGAAAAAGTTTGATATGAGTCTAGCATGTGGCTTGTCATAGGCTCACTTCTGAGGTCTAGTCTGACTTTTTTGAAAGTCTAATAAGGTCTGAAAACTTGTTTAATTAAAAGTCTATTTTATTATTATTTTATGAAAATCTACAACTTTTCATTTGTGTAGACTTCTGTAAATAGACTAACAAGCTAATAAATCGATGAGATTAAGTTTAATTTTTTATATGAAGATTGAGTTAAAATATGAGATATAACAAAAACCATTTAGAAAATTATCTTTATGATATCGTATTTAAATCTACTTTATAATAACACTTTTAAATATGTCAAAAATTATAGGTAAATATATTAAAATTAACAAAAAGTGTTAGAAAATTTATGATTTTACACAAAGTACAAAATTTAATATAATAATAGTAGTAGTAGCAATAGAAAATACTCAAGAGCACTTGGATGAGATGGTAGGGGTCTCTTTTAGCTTAACCATGGTCTTGGCTTTGAATCAAACCTTGAGCGTGTAGCAGTGTTAAATCTCTTGAGGAATAGCTTTTCCGCCTATTGTGGTCCTACCCGGCTCGAGGGATTAGTCTCTACAGTTGCGCGTAGAGGATATCCGGTTTACACCAAAAAAAGCAATAGAAAATACTATTTATAGATATTTAAGTAGGTCGACCTGGTAGGATTAAAGACTCATTTGATGGCTTGTAGACTGATCTTTTTAGCTAAATATAAGTTTTTAAAAAAGCTTTGAACTTTTCTATTTAACAAAAATCTGGTCTAACCTGGATCGATGTCTGCGTTATAGGCTCGGTTAGTCGGCCTGCCTGCCTATAGCATTTTATATATGTTTACTATTGTCTCGGAAGGGTAGCTCACGTGGTTGATTGAAAAGGGCATCGTTGGTGAAAACGTAGACGTATGGAGTTCGAACCCCACTCCTCCATCCCCTCTAACTACTAACACACTAATTTCTAACCACTTTGCCTATAAAAAAAATATATGTTTACTATTTTTATTTTCTTCCCAACTTGCTTCTCTCTACATTTTTAACTTCTTCAAGTTGTTGTATCTAGAGATTATATTTCGTGATTTGTGGTGAAACATATATAATGATGACAGACATATAAACTCACCCATATTATTTACTATCCAACAATAAACTCATCATCTAAAAGAAAGTTATATTTTCTTCACGAAATATACATGCAGGGAACTTATATAATGTTGCTCCCACAAATCAACTTGTACATATTTGCTCCATTTACCCTTTAATTTTCACCTTTCTTCTCAAACTAAACACACAGACTGGTACAAAACACGCTGAATTTTGAGATTGACTTTTTTACACGAAGTTACACTTTTTGTTAAAATTAATTTTTTATATAAAGTAATATTGAGTATATTTTTTTTTGCAACGAACAAACATTCCTCAATCTGCTACTGCTTGAACACATTGTTTTAACAAGTATTTATAAACTAAATGAATGTAACTTTTTGACAAGAAATGAATGTATCTTTATATGCAACACATTTCACTATAAATGTGTTAGGTTTTTTAATTGAGGGCCGGGTAGGAGGTTTTTTTTTTCCAGTAGGAATGCTTGTATTTAATGGTGGAATTGTCTTGCGTCTTGCGCCGACTTGTACTATGGGTTTGAGTACCCCTTGTACTCTCTTCAATACAATTTTTGTTTATCTAAAAAAAACATTTCACTATAAATAAAAGTACGATAAGTAGCAGTGCAAAAAATACAACAGCTCAATTTCGGTATTGATATTGTTCATGTCTTCTGTGAAGCCAAAAGATGTGTTCATGAGTTAGCTGGGTTGGCTTTGCTTCATTTTGGGTCTTTTATTTACTTTGAGCACAGAGTCTTTTGTGTGTTGGTTCTCGTTTGCTCGCTGATAAGTTTGGGACTCCGATCCTCGTTGTAATTGTGCTTAGTTTTTATGTTTCCTTTGGTGCATAGACCCCGTTTAATACACATAGCTAAGCTAACAACAACTTGAAAAGAAAAACTCCTCCTACAGCTAATTTGTTTACAGGCTTAAGTATCAACAACCCGTTCCTACAAAGAACAAACAGTGAACCCTATTTTACACAACCCTGCTATCATACCAAAATGGAAATATAGGACAACAAAAACAAAACCAAAACCATATTAAAAAACATTCATGCAAAGGGGTCGGTTGCCTTAGCAACTGCATAACAAAATATAGTGTAGTGATCGAAAAATCTAGAAGGATTCGTCAATGTTTGATTAGACCCGCCATTAAAGTTAAATTATTAGGGAAAAACTTTGAAAAAGCCCTTTTGAAAGGATAATGGTCTTTGAGGGTTGAGTTTGGGTTCGAGAGTCGATTATACATAATACGTGGGGGAGGTGTTAGTAACCGACGCATCATTTCAAAGAAAGATTACCTATTAATTTTATTTTGATAAGTCAAATTGAATTTTGGAGGCACAAGGGTGCCTCAGCCCCTTTTACAATCAGCTGCAACTAGTTTAGGCAATCTAACAACAGGTTACCTATTAATTATTTGCGCAAAGTATGTTATTTTTTTTAAAAAAAATCTTACCCTTTTATTACAAGTTAAGAAAATGAAAATGAAAGAAAAGAATGACTTAATGAAACGATGAATCTTATGTTGTAAATTTTTTACAAATAATCTTGGTTAGTTTAGAGGTCTTCGTGACAATAATCTATTAGAATTATTTTAGTTTTAATTTTAATTTTAATTTTAATTTGTTATTTTATGCTTTCAGGAGCAAAGAGGTCATTTTGAGAGAAATTGGACGCAATAAGGTTCTTTTTCGTTCAATTATATGGAATGTCATATATGATTTGATAAAGAGTTCAAAAATGATTTTAGCCCCCAAAAGAGTTCGAAAGACTAACACTTATTGAATTTATTGAAATGATTGTGCTATTATTTAACCCCCAAAAGTGTTAGTTTGATTTAGCTTTTATTTAAATAAATAGGTGATGTATGTAATTGTGAGTTTTTGTACATTTTAATCTCTTTTTGTAGCTTATGAAAGAACTAAAGATTAAGATTTGATAAAAAGTTCAAATGAAAAGATTGAAGAATCAAGAGAAAAAAGAATTTCTGGGCACTCTGGTTAACCCAAATGTACTATGACTAAGCCACATTGATGCATTGAGAAAGAAATAAATACTAAAAAATCTGGCTAAGCCAAACTTGTTCTGGCTGAGCTAAATAAGGACAGAATGTTGCTACGAAATGGGCTAAGTCTTTCAGGATTTGGCTAAGTCAGAATAGCTTTCTTCAAGACAGGGTAATCTCCAATACATTGTTTGGGTCAGGAGTTTGGGTTTCATCATAAATTACAAAAGGAGAATAATTTTGCAGATTTTTTGGCCAAGTTGGGAGCGAGACGCACTAAGGAGATGGTCTTGGTTTCTTCCCCACCAATGGCAAACCTAGGACTCTCACACACTGCTAAAAATGTCATAAAATAAAATTTTAAAAATCTTTATATAAATAAATTACATACCGAGAAATACAAGATTTCATATTTAGAAATTGTTGAATAGTAAATTTACTAATTGACATTTATAATATTTAAAAGAAAGAGTCTTCTATTTCACTTTATTGGCAACAACTCAAATATATGATTAAGAGTTTATTTGGAATAACGACATTAATTGTGGTGCAAAATCACGAGCTTAAGTGCAAAAAGAAAATTTCACGTGGATCAAAATATTTTTTTATAGCGAACTTGGGTGCAAAAATAAAATTCTAGGGTGTGCAATTGACTCCCGAAGTCATATGTGGCTCCCCCACCATCCACCATCGATTTGCAGAGGCTGCTAGTGGCTGATGCCATGGGTATCTCTTAAATTAGAAGCTAGTCGCTTTTTGTTTTATTTGTTTCTTGCCTTTGTAGCAAAAAAAAAAATTCAATACTATTAAAAAAAAATTAGTTGAAAAAAAACTGAAAGAATGTTTTAAATATATTAACCCTAATCTTTCTTTCCCATCACTCATATGAATAGTTAATAGCCTTCGGGGTGGATGTGAGTTTCTGGTTTTTGGTTTTAAAAGTCAATTTCAAAACCAAAACCTATTCGTGTAAAATGGGGTTCAGTTGGTTTTTTTCTTAATTTTAAAATAGATTTCCATCAAAACTCAAAACCACAAAAATAGGTTTCGTAATTTTTGTTTCTGTTTTTATTTCATCAATCTCTAATCATCAATATATCTGACCACCACCAATTACCACTCCGTCCATCGCCAACCACCACCGACTATCACTCTGACCACTTCCGGCCATCGTCAACCACCACTTTGACCACCATCAACCACCACTCTGACCACCGTCATCGGCCACTTTGACCACCACCAACCACCACTACGACCACTGTCAACCACCACTTGGACCACCACCACTCCGACCAACGCCAACCACCACCGACCATTGCCAACCACCAACGACCACTATTTTGAACACCGTCAACCACCACTTTTACCACCACCAATCACCACTCTCACCACCGTGGACCACTACTAACCACCACTATGAATACCACCGACCACCACTCCGGCCACCGTTTGCCACCACTTTGACCATGTCCAACCACCACTTCAACCACTGCCGGCCACCATCAACCACCACTTTGACCACCGCCAACCATCACTCTAACCATCTTCAACCACCACTCTGACCACCGTCATCCACCACTAACCATCACCAACCACCACTTTATCACTGTTGAACCAAGGTCAAACACTCTTTTTTTTGTATGATAACAAATTACAATCTGTTTACTAATGGTTATAGTTGAACCAAAGCACAGGGCTTGAACCAAAGCACAGGGCATGATCCAAAGCACAGGACATGAACCAAGACGCTTGACATGATATCTTAAAGCGTAGCAGTTCGAAGGAGAAGCTACTAAAGCGTTCAAGACTTATGTGTTATATTGCTTTGCATATGACGCGTGTAAGATCCTGTCACTTCTGCTTTATGACTTTTGTAGTTGAGAGATGATCTTTTAAAATGGAATTGAGCTAGGCTTGGTAAAATAGGTTAGGCACAAATAATGATTTGTTGTTTTTTAAAGAAAATAGATTCATGAGTTAGTGTTTTAAAAGAATTTGTTTTTGAAGTAAAGAATCGATTCTTGATTTGCTACATTAAGCTAGAAATCGATTTCTTCTTGTTTCTAAAGCCAAAAATCGATTTCCCCCTTGTTTTTTAAAGCAATGAATCGATTTCCCTCTTGCCTTTAAAGTCATAAATCAATTTCACACTTGGTTGTTTTTAAAAGAACTTGTTTTGGAAAGAAAACAATCGATTGATGACTTTGTGCATTTAAAGCAAAGAATCGATTTGTGACTTCTTTTCTTGAAGCTATAAATCGATTTTTGACTTCTTTCTTTGAAGCTATAAATTGATTTTTGACTTGTTTTTTTGGAAGCACAACTTGTTTTTGAAGCTAGCAATCTATTTCTCTCTTATTTCATTAAAGCTAGCAATCGATTTCTCTCTCATTTCATTAAGAAATAAATCGATTTCTCTCCTACTTCTTTTAAGCAAGAAATCGATTTCCTACTTATATTTTAGAAGCACTAAATCGATTTTCATCTTATTTTTTACAAGCAATCAATCGATTTCTCACTTATGTTAAAAAGTGCTTCAACGGTCATATTTTTTAGAATCCATATAAATAGGACTTAGGGTTTTCACGATGAAGAACAACCTACAAATCTAAAAAGAAAAAACAATAGAATGAGAACTCTCACAGTCATATTCATTCTTCACGTTCTTCATCACCGGTTAGGTTGAATCCAAATCTCTCATCTCTCTCAACTACATCATTGTTATATTGCTTGAGTTATTGGATCGTAGTTTTCATTTGTAATCGTCTATACTTGATTGTTGTGAAATCCTGGGAAGTTTTCTTGGGTAATTCAATCGGGAAGATTGAATTGTAGCGAAATCCTTAGCGGGGAGCTTGAGTTGTCAATTTGGGGGAAATTGAGATTGGTGTGGTAGCTATAGGGAAGTTGCTTGCTTGTAAGACGTTGAAGAAGTTCTTCTCATATAGTGGTTATTATGAAGTCCAAAGGTTGCAAAGCCGGAGGCCGAGGACGTAGGGATTTTATCCCGAACCTCGTAAAAATCACGGTGTACTTCTTTCCCTTATCTTTACTTTGTGTTTTCTTTATAATTGTAAACTGTCGTTGCATTTGATATTATCGCGCGTAGATTTAATTATTATTATAATTGTTTCTGCCATTGTCATAGGTTGCATAAATTGTTGCATTCCCTTTTCCGCATTCGATTTTAACTAACATCGTTATTTCTCAAAAATTAAGAAGATTTCGTTTGTTTAGCATATAACCTTAAACCACCCCCCCCCCCCCCCCCCCCCCCCCCCCCCCCCTCCTCCTCCTCCAAGGTTATCATATAGTCCAACAATCACTACTATGAGTCTATCGCCATCACTACCACTCCGACCATTGTCAACTACCATTATGACCACCATCAACCACGACTCTAACCACCATCAACCACAACTTCAACTACCGTCGACCACCATTTGACCGCCACCACTCCGACCACCGCTGACCACCATTCTAGCCACTGTCAACTACTACTTTACCACGATCAACAACCACTCTGACGACCGTCCACCACTGTTAACTACCACTTTGACCACCACTGACCACTACTCCAGCTATTGCCAACAACCAGTTTGACCACCATGAACCACCAATCTGACCATCGTCTACCACTGTCAACCACCAGATTGACCTTCCCCAACCACGACTTTGACCACTGTCGACCACCACCAACCACCACTTGAACCACCACCACTTCGATCACTGCCAACCGCCACTTTATGTCAATTCTGCAATTGATTTTGATTTTTGAAAATTTCTTAACTGAAAACTGAATTTGGTTTTGGTTTTTGAAAATTTTAAAACTCAAAATGGAAACTGATTTTGGTTTTTGAAAATTTTAAAACAGAAAACCGAAAACCACCCCGAACTAGGCCTAAGCTTTCTTGTTGCAGGATCCCATCCTAAGTTAGTTTCACCAAACTTAGAAACTTCGGAACAAGTCAATTCTTCTTCATTGAATCATACTTATTCTTCAAAGTTTTGTACAAGCATCTTCAATTTATTAATGAGAGTTTCATACTCCTACTTAACTTCCATTTAATTTATACTCGTCCATTCTTTCTATTGATCTTTATACAAAGCTAAAAAAACATTTTCATACTCATCTGTCCAATATTTATAATTGGTGGGTCCGTCCACATTATCTTTACTTGAGGCCATCTTATGAATTTACCAACTTAAAAAAAATCATATTCCTACACTATAAAAAATATAGAAAACCCACAAGTCTAAACCTCAGAGATGAGTTCACTAAAAAAAACTTTAGAGATGCAGAACCTTGAAAACGATTTCTATTAGTAGAAGACAGAAATGAATGTAGCAAGAATATACTAATTACCTTTGATGTGTGATTTAAGCTAATATACTAATCACACATTAAAGTTAATTTAAGCTAAACATTACCTTTGACGTGTGATTGTATTCTTTCATATGGCAAGGGAATGATTACAAATTCACCACAATACTAATGGCAATGGAAAAAAAATCCGAGACCAAATTCGCTTCTTGAAAATAAAAAAAAAATGCTAATTTAGTGCTCGAAAAATAAAAATGTGAGTCAAATATAATTAGTCCCTATGTGGACTAAAATGTCCCTTAAAGATTATCTCATATGGACCAAGTTAAGTATCAAATTAGTTTTACAGTTTTAGAAGCCTAAGGTGTTATTTGCTTAGACTTTTTAGCTTAATAGTTTATGATTAAGTTGTAAAATTTTCATACTAAGGATTGGAAGACTATTAATGAGCCTGAGTTTGATTTGGTGTAATTTTTAAATTTTATAACTTTTTTTGGCTATTTAGAAGTGTTGAAACATTACAAAAATAGTGGAGCTTTTTATATTTTAAAAATCTAACATTTTGGTGCATCACCTCCAAGTTCACTCTAAATCAACCCGATCAATATCAGATTAGTTTGCAAGACAGATGTTTGAACAACTTGGGTAGTTGACAAGAATGTCATAATATAAAGCAAAATGCAATAATGTAATTGACTTATATGATCATCACCTGTTTCATTCCGCGTTCTTCTCTTCATCTCTAACTCTTCCTTAACAATAATTGAATTCAGATCCATCTGATTAAAATAAACATAAAGAAAGAGTGAGTTTTATTATCCATTTTATACAAGGTTGAGATATGCTGCTGTCTTTAACAATTACAAGTGTGTTCATGCCTTAAATATCATTTTGGTCCTTGCAATTACAACGATTATCCATTTTAGTCCCCGCAAAAATATTTTTTTAAAAAATTCTTTGTAAAATGTTTTTTTTTATCTATTTTGGTCCCTAATGCCATTTGTAATATGATTTTGTCGCTATGTTTATTTTTTTTCAAATGAGATGACTCATTTTAATACAATTGGCAATGTTGTCTTGGACCCTTAGCCACATGGACTGCCACTTCATTAAAAAAACCTAGGACCCTATAAAAATCCCAATTTTCTTCTCCCTCAAATCATTCTCACATACAGAATGATGAGACATGAATTCCCATGGAAACTCTTTAGCTCCCATCGCACCAGCAGCAAAGAAACCATGCTGTCATCATCATTTCCCTCACCTCTCTACCAAACAACAAAAACTTTCAAAACTCAATCACGGTACAAATTCAATACCCTCACAAACAAAACCTACCTAGAGTATTTTAAAAACGGAACCAACAGGAGCGGTTGATCCGGTTAAACTATGACCTGACACTTTATACCGTTCGGTTGTTTTAGCAGTTCAAAATAATTTTTATCCGAGTTTAAGCGGTTTTAATCGGTTGAACCATTACCCAAAGGGCTCATCGTTTCAATGTCGGGTTCGGTTTTCAAAACACCGCCTACCTATTATGCCTCCACTTCCCCAGCAAATCTTTCCACCGCCAAATTCAATGATTATGTTCCAAAGATAAGAAGAAAAATGCATTTGCAAGATATGGAATTCATAGTTCCACAACCAATGAATTTCATCGGCGTGCAATTAAATAACACTTCCATTTCACAATCACTCTCTCACAATAAACATCGGTTTTTTTTTGTTGGAGAATTGAGACGATTAATAGTAACGATCATCGGAAATAAATAAGAGAAAAGTGAGAATCAACTTACAGAGTGTAAAGATACTAAAATTTTGGAAAAATTGATTCTTGTGAAGAACAAAATTGCGATTTTTAGCGATTTAGGTTTTTTTTCGTTAAAGTGGCGGTCCACGTGGCCAAGGAGTCCAAGTCAACATTGCCAACTGTATTAAAATGGGTCACCTCATCTGAGAAAAAATAAAAATAGTGACACATTAGCTTACAAATTGCATTAGGGACCAAAATGGATAAAAAACATTTTGCAAGGACCTTTTAAAAAAATATTTTTGTAGGGAATAAATTGGATAATCGCTGTAATTGCAGAGACCAAAATGACACTTAAGCCTTCACGATATTATAAAATTTGGGCACAAATAATACTTTTTTTTATTCTCAAATCTTAAAAAGTAATTGAATAGTCATCAAGTCTAAAAGACTTTTACACTATCAAATAGCCATAAATACAACGGGTCTTTGTAATCTTTTTATATTTGAGTATAATAATCGTATCATTTCTTCTTCTTTGAATATTTCTTTGTGCAAAAAGTCCTCATGCATATTGTATGCCAGATCTACCAAAGTACACCCGTTCATTTTTCGTTTTCTGTAAGTGATAAAGGCGTTCCCTGAAAGAAGAAAATGTTTGAGACTCGTCTACCACTTTGCGTGCATTTAATCTTTGTATTGCATCTAAAGGATGGCGGTAGTCATGATGTCCTTTCACTTGATGAGGAATGGCTTCATCAGCTGCTCTCTTTTTTGTGTGATTTATTATTTGAAAGATACGATACCTAGCAGCAGAAAATGGGCCATGTTCGGTGTTATCTACCGGAGAGGTGTCTTTTACCTTTATTCTCTTCGATGAAATTAACCTTGAGGCAACACTTACTATGCAAAAGCAATATATCATTTGGTGATTTGTTGATTTGATAAGATGATAGACGAATATTGTTGTTATAGGAGGTGTTTGCCAGTGGAATAGAAAATGTGTCAGGGGAAGAAAAGTAAGTGATAGAATATATAAGCCACAATAACCCTCAAATATAAAGGAATGAAAATATAATATTTGCTGAGAAAAAATGAACATGTTGCATGGATAGTAGTACTACACAAAAAGTTTGGCGTTAATAAGTGTAGTTATATAGCCATTTGATGGCTTAAATTCTCCGTTAGAACGTATTATAATAATATTTAAAATGTTATATATTTTGACTCAATAAATGTTTATTAAGGATTTCAATAAATAATATATTTATTATGATAATTATATTTTTGACTAAATAAATGTCTATGAATGATTTCTATAAATAATATATTTATTATGATATTTATCTTTTTGACTAAATAAATGTTTGTTAATGATTTCAATTTTTTTGCTTACCTATCCAATTAACAAATATAAGTCAATTTTATATTTTGATTAAAAAAGGTCAATTGGATATTTCATTAAGGTTTAAATATATCTTCAGCCCCTGCAAATATCACTATAATCCATTTAGGCCCCTGTAAAAATAAAAACTTCAAAATGGCCCTTGCAAATATAAATCGTTTACGGTTAAGCCCCTCGGTCAACTTTCCATCCAAAAAAACTTTAAAATAAGGTTTAAATATATATTCTGCCCCTGCAAATATCACCATAATCCATTTAGGCTCCTGTAAAAAAATAATCAATGCCACGTGTCATCATCTCATTGGGTCATTATGTCACGTGTCACTGAATGCCATGTCATCATCCCATGTCACCATGGACACATGACACTGACATATGCCACGTTAGCAACCACTAGGTGGCTGCCACGTGGCACTAGTGTGACAAATTAGGGCACCTTTGTTACTAAAAAAATAAATATTTTGGGGGAATTTAGGTGTTGAATTCTTGACCTCCCACTGATGGTACCTTCACATTACCACTGAACCACTTTTGTTACTTGGTTAAGTTAAGCCATGCTGACGTGGCACATGTCAGTGCCATGTGTCCAATGAGATGATGACACATGACATTGATCATTTTATATTTATTAATCAAATAATTAGATTTAATATTAATATGTTATGCTCCCTTTTTAGTCAATTTTATATTTCACTAATACCACATTTATTTCATTTTTATGTAGTTTAAAGTTTTTCACCCCTTAAGAAAAATAACTTGTAGTATAGATTTTTTTAAAAAAATATTTTATAATAGACTTTTTAACCCTTTATCTCTTCGCATAGATAAATTAATGTGAATCATTTAATCAATGTATGAGTGGAAAAAATGTTAAATGCTTCATTAAAAATGTAAGCCAATAATCAAATTGGGAAATTTGAATTTGCTATAAATTAACAAACAAAATGGGACGGAGAGAGTATTTAATAAAGATTAAAAATATGTAGCTAACACATTCATCCAAAGAAGGCTTACAAAATCTAACTGGTTTTAGATTTAAATGCTTCTCCCATCTCCCAAAGAATGCATGCAGTAGCTAATAGCTCACATAGCTTCGCTACGATACGCCGTGACCCAACCAAAGAAGAATGGGTTGATAAATTGAGTCCATCCTGCCCCTCAGCGGGCTAGTCCACCGTTAAAATAAATAAATAAAATGTAATTAGTTCTTACTTTTTGAACATAAATAGGCGGGTTGGTCCACCCAAACCCTTAAAAAAACAAATTAAAAAAGGCGGGTTGGTGGTTGGCCCGTCACAACCCGCCATTAAAACATTAAAAAAGATTGAGAAAAGTAAAAGACAACAGTGAAAAATAAAAAATTTATACTTGGCAGACTGGCTTGCCCTGACACGTTTCTTGACCCCTGTATTTGCGTGCTAGGCGAAGCTAGCTACAATGGGTTGCCGGGGGCGAGGCTGTTTTGCCATCTCTAATTTCAAACCTTAAACCCCATATCACTTCTTCAAGCCTTAGGACAACACTCAATCAGAAGATTGATTGAAAGGGATCAAATTTGTGGAAATAAGGAAAGGAGAGTTAACTTTTCACATCCTCAAGTTTATGTTTCAACTTCATCTCCTTCTACTTCAAACTTCTTCACAATTTGAAGCTTCGAAATGAGGTAAGATTTTACATGCTTACGAATGGGTACCCGTATTTTCCACAATATTGTGTGAATCATTAGTTATAGTTGTTTTTTAATTATGAAAAAGAAGATTCTCTGTTCAGGATATGAATTTTGAGGATTTGGGTAAAAATCTAATTTCATGAGTTGTAATCTTTGTTGCATATTAATATGATTTTGTGTTGAATGTGTGTAAGTAAAATGAGTGTGATGTAATGATATATTTTATGATATATGTGACCTTCATTCTGACTGTTGATGACCCAATCACAATTTTGTTGAATAGTTTTTGATTGTTGATTACCCAATCACAATTTTATTTTTTCTCAGATGAGATGACTCATTTTAATACATTTTTTTTGGTGACCCTCATTTTAATACAGTTAGCAATGTTTTCTTGGACCCTTAGCCACACGGACTGCCACTTCATTAAAAAAACCTATATCTATAAAAATCCCAATTTTCTTCTCCTCAAATCATTCTCACATTCAGAATGATGAGACATGAATTCCCATGGAAACTCTTCAGCTCCAATCGCAGCAGCAGCAAAGAAACCACGCTGTCATCAACATCACCATCATCATTTCCCTCACCTCTCTACCAAACATCAAGAACTTTTAAAACTCAATCACGGTACAAATTCAATACCCTCACAAACAAAACAGTGTTTTAAAAACGGAACCAACCGGAGCGGTGGATCCAGTTAAACTATGACCTGACACTTTATACGGTTCGGTTATTTTAGCGGTTCAAAATAGTTTTTATCCGAGTTTACGCGGTTTTAATCGGTTGAACCATTACCCAAAGGGCTCATCGGTTCAATGTCGGGTTCGGTTTTCAAAACATCGCCTACCTATTACGCCTCCACTTCCCCAGCAAATCTTTCTACCGCCAAATTCAACGATTATGTTCCAAAGATAAGAAGAAAAATGCAATTGCAAGATATGGAATTCATAGTTCCACAACCAATGAATTTCATCCGCGTGCAATTAAATTACACTTCCACTTCACAATCACTCTCTCACAATAAACATAATTTTTTGTTGTTGGAGAATTGAGACGATTAATAGTAACAATCATCGGAAATAAATAAGAGAAAAGTGAGAATCAACTTACTGAGTGTAAAGATACTAAAATTTTGGATTTTCAAAGAAAGACGCGTCTTCCAAACAAGGACAACGGGAAAGCGTGGAGCAATTAATTATTGACGAAAGGAGTGTGATTGGAAAAATTGATTCTTGTGAAGAACTAAATTGCGAGTTTTAGCGATTTAGGTTTTTTTTCGTTAAAGCGGCGGTCCACGTGGCCAATGGGTCCAATTCAACATTGCCAATTGTATTAAAATGGACCACCTCAGCTGAGAAAAAATAAAAATACTGACACATTAGCTTACAAATTGCATTAGGGACCAAAATGGATAAAAAACATTTTGCAAGGATCTTTTAAAAAAATATTTTTGTAGGGATTAAATTGGATAATCGATGTAATTGCAGAGACCAAAATGACACTTAAGCCTTCACGATGTTATAAAATTTGGGCACAAATAAAACTTTTTTTTAATCTCAAATCTTAAAAAGTAATTGAATAGATCAAGTCTAAAAGACTTTCACACTATCAAATAGCCATAAATACAGCAGGTCTTTTTAGTCAATTTTATATTTCATTAATACCACATTTATTTCATTTTTTATGTAGTTTAAAGTTTTTCACCCCTTAAGAAAAATAACTTGTAGTATAGATTCTATTAAAAAAATATTTTATAATAAACTTTATAAACCTTTATCTCTGCGCATAGATAAATGTGAATCATTTAATCAATGTATGAGTGGAAAAAATGTTAAATGCTTCATTAAAAATGTAAACCTACAATCAAATTGGGAAAATTTGAATTTGCTATAAATTAACAAACAAAATAGGACGGAGAAAGTATTTAATAAAGATTAAAAATATGTAGCTAACACATTCATCCAAAGAAGACTTACAAAATCTAACTGGTTTTTGATTTAAATGCTTCTCCCATCTCCCAAAGAATGCATGCAGTAGCTAATAGCTCACGTAGCTTCGCTATGACCCGCCGTGACCCAACCAAAGAAGACGGGTTGGTGGTTGGCCCGCCACAACCCGCCATTAAAACATTAAAAAAGATTGAGAAAAGTAAAAGACAGTGGAGAAAAATAAAAAATTTATACTTGGAGGACTGACTTGCCCCGACACGTTTGTTGACCCTCGTAATTGCGGGCTAGGCGAAGCTAGCTACAATGGGTTGTCGGGGGCGAGGCTGTTTTGCCATCTCTAATCTCAAACCTTAAACCCTATATCACTTCTTCAAGCCTTAGGACAACACTCAATCAGAAGATTGACTGAAAGGGGTCAAATTTGTGGAAATAAGGAAAGGAGAGTTAAGTTTTCACATCCTCAAATTTCTGTTTCAACTTCATCTCCTTCTACTTCAAACTTCTTCAGAATTTGAAGCTTCCGAATGAGGTAAGATCTTATATGCTTACGAATGGGTACCCGTATTTTCCACAAGATTTTGTGAATCATTAGTTAGTTGTTTTCTAATTATGAAAAAGAAGATATATCTCTGTTCATGATATGAATTTTGATGATTTGGGTAAAAATCTAATTTCATGAGTTGTAATCTTTGTTGTATATTAATATGATTTTGTGTTGAATGTGTGTAAGTAAAATGAGTGTGATGTATTAATCAAAAAAAAATGAGTGTGATGTAATGATATATTATATGATATATGTGACCTTCATTCTGATTATTGATGACCCAATCACAATTTTGTTGAATAGTTTTTGATTATTGATGACCCAATCACAATTTTATTTTTTCTCAGATGAGATGACTTATTTTAATACATTTTCTTTGGTGACCCTCATTTTAATACAATTGGCAATGTTTTCTTGGACCCTTAGCAACATGGACTGCCACTTCATTAAAAAAAACCTAAATCTATAAAAATCCCAATTTTCTTCTCCTCAAATCATTCTCAGATTCAGAATGATGAGACATGAATTCCCATGGAAACTCTTCAGCTCCCATCGCAGCAACAGCAAAGAAACCACGTTGTCATCATCATTTCCCTCACCTCTCTATCAAACAGCAAGAACTATTAAAACTCAATCACGGTACAAATTCAATAGCCTCACAAACAAAACGTAGACCTACAGTATTTTAAAAACTGAACCAACCGGAGCGGTGGATCAAGTTAAACTGTGACCTGACACTTTATACGGTTTGGTTATTTTAGCAGTTCAAAATAGTTTTTATCCGAGTTTAAGCGGTTTTAATTGGTTCAACTATTACCCAAAGGGCTCATCGGTTCAATGTCGAGTTCGATTTTCAAAACATCACCTACCTTTACGCCTCCACTTCCCCAACAAATCTTTCAACCGCCAAATTCAACGATTATGTTTCAAAGATAAGAAGAAAAATGCAATTGCAAGATACGGAATTCATAGTTCCACAACCAATGAATTTCATCGGCGTGCAATTAAATTACACTTCCACTTCACAATCACTCTCTCACAATAAACATCGATTTTTCTTTGTTGGAGAATTGAGACGATTAGTAGTAACAATCATCGGAAATAAATAAGAGAAAAGTGAGAATCAACTTACAGAGTGTAAAGATACTAAAATTTTGGATTTTGAAAGAAAAACGTGTCTTCCAAACAAGGACAACGGGAAAGCGTGGAGCAATTAATTATTGACGAAAGGAGTGTGATTGGAAAAATTGATTCTTGTGAAGAACTAAATTGCGAGTTTTAGCGATTTAGGTTTTTTTCGATAAAGTGGCGGTCCAGGTGGCCAAGTGGTCCAAGTCAACATTGCCAACTGTATTAAAATGGGCCACCTCATCTGAGAAAAAATAAAAATACTAACACATTAGCTTAGAAATTGCATTATGGACCAAAATGGATAAAAAACATTTTGCAAGGACCTTTTAAAAAAATATTTTTGTAGGGAATAAATTGGATAATCGATGTAATTGCAGAGACCAAAATGACACTTAAGCCTTCACGATATTATAAAATTTGGGCACAAATAAAACTTTTTTTTAATCTCAAATCCTAAAAAGTAATTGAATAGATCAAGTCTAAAAGACTTGCACACTATCAAATAGCCATAAATACGGCAGGTCTTTGTAATCTTTTTATATTTGAGTATAATAATCGTATCATTTCTTCTTCTTTGAGTATTTCTTTAGGCAAAAAGTCCCCATGCATATTGTATGCCAGATCTACCGAAACACACTCGTTCATTTTTCGTTTTCTGCAAGTGATAAAGGCGTTCCCTGAAAGAAGAAAATGTTTGAGACTCGTCTACCACTTTGCGTGCATTTAATCTTTGTATTGCATCTAAAGGATGGCTGTAGTGACCTCTTACTTGATGAGAAATGGCTTCATCTGCTGCTCTCTTTTTTGTGTGATTTGGTCTTAGAAAGATACGACACCTAACAGCAGAAAATAGGTCATGTTCGGTGTTATCTACAGGACGGGTGTCTTCTACCTTTATTCTCTTCGATGAAATTAACCTGGAGGCAACTTTTTTCTTAGTTTGGCTTTTACTCGAGATGACCCCAAGAGGGGTATGCAGAATCAAGCAGACTTTGGATTGGGACTTGGGAGTCATGTGGTAAGCACAATAAGATAGCTTTTTTTGTGTGGTGAAAACACAATAAATGGAGTCATGTGAGCTATTGTCTGTTTCCTGTTTTTATTAGAACGATGCAACTCCATGCAATATAACCTGCCCTTGATGCACACTTGGATTGGAAATAAGTGGAACACCTGCAACATCTTGTGCACGAACCGGGAAAGAATATAACTTAGATAGATGGAAATTTAAAATTAAACCATATGAAATTTTTAACTAAATAAATGTTTGTTAATGATTTCAATTTTTTTGCTTACCTATCCAATTAAAAAATATAAGTCAATTTTATATTTTGATTTAAAAAAAGTCAATTATATATTTCATTAACAAAACATTTACTATCATTCATCATTTTAAATTTAATAATAAAATAATGAGATTTAATATTAATGTTATATTTCCTTTTGAGTCAATTTTATATTTCATTAATACCACATTTATTTCATTTTTATGTAGTTTAAAGTTTTTCACCCCTTAAGAAAAATAACTTGTAGTATCACTACAAAAAAACAGGGATTAGCGAGGGAAATTTCCCTCGCAAAATGACCAAAATCCCTCGCTAATGGTCATTTGCGAGGGAATTAGCGAGGGACCAGTTCCCTCGAGGGATTCAAAATCCCTCGCTAATTAGCGAGGGAAATTTCCCTCACTAATTCCCTCGCTAATGTCTGCTTCAAAATTTGTGCAAATTTTCGATTTTTCAAATTTTAAATGCTTTTTTATATATATTTATTATTATATTTATTTTTTAAAGTAATTTATTATATTATTAATGAAAATTATATTATATTATTAATTTTATGGTTGTGTTGTTGTTGTTGTTGTTGGTGGTGGTGGTGGTGGTGATGGTGGAAGGTGGAGAGAAAGAGGAAAGAAATTCGTAGGTGGTGGTGGTGGTGGTGGTTGTGTAGTGGAGAGAAGAAGAAGGAAAGGGGAAATAGTAAGAGAGAGAGAGAGAGAGAGAGAGAGAGAGGAGAGGAAGAGGAAAGAAGGTGGTGGTGGTGTTGTGGGTGGTGGTGGTCGTGGGTGGTGGTCATTGTGTGGTGGTTGTTGTGTGGTGGTGGTCGTGGGTGGTGGTTGTTGTGGGGTGGTGGTTGTGTTATGGTGGTTGTTGTTGTGTGGTGGTGGTTGTGTGGTGGTGGTTGGCCCATTGCTCATATGCGTCCTCCAATGGGCAGCGTTTGGCAAGGGAGCGCTGCCCATTGCTCATATGCGTCCTCCAATGGGCAGCGTTTGGAAAGAGAGCGCTGCCCATTGCTCATATGCGTCCTCCAATGGGCAGCGTTTGGCAAGGGAGCGCTGCCCATTGCTCATATGCGTCCTCCAATGGGCAGCGTTTGGAAAGGGAGCGCTGCCCATTGCTCAGATGCGTCCTCCAATGGGCAGCGTTTGGCAAGGGAGCGCTGCCCATTGCTCACATGCGTCCTCCAATAGGCAGCGTTTGGCAAGGGAGCGCTGCCCATCGTTTCGGGTTTTTCTCTTTGGCTAGCGCTTTTTTAATAAACGCTGCTCAAGGTAGCGACTTTTTTTTGCACTTCTGGCGTAGTGTGGGTTAGTGTTTGTAGGTGAGAGAGAGAGAGTAGAGGAAGAGGAAGAGGAAGGGAAGGGTGAAGAGGAGAGAAGAAGAGTGAGGGTGGTTGGTTGGTTGTGTGGTGGTGATGGTGGTGGTGGTGGAGAGTAGAGGAAGAGGAAGGCAAGAGAAATGGTGAAGAGGAGAGAAGAAGAGTGAGGGTGGTTGTGTGGTTGAAACAGATTTAAGTAAAAAAATTTGCGAGGGACTTTATAATTTCGTCGCTAATGCTCACTTTAATTTGCGAGGGATTTTAATTTCCGTCGCTAATTTCCTTGATTCGCGTGAAGTTGGCTGAATTTTCCCTCCAAACAATTAGCGACGGAAATTTTTCAAATTCCCTCGCTAACGGTCAAATTTTCAAATTCCCTCGCTAATTCCCTCGCTAATGTCAGTTTTAGCGAGGGAATCACATTCCCTCGCTAATTCCCTACTAAAGTCAGTTTTAGCGAGGGAATAATGTCCCTCGCAAATAAGCGTTTTTTTTTGTAGTGTATAGATTTTATAAAAAAATATTGTATAATCGACTTCTTAACCCATTAAAAACGTAAACCAACAATTAATTTGGAAAAATTTGAATTTGCTGTAAATTAACAGACAAAATGGGATGGAGAGAGTATTTTATAAAGATTAAAAATATGTAGCTAACACATTCATCCAAAGAAGGCTTAAAAAATCTAACTAGTTTTAGATTTAAATGCTTCTCCCATCTCCCAAAGAATGCATGTTGTAGCTAATAGCTCAGCGGGCTAGTCCACCATTAAAATAAATAAAAAAAATGTAATTAGTTCGTACTTTTTGAACATAAATAGGCGGATTGGTCCGCCGAAACTCGTAAAAAACAATTTAAAAATGACGGGTTGGTGGTTGGCCAACCATAACCTACCATTAAAACATTAAAAAAGATTGAGAAAAGTAAAAAACAACAGAGAAAAATAAAAAATTTATACTTGACGAACTGGCTTGCCCCGACACGTTTGTTGACCCTCGTATTTGCGGGCTAGGCGAAGCTAGCTACAATGGGTTTTTCCCTCAAACTCGTGTGTAGGTCTCTTCAGTAATTTGGTCAATATTATGATCTCCACATAGATCTTATTGACGCGAGTCTTAGTTTACTTGAAACTAGGGGGTGCTGTCCTTTCTGTTTGATCAATGGAATTGCTAATTTTAGTTGATAATTAAAGGAGAATATCAAAGGTGAAAACAATCTTTATATCTTATGATAGAGACTTGTTTGGAGTATTTGGTCGTGTATTTTCGGTGTAAATTTTGTATAACAATGACCCTAACGATTCTGAAAACTATAAAAATTTCTCTAATGTTTACTCCCTGGAATTTTTAGATTTTATTAAGATTAGATAGAGAAATGTTTATTTCAAAAGTTATAATTTATGAAATCTATATAATGATTTGATATAGTCACTAAGGGGCTTAACCTCAATGAATATAAAGGAGGTTCGTTCAAAGTAATGCTTATGCCAAGATCCATCTGTTCGCGATAACGTGAAGGTGTGCACACATGAACCAATCCAGCTGTACATGTATTTCATTGCTTCTATTGCACGAATTACAATTTAGAATTGTTTGACTAGTGCCAAAAACTCAAGGCTTGGGGGACACACTTCTGTTTCTTCAAACTATTCACAAAGGCATATACTTCGTCCAACCCGCTAACTACTCAGTAGACACCCTAACACGCGTGAAAAGACCAAAATACCATTAATAAATCTTGTGATCATACGATGGTTCGGAGCACGGTCGGTCGAACCGGTTCGGAGGAGGTGCTACCAAACCAGTTCGGTAGTGCAACCACCGAACTTCCTTTGCCTTTTCCCTGTTACTGCTTCTGCTTCTTTCATGTTTAAGGATGCAAATTTTTTTTCTGGAATCCTTCGCCTTTTCCCTCTTACAAATCCTCGTTTCTTCAAAAGAGTATAAGGATGCAATTTTTTTCTGGAATAGCAAACAACACATCATCTGAATTATTGTTAGACGGCAACTACACATCAATTAGGGATCCAGCTTCAAAAAATCTGGAGAATTATTGTTACTAATTATTAATAATTAATAGATCTGTTTTCTTTTCTCAAATTAAATAACCTGATGAAAATTGTAGAAGAAAGGTGAAGGAATGAAGAATGTGAAGTGGTGGTGAGAAGAAGGGTGATTGAAGGGAGGGTTTTGAGAACGTGAAGTGGCTGTGAGAGGAGGATTTTGAGAGAGAAATAAAGAGGAAGGAGATTGAGAAGGGGTTGAAGAAAACTACGTGAGGGGGGTTCTTCAGCAATCAAGGCCGAACTGGTTCGGTGGCATCACGTCCGAACCAGTTCGGACAACCGTGCACCGAACCAATTAAAATGCAGCGTGGGGGGCTTTTTATGTGAGCGTATTTTAGGAATATTTTAGGGTTGGGAGTGTCCAATGAGTAGTTAGGGAGTTGGACGAAGTATAACTCATTCACAAAAGTTCCTTTTTATGGATGCCTCGGTCATGGATGCCTTCGAGTTTTAGAAAAAAAAACGTAAAATATAAACCAACTCAAAACAAGTAATTATAATTGATTCGGATAATGAGGTTGAACAAATTCTATCTAAACCGACCTGTGAACACTCTATAAGTGAGAGACAAAAACCAAGCATGATTTGGCTTTACATAAATGGTTCCCAGACTTGATTTGACAATTTTTTTTGGATAAGCAGATTTGTCAATTGGGATTCCTAATACTTTATCTTATTTTATTATGTTTGTTTATGATTCCCATGATTTGACAATAATGGTGACTCCTAATACTTATCTTATTTTTCTCTTATGCAAAAACTATGGGTTTTAATACCCCCAAAAAAAAACTATGGGTTTGTACCCAACTATCCATCCTTAAAAATCATGGTTTGGTTCTCATGATTTGACAATGGTTCCCTCTAAGCATCTTTTGATGTAACTAGAGGGGGATAAGCAAAGTTGGTAGAAAAAAATAAAGAACTGTTGAGACATTAATCCACAAGTTCAAGCTAAGAAAAGCAAGAGGAATGTAAAAGTAACTAAACGCAATTAGTACAAAAAACAAATAATGGATAAACGCCGCTTTATCCAACGAGAAAGAGAGTGTTGGGAGGAGACAGGGCAGAGCCACTTGTAAGTATGGGTAGTCATTGCTACCTCAAAAATAAAATAACGAGTTAAATTAAGTATAGTAATAAGTCATGTCTACCTCAAAAATAAAATAAAAAGTTAAAGTTAAGTATATTAATAAGTTATTGCAACTCATAGTTTAATAATGTCATATTATCTTCTATTATTTAGCTAATCTTTCATTTCATTTCATTTTATCATAATTGTTTACTAAAAAAGTCTTTCATCTTATAAGTTTACTTTTATAATCATTTGATTACTTTTTTTATGCATATTATAATTTGATTATGTTTAAAATTTTCTCATTAGTGTTTGTATATGAATTCTTAGCATACTTTTGAAGTCCATCTTGCTTATAAAAAAAATTCTCTCTATAATTAGCTCCCTCATTAAAAACTAGCTAACACTCATCTTCATCTAAATAGAATATTGCTATATAAGTTTGACAATCAAAAATATTGGATTGGGTTCGTGAACTTCAATTCAAAGATGTCATTTTTGAGCTGGATGCCAAGATGGTAGTTGATAATTTTAATGGTCTGTCCTCTATAGTTTCAGATTATGGTTGTATTTTATCCTCATGTAGGGACTTTTTTGCTTTTTTTAGTTCAAACTCTCATGTGGAGTTCTCTAGGAGAGAAACTAACAAGGGGACTCATACTCTTACCTGAATAGTCTTGTCTTTAGTTTCTTCTCGCACTCTATTTGACATTCCAGCATGCATTTCTCCTATTATTGCTAATTAAATGAATTAGACTTATTTTGTGAAAACAACACCTAAGCATAACCGGTGAAGTCGATGTTGTTTGAATAGACATTTTTTTGTGATTCTATCATGAGATTCTCACTTTGTGTGTAAGTTTACGAGTAGTACACTTCGTCTGCCGATAAATTAAAAGGGTAAAATATCAATTCGTGTAGTTTATTTAGTACAAAACTGATTCACACTATTTATGGTTTTCTTTAAAGTTCAGCGCAACTAAACACAAACTTAATCACACAATTTTGTAACAAAGCGATGCTATTCGTTACAAAGCATATTTTGAGGAAATGTAAGAAAAGCATGTCCGTCTTTTGTTTAAGAATAACTATTAAATTAAATGACGTTTGACATTTTTTTAAAGGGTGTGCATTCTTTTTTGTTGCTTATATAAAAGCTCGGAGGGAGTACCTGCAGAGAAATGACAAAACAAGAAAAAATAAAACAAAGACGGTTTTGTCTCTTCTTTCTTCATAGATTTGTGAAAAAGGAAAAAAAATGCATGAGCACACATCAATTCAGTCTATCGTCTCTACTTCTCCTATGCACCAAACACGGAGGTGTCAATTTTTGCCAAATGGGTCGAAACAATGACCCTATGTTTTTGGCTGGGACTTTTTTTATACTTTTTCTCTTTGTTCTTTCTTTCTTTACTATGTCACACATTATGAATGACAGTAAAGTATGGCAAAAGAAATCATAATGACATGTGAAATCGGTAAGCAAGCATATTAGTCACATTTTGTTCTTCTAATGGAAATAGTGATTCAAAATGATCAGACAAAACTTAACAATTTGATCAACATTGTACTCGATGACTCCATAGTTAGGTTAACTTGTGTATTTTGGTGTACCTAAGACAGAGAGGGCTCTTTGGCCACTAAAAAAATGTGAAAGTAGTTCAATTTAGCTGATCCGACAACAGCTGAACAGTGCAGACTGAGAAGTCGTTAGTGCAAGTTTAATCATATATAGGAACTGCCGCATGGTGTTGAATTGATTCACCAATAGACCAGCTTTAGGTTCATACAACAACCTTGATATTTGACAGGCTCATGCTATGATACAAGCAATACGAAATGACGTGAGCATTACATAAGTACTCTCCAACAGTAAGCAGCCATCGGATATCTTGGGAGGTCACGACCATTTTCTGGCGAATACCAGTTTAGAGAGTAGAATAAAATGACCAAATCAAAGTCCAGAATACAAACTACAAGATATTCACACCTCGATAAATATTGTGGCTGCACTAAAGAGTTTTGATTCAACATTGTCAAACCAGAAGAGAAGGCAGGATGTTAAAATGATTGGAATCATACATGTCACACCATTGGCTCCAAGGCACCATGTTTTACACAAGTAACAAAGGGCATGTATATTTTGCGTGTCCCTTCCTTTGTGACTCGCACAGCACCTGGTGAAAAGGACCCTATCTAACAAGGAACCAAATAATCATCACAAAGAAGCCAAGTCCAGCAGAATATAGGAGGACTAATACACTATGAGGAAAGACAGATTGAATATAATCAAACACCTAGACAACTACTCATTTCCTAAGTTTAAAGAACCATCTTTCATCAACTTTAAGCTCAAGCTATTGAATCTCCCTCGTGAATAATGCCTAGAGGCTTTTCTCCAATCCGTTCCAGTTTTCATCATAGCCACAAATTCATCATAGCTGATTAGTCCATCCTGTAATTGGTCAAGAATGTAAGAAGGTAAGATTCCAGAATATAGACCTACATGTAAAGCATGTAGAGAAAAACTATCATACAATTCACCTTGTCCGTGTCTACTTCTTGGAAAATATCATTTGCTACATCTGTACAGTCATCGGCTCCATCTTCCATCAAGGCATTCCGTAGCTCTTCTGGTTCAATATATCCATTCCCATCCTTGTCAAAATAGGAGAAGGCCTTGTGAAGATGCTCGTCATTAGCCATCCTTTTTAAATGAAGAGAAACAGCAACAAATTCTCCGTAGTCTAGTGTTCCCTTGCCATTATTATCTACCTGTTGCCGACAAACAATGATTTAAAGACCATTCACGCAGTGGTTTGAAAATTAACATGAAAACAAGAAAAGGGAAGGAAAAATCAACAAGGTGAAAAAGAACAAAAAAAAGCCAATTAGAGTGATGCAACTGAACAAGCCCAATTACAAGTGGAAACTTTAGACATAATAACTACGGGAACAGATCAGAAAGATGACATTGACAACACTCACAGCTTCAATAAACATCTGAACTTCAGACTCGGCAAGTTGAGACCCAAAGTTTCGGAAACCAGCTTTTAGTTCTTCAATGGAAACAATACCATCATTATCATTATCCATCTTCTTGAACATCTCTTTGATGTCTTCAACTTCTTCATTGGATAAGAAATCAGCAATGACCTGTTTTCAACAGTACAATCTTAGCTCTAATATACAGTAAAAAGCACTTGCTTAAGTATTGTCACATAAAAAGAACCAACCCTAAGGGCTTTTCTTTTGAATCGATTCATCATTGAAAATTGCTTAAGCCTTGACTTGACAACATCTCCAAGAGGAACATTTGGAGCTTTCTTAGCATTTTGGAGCCAGGTATGCTCTGAAAGACAAGAAAGGAAAAATATGAAGCCCGTGCATTTATCTGATAAGTTATTAACAATGCATAATCACCGTAAATAATTTCTAGTTACTACATACTATAATTACATGTCCACACAAAAACACATCCCTTCAGGCTTCAAGGATCTACTTTGTTTCCCTATATTGAAGTTTTTGTTCAAGAAATCACAACTACAAGGTAAAAGGGATTTATGGAATTTAAAATATAAATACAATAGCAAAAACTGTCATAAATCAAGTCTGAGATAAGGAGATAGCTTAATTGTTAAAACCCACAAAGGATTTAGTTTTCACATTTGACATATTTTTTTCTTTAGAAGATATGAAACAAACACCATTTAAGTGGTGAAACTTGCAGCATTCAACTTATTTTTCAAAAAGTTTCTCAAAGTAAGATATAATGACCATGGAAAGAGATAAACATACCTAGCACTTGTTTTGCAGTTAATCGAAGCTTAGGGTCTGGTTCTAACATTTGCCTAACAAGACTTTTAGCACTTTCAGAAATACTGGGCCAAGGTTCCCGTTTGAAGTCGATAAGCCCTCGAAGAATAGCCTGTGCAACTCCTTGCTCAGATTCTGCATAAGAATTAAATTTAGGATGATAACAAGGTAAGATGATAACAATATTTTGTATGAGCTGATGGAACAAAAAGAGCAAATAATAATAATAATAAATCCAACGCCACAAGCACAAAACATGTGAATTGTGATAGACATGAACCAAAAGAAAACACAATTTTTCAGATGAACAATGTGGCCAAATAGCATTAGTACGCATCAGCCTCACTCAAACTAAAACAAAAAGAACAAATACAGAAAACACGGGTCACAAAAGAATGTCCATAGATACTCGTCCACATGTAGAGCAAGGCACATATAAAGATCATCATAAGAATGTATCGACTTATGAATGTAATTACCAGCCCAAAATGGTGGAACACCGCACAATAAGATATAGAGTATCACTCCTGCACTCCATATATCTATTTCAGGTCCATAGTTCCGCTTGAGCACCTCTGGAGCCATATAATATGGACTTCCAACAATTTCTGAGAATCTCTCACCTGGAAATAAAATATTACACACAAGGGAATTGTGGAAAATAAGTGAGATACTGTAAGCAGTGAAACAATATATAAACATAATGTTGAAACATGAGTAGACAAAGTAATACAGTGTCTATCAGATAGCAAACAATCAACAATGTATACTATATGGTCATCTTAATGATTGATGCCTAACTGTCTATCAAGCTGAAGCTCACAGAAAGGCTGTGTTTTCCGGAAAATTAAAAAAAATAAAAATAAAAATAAAAAAAGCCAACATTACAGGGTGTTTGGTTTGTCTTCTATTAATTTTCAATTGATTTGTTCTCAATGAAATTGTTGGAAAGTATCTTTTAGTTTGGGAGTATATAATCTATTTAGTGCCACTGCCATATAAATCATGTCTTATAGCTTTCATATAATTACTTTCCTTGCTTTCCTCAGTTTCCTCTTTATGTAGTTTTTATTTTTAATATTAAATAGAAAATCTTGCATGTGCATGTGTACGATTACGTCAAAAAATTCAGCAAATATTTGTCCATATCAAGGACAATTACCAAAATGCCACATTGGTTTCATTTTTTTATTTGTTTTTGAAACTAGCCATAAAAACCTATTTCTTTTTATTACAAATTACCACTATTCAACATGTATCAAACAAGAAATATACAGAATATAAAGAAACCTTGCAAAATTGAATACAAACACCCTTTCAACAAATTACTTAAAATCATACTTATTACTCAAGTCAAAAAAAATTCATATGAACCCAAAAGTTAGTCACACTTTTTGGGGAAAAGTGAAAATGAGAAGAGGACAAAGCCTTTTCTCCATCTTCGTTGATGGATCTACCAGGGAAAGAAGGAAGTAGCACTGGACAAATCCATAAAAAAACAATTACATTCCTGCCCTAATCACCATTGGCAAAATGCTCTGAAAAGGAACTCTGCCACACTACATACCATAGTAGTTGCACAGATCCGTGATAATACGTTTAAGGCGGAGCTTCCATTATTTAGAAGGGAAATGGAGGAAATATGGAATGGTGAGGTGAGGATATCTAGGTATTGGAAAAGAAGTTTCCTATTGCAGAGACAAAAGGAGAATTAGAAGAAAGAAGTTGTTTTCATTACAAAGATTCCACTAATGAAATCCTTTGTTTACACAAACGCACAATATGAAACAAAGATGCTATACTGTTTTCATACAACATTTTTTTCAATTTATTACTATTAAAAAAAGAGAGAAACAAGACTAACTATAATAACTCTGAATATTATCAAAGAACTTTGTGTCTTAAACTATTACAGTAAGCCAATGCATCTATTTACACAACAAATTAGGTCAAGTACGAAACCTACTAGCACAAGCACAAGCCGCCTACAAATGACTCTAACGTATTATAAATTTCCCTTCAGTTGCAGCTTACTAAGCAAACATTAAGTTTGGCAAACAACAAATACATAAACTAAAAGAATACCAGTCGATCTCCACACAGGAAGTAGGAAACCAGTGCTCCCCCTGAATCATAAATCTAGCCAATGCCCTTGCAAAATATCTCCTACATTATATTGGCACATATCCAAAGCAAATGAGATAGTTTGTACTGTGGAATGTCTTCAACCTCCAAAAATGTGCAAAGTCTTCAAACTAAAAATCCTTGTCAAACTAGACTACATAAAACTACTCCAAAGCCAGACAACCAAACATGCCAAATAGAGCCAGAAGCCCAGAACAGCAATTCAGGAACCTATTTGAGAATATCCAAGCCAAACGTAGGAAGAATGATAATCACTGACCAAATGTTGCTAAAAACCATCAAAGGTAGGTGTCATGCTGGTTGCAGCAACAAATGGAAGAACAGCCACCCAAATGCTGTTAGCAATGGCAGGTTTCCTTCTTAAACACTGGTTGACACGACTAGCCTCCAATAAACCCAATTACTACTAATTACTCAAGTGCTAGGCTGTCCTGGAAATACTAGCCCACTACCAAAAACCTTACTATATTATAACAAAAACCGTCAAAGCAGAAACATACAACAGCTACATGAAAAGCACCAAGTTACTGCTAATGTTAATGTAACTGATCTAAATTAATTGCAACAACTATTACAGCTGCAATAAAGACTACACTTTATGCTTCATTTGGTAACAGGGCTTGGATGAAAGGGAAAGTAAAACGAAATGATATGTTTGGACTTTGGACTAACAAAGAAACAAGCTTAATCTACCACAGAAACAAAGCAACTGCAAAGCTTAGAGCGTGCAGATTTTTCTTTATCACAACAGACCCAGATCAAAGACGGATTCCACATTCCCAGTCCTGTTCTACAGAAGAGCAACTCAAGTATTCCACTAAACATAAATCATGTGTAAAACTAAAATCTAAGGTTTAAAGAAAGCGAGAAACTCAAATCATCTCACACTCGCTTTTAATTGGCAGATGAAAGATATAGACGGTATAAAACTTAACCTTATCCAGTATGCTAGACTACACATCCACCACGGCCATCGCAATCACTAGTAGCACCACCCAATCGCAGAAATTTTAGCCATTAACCTTAAAACTAGCTACAATTAACAAATTCCTATTTGTGCAACTTCAGATTTCAAACCAAACTCACGCAATGCACTTAAAACCAATAACACTACATCAAAACCGTTCAATATTCAAAAAAATCTCCCCACTACACCTTAGATTTAGGTCCATACCTGGCTTGAAGAATATAGAAAGCCCAAAATCAATAGCCTTAAGAGGCGAATTCTCCTTCTTGTTCGCAAACAAGAAATTCTCCGGCTTAAGGTCACGATGAATCACTCCATGCTTATGGCAAAGCTGAACAACCTCAACAATCGTCCTTGTAACCGCAGCAGCAGCTCTCTCAGTATAATGACCACGAGCAACGATCCGGTCAAAAAGCTCACCACCTTCACAAAGCTCCATAACAAGATGAACAGCATTATCATCCTCAACAGCTTCTCTTAAAGCCACAATACTCGGATTCTTCGGCAAGTGGCGCATAATAGCAACTTCACGACGCACATCTTCAACATCAACAGCGGTTCTCAACTTCCGTTTCGAAATACTCTTACACGCTAAAAGCTCTCTAGTTTCACGGTCGATGCACAAGTACGTTACACCGAACTCACCACGACCTAGTTCACGGTCAACTAAGTACCGTTCCTCCATATTATCCTTCGACATGCTGCCGAGAACAGTAACCGGCGGCGGCGCTTTTTTGTTTCCGGCGTGGTGGTCATTTCCAGTGCGTTTGGCATGATCGTGACCGGAGAAACTAGATTTGACATCTTCACGGGCGACGGCGGCCGGAGATCTGCAACAGTTTCCCATTTTGAAGGGATCGAGAAGTGTGAAGAGATGAGAAGGGAGTTAGTGAAAGGAAGAGCTAGGGTTTCACATTAGAATGTAGAAACCCTAACCCTAGAAAGTGAAGAAATGAGGGTTTGATTATTTTGAAAAGAATGTGAAGTGAAATTGAAGGTGGTGATGGAGAAGGAAGAAGGAGTCAATGTGAATGTGATGGAAGTAGAAAGAAAGAAAGAGAGAGAGAGAGTGGAAATCAGTGTGATGAGTGTGAGAGGGTGTACGGTAACGGCTTGGGGTTGCGGTTTTTTAGGAGCCACCAAGATTGTGTTGTTTGGTACTACTAGTACTTCTCTCAAACAAAATTACTCTAATGTTTTAATTCAATTTAAAGTTTTAAAGTAGGGTTTAATTGATATGTAACGTATAAACTCTTAAATTTCTTACACAATTGACTAATTAATTATGGTATGAGTGACTTTTAAGGTAGATAATTGATATGTAACGTGATTAGAAAACTTCTTACCTCGTTGACCAATCAATTATAGTATGACATGTCGATTTGTAATTGACTAACGACGTTGTGAAAAAAAATTATAATGGTGTATATAAATTAAATCTTTTAAAATATTAATACAATTATTTTTTTATTAACTTTCATTTAATTAAGTCAAAAAAGCCTATGTTTATAGTACGGTAGGATTTGGATTCAATGACTTTATGTTTTTTTTTAGAGAGAGCCAAATATGAGAGGGAAAATGAGATAATATGAGACATAAAATAATTGATGAGAGATAGACACAAAAAGACTAAAGACATCTTTTCCACTTAAAGTCACATAATTTTGTGTTGTACAAGGATGCTTTTTTTGGTTTCATACATAACGATGCTTGTTCGGAGTATTGTTAAACATATGCTTTTTTTGGTAACATACATATGTGACCGGGGTGGTTGTGTGTAATCAAAAAAACATCTTTATGTATATAACGATCAGTCACATTTGGGTTCGAATTCAGAAGTTGACGTCTCCATGTCGCTGAAATTGCCAAAACAACCAATACTGAGTGAAAAAAATGAGAACAAAAAACATTCTAGTAGCATCACTAATATTATCTATCATTTGCAGCACACTATATTTTATTAATAAAAATAAGAACGAGAAAAAAACATTATATACACATACCTAACCCATTAGGGACAAATTAAAATAATGCCTAAGTATAATCTAAATATAAAGGATCAATTGTGTTAAAGATTTAAAATTTAAATTACCAACTTTTTTTTGTTCTTAGTCCAAATTGTTGGGGTGGGGAAATGGGTATGAGAAAGTGGAGTGTATTGCGAGTTCAAACATGCGCTCCCAATGTCCATGCAACACTTGTGCTTTTTAGATTGCGCTTACAGGATATCAATGACCATTTTGAAAAGAAAGATAAAATGATGAATCCATACTATGAATAAAATTAAAAGACCACCAGAGAAGTTTTGTTTTTCATTCATGATAATTTACAGGAAAGCTTAATTTTTTGTCTTTATTTCTAATCGCGATAAGATATATACGTGGAGTTTTTTAATTTTTTCATGTATGATAATATGATATATATACGTGGAGTTTTTTTCATTTATGATAATATGATAATTTTTTTGTCCTTATTGGTTTTCATTTAGCTTTTAGTGTTTGAGTGGAGTGTGGATAACTTCTCACTTTTTTTAAACCGCTAATGTTATCGAACACGTCTTTTGCTATAGTTTCCGTTATCTGCTATAGCTCACCCGCTATCCGTTTATTTGATATACGCTACTTTTTACCAAACAAAGTGTAAGATTAAACATGTTAGTAAAAGATGTGTATGATATTAGAAGCGTGGATTTGAGCCAACAATAATACCCCAACTTTCTTATCCCTATTCTTGCCCCAACTATTTGTAGCATTGGACAAAAACTCTAGTAGCATTTATCGTTCCTTAGTTGGTTGATGTCTAAGTAAATTAATTTAACTCTTTCAGTTTGGATCAAATATATCGATTTTTGTTCACCCATTTTTGTTTATAATAGAGATTGGAGTAGTACTTTTTCTGACAGAAAGTTGAAAATGTCCAAACCAAACTACTAAAATTTGACAAGCTTATATTGGGCAATCTTGATGATAGTTTAATTGAACTTGGAGTTCTTACTGTTTATGTTGTTCCCATTTTGTTTGTTGTCACTTCTTGCAAAATAGTGCAAAGATCTGCAATTATTTATTGATTTCTTCTTAAATGAACTCTACCTTGCTACTGTTATATCTGGCAAAAGATACGTACAATATAGTTTACTAATAAATAGTTGATGGCAAAGATGAAATTTTGTTATACGACAAAATAAATAATTGAGTTTATGTAGTTTATCTAATAAAAAAGTTTGATGCATTCAATACAGAAAATGCTTTCATATTAAAAGTGGAGACGTATTTATTGACTATATATTCCAAGAAACAACATTCTAGTATTTTAAAATTGATGTATGTTTTTGGCTAAATAGACATGTGCACAAGTCCCTAAAACAGCGTGGTTTAGTGTCTTAAGCATGGGTAGCATCACTTTTAAAAAGCATTATAAGGTACACTTAAGTGTTTTGTATGTATTTAAGAAAAAAATTGTTAAAATAGTAATTTTGTAAGTATTTATAAACACTTTTGTTAGAACCAAACTTTACTTAACTCTTAACCGAACTTTGAATTAATCAGATTCTTTTTCTCTCAGACACTAGAGCGGAATCAAAATCCTAATAACCAAATGTAATAATATGATATGAACAAAGGAATTCTCAACTTTACTTAAGCAGAATCTCGATCTTTTTCTTCAATTCAAGAAAAAAAAGAATCTCGATCTTTTGCACTTCTTATCAAAACATTATGGTAGAGTTCCTCATAAGGGAAGTTAAAGAGGTATGGAGCGCCTGTGTCAACAAAATTCAGGCAAAGATTATTGCTTATATAGCAGAATTGCATATAATGACTGCTATCAGGCAAAAAATTAGTCAATAAATAGTAAGATATAGGTCAACAATAGTAAGATATAGGTCAAAATTGTTTGTGAATGGCTTTTGGGCAGCTCAAAATAGACAATCAGATCGGATCCTTGTGCGTGCGTGTAGTTTAGAGTTCAAAGCATTATAAAGTTTAGCGTTCAAAGGAATAATGAGACTTAGAAACAATCTAGTTGGGACGGAAGTCATTATGGTGATGTTTTTGCATGTCATTATAGACATTCGTCAAACTAAGTTCCTTTTAATATGACTGCTTCTATTTTCTTCCGGTTATAATGTTGTTTATGTTAATGAGTATTGGCTTAGTCGCCCAAGTATTATGAATCATATGCTATACCCTAAAACATAAGCAGCATTTGACTCAGGAGTTTTCATACATGGTATTCTCAGTTTCTCATGGATCAAAAGGTTGAGACCAGAATTATAATTAACCAATACTCAAGGATACTATTAAGATTAAGTTAAATGGTGGGTACATAGTGCAAAATGAAGAAAGAAAAAAAGAAAAAGGGGGTGCAGGAAATAAGAAGAGAAAGAAAGATAGCATGTGCTGTCTCTTTAATAATTAAACACATGAAACCAAAGGGACCTTCTTGTCTGTCTTCTTTCTCTGTTTGTTTCTGTCAAAGTGAGTGGGTCTCATATGGCATCTCTACCAACCTGCTTTTCTCCTTCTATTCCAGAACTTGCTTGTAATTGTTTTTTTGTTCAAGTGCTTGTTTTTGAAGCTGCATATAATTCTCACAAAGCCTTAGATTAAAAAGTGTATAAAATAGTGAGCCTCTCAAACTTTTGTTTTTGGTAAATGAGACTTATTATTATATTACTTGTTGGTTCCTTTATAAATTTATTTATAATGTTTAATTTTTGTATTCATTGGGAGATGCCACAAATCTTATTCAGATTTGATTCTCTGTTGAATTTAATTACTTAAAAAACCTTAAAGCCATCACATTAATGGGATGAAAAATAATCAATAAAAATATTAGTAATAGGTAATAGAGATATTATTAGCCGGCAGTATAGCATTTTAAAACATTCATAAAGACAGTAAATAAAGGAATTTTTGCTTCTACAAATGCATTGCTAGAACATGCAATGGTATGACACATGCATGTTGTAATGGTATGAGTTTTCTGTAATGCCGTCTAAAGGTTTTAAATCGCGGTTGTGGTGAAGGTGATAGTCACGAAGCGATCTATGATATTGGAGTCGAATGTAATTGATGTAGCTTCATTCACAATCATGTTGCAGTTGCAGAGACATAAAAAATCTTGATGTCGCGACTCAGATTGCAGTATGGAACTTTTGTAGAAAACCTTGACCATCTCTAAGAATACATGTGGGAAAAAAAATATTGCTGAGCTGAGTTTAGCACTTTTTAGGCCAAACCAAATCATTAGCAAATTTTCATATGTTTAGTTAGGCCATTCAAAGTGAAGATCATCTTACTAAATATGGGGACACCTATGATTCTTCTTTTTGCAAATGATCTATTATTCTGTAACAAAAATGAGTTTTCTTTTCTTAGTTGATGTCTCGAGTGTTTGTTTCTTTAAGACTAGCTAGCCTCTCCTTTGCTTATTTTGTACACCAAAATGGTTATGTAGTATGTACTATATATTTCATTTTGATAATAATTATGAATGCAATATCTAGAAGTTTTTTCCACCTTTATTCCAACATGTCCAGCAAAAAAAAAAGTATCCAATCCATTGAAAAGAAGAGGCACATGATACATGCTAATTGTTAAACCCACAAACACTAACCAAAGTCACATTGACATCACAAGGTATATAGTCAAATGGATCAACTTTCACATAGTATTCATTTGGTACAATAAATTTTAGGGATATTTTTTTTTTTAGATAAGCGGTATTTCATTGAAGGAGCACTAAGGGTGTTCAAACCCAAACAATAAAGAAAGATTACATGTTGTTTAGGTATTCAAGTGGATTAGACCACCAATTGGTAATACAAAAGTTAGAATTACCACCCCCTCTATAAATAAAATAACTCCAAGATGAGCTTTTGATACGAATAAGAACAGCATCAACACTAGCTTCCTCGTGACAAAAAATCACACCATTTCTAGCTAACCAAATGTTCCAACAAGTTGTGAGCCAAATTAAGTACTTGGTCCTCTTCACCTTCCTTCCTTTGCAAAGCTTCCCATACCAACGGAAATGATCAAAAACAGATAAATCATCAACATTATGCACACCCAGCCAGGAGCCAATTGCAAACCAAATTTGTTTGGCGAAAGAACAATCCACGAAAAGATGTTGGATGTCTTCAACATGTTGTGAGCAAAAAGGACAAACAGTAGCATCATCGTTACTAGGAATTTTGCAATGAAGAAGAAAACCTCTCGTAGGCAACGAATTTGTTAAAAGGCGCCATCCAAAAATGTTGACCTTTGATAGTGTTGCTGCCTTCCAAAGCTTCTGATAGCGTTGATACAGGAAAACGTAAGGACTAAAAGCACTGATAGCGTGAAATCTTTTATTAATTATAAAAACAAGATTCTCAAATTCTATAGAGACAAAAAACTAAATACATATCTAACCCTATATTTTAATTATTTCTAACTTGTCTCATCATTAAAGAGTATTTAGTATAATGTGTGTTGTAGAGAGACATATCTACATCCTACTTTATTCTTAATTAATTATAAATGGTGGCAAGAAAAATTGTACCCTTGACCACAAATCAAATCAAAAAAGGTATAAAGCTATAAGTATTCATCAAGAATGATAATTATATGTACAAGTGTTAGAATTTCCTGTATTTCTCTCCACCATTTTACTTTTATACCATTATTGTGTAAGTTACTTGCATTGTGGTAACTTGATTGTTAAACAATAATAATTATCATAATAAAGAATACATGTAATGTGAGAATGCCATTATCCATATTTTCCTCACCTTCAAAAAGAAAGAAGACATCAATAGTCTTATAAAATAAGAAAAAGAATTTAGTAACTTTGGTAATAGGAAGCTAATTGTAATCCCATAGTTTTTTTGTTCAAAGCTAATTGTAATCCCATAGTTTATTACTTAGTCATAGATTACATGATTTTAGAAATTACCAATTATAAAGCTAATTACCAAATGCACAATTTAATGGAATATAATTTGACTAAATGTCAACCATAATTTAACAAATCCAAGCTCTTAAGTCCTAAGAAAGCTATAGATTAAAAAGGGGCAAAATTACTGTCTACAATATTAAAGTGCATTAGTAGAAGAACGTTGTTCAAACCTTCTTTTTAACTTAATTGTTTGTGATGATAGAAAAAGTGATAGGTATGGTACAAAAGATCCATTTGTCTCCTTCAGACTTTTCTTAGGATTGTTTGATGGTTGAAAAGCAACCAATATAATTGAAAATTAGGGAGAGAATATATAATGTTGTTGGTTAAATTGAGGAAAAAAGGATCACTCTATGACATGAGAAGGCAGAAGTCGACTTCATGCAACACATGTGGCCCCAAAAGAAAAAGATTGGACACACTGTCAATACTAAACATAAAGCCTTGTCAAAATAAACGATGTTATTGTTAGTAAACATGATGCAAGGAGGGGATATCGAATGAGTGTACCAAATGAGTGCAAGAAGTAGGTCTCGGGTTCAAATTCCGGAAACTAACATTTCCCCCACCCCCACTAACATTGCCTATAAAAAAAAAATGATGCAAGGAGGGGAGAGAAAATCTAAAATAACATTTATTGAATATGATAAAGTGATATAATGAGAAATGTTGAATACAAGTGATTACATGAAGCTTATTGATAGGTATATCACTTAATAACTAACAACTAACTACATATTGATTGCTCTTTAATATGTGTATATTTTGATGTTTTTTATTTAGTTTTTCGTTAATTATCTTTTATATTAGCTAATTTCTAGAGTAGAATAACATTGTTTTCAATTGTGAGTTCATAGTCTTCGCGCGGTTGCTTGTTAAGTCACTATTTTTGGGATACTTGGTACTCTTAATTATTCTATTTTCAATGTCCCATCACTTATATGCAGAGATATCACCTAGCAACCAAAAGGAAAAATGTGAATTTGTTGATGCTGCTGACTGCCTGGTCACTAGGCGACCAAGGTCCATCCTAGGTGATGGCGGTAACCGATGTTGGGTTGTCATGCGACGAGTCACTTACTCTGATGCTATTTAAGCATGTGAATGTGATTTTTAGTTCATTCTGGTTTGGAGACAGCCCTACGACGTCTTTGGGAGCTCGTGGCGTCTAGGATTCACATCCCATTGACCTCCATTGATGATTCAAATTTGGGAACAAGTCCTTGGAGCATCAATGTCGTCACCTTCTCCCTCCAATTGTTTTTTATCTCTTTCGTTTTCTTTGTGGTTATGTCTAGTTAAATTTCTCATTGTTGGGACTGAGCAAATATTTGATGGATTATTTATGTATTTGATTTGAATCCCTTTTAATTGAATGACTCTTATGCGTTTATGTTTCAATCTCTATTCTTAATGCTTTCTAATAATTGATCACTCTTAGGATGATTTACGGTTTGTGACTGTGAATGAAAGTTTGAGTCACAAATGCTTGAGATTTGAAATATTTATGTCTCTAGCTAGTCTAGAAATAGTCATTGATATGTAGAATCAATATGTGAATTTTTGTTCGTAATGTTTGTTTTCTAATTAAGGTCACCTAAGGAATTAGGAATTTCGTTAGGGATAAAGGTCCTATTGCCTAAGGAATTAGGATTAGGATAATTAAGAGAATTTGATCATAAATTATAGGAGGAATTTGTAAATGCATTCAATTCATTATGCTTATAGGTGAAATCAATTGAGCTTGTTCCCAATGATTTAAGTCAAAACCCACTAAACATTTTATTGCTTTAATATTTTACTTTCTTGTCATACAAATCCGATTCAGTCCCTAGCTATTCGATTTAGTAATTAATCAATTAAATTGATAATTAACCACAATCCATGAGTTAACACTCGGTCTTACCGATTTTATTGCTTGCAACGACTCGGTACACTTGCCACAATCAATTTACTCTTTAATTAGTAGATTGAATTTTATGTTCAGTTATTCTATTTTTATTTTTTATCCCTTTATTACTATCACTCATTGATTCTCTGAAAGATAGGTGAATTTTCTGTAATTCATGGAGTCCACAAGATAGTCAATTCGTTGTGATTTTTGTTGAGAACCACATTTAAATGGCAATTGTGAGACATACTCTTATTGTGATCTTTTTGAAATGGATCTAGTCTATTATTATTGTGAGCCAGAATGGATATTCATTTAAGAGTCCTATCATTGGTTGACTAAACCTAAAATTCTAGAGGAGTTAGAGTGGATGGTCTCTGAAGAATCTTATCACTAGTTAGCAGATAAACAACTTCTTAATCGAAGTAACCAACCACAGCTCCTACGTTGTGATTTTTGTGGGAGGGGGGATCATTTGAATGGCAACTACGGGTCTCTTTGTTTTACTTTAGATGTATAACAAGAAGAACAAGGCTCAATAAAAGAAGAAACATGGGAGATTAATAAAGATGAGGAAGAAAAAAGAATTGAACAAGAGGATCGTCTTGTTTGGAGGGAAGCTCAAAATTCCCATTCTCGGGACGGTGTGGAAATCCAACAAGAAATCACCTAACAAATCATTTTCCCTACTCATCTTATGGGCAGCAAGGAACACGAAGTGAAGAGCTTGATCATTATTTAGTCTCCTTCCATGCCTTGTTCGTCATTCTTCACCTTCAGAGGGTACGGGAGAAATTAGTTGTACGTCAAGTTCATAAATTTCCTACCCCAGAAACGAAAGAAGTAGGATGACGTGTTCTTTGTGTCATATAATCCACCTTGATAGTGGAATTACAGCATCAAGCTAGTGACGATAAAGAAGCGCTTCTCGGGAGGCAACCCAAGGTAGAGGTTCCCAAGTATTTTATGTTGGTTAATAATAAAAAATATTTGATTTCAGTTTGTTATTTGCAATTTGTTTTGATTAGAATACCATGTGTTGTGTGAGTAGTTGCAACCCCCCTGAATGCTATTTTATTCACAGATTATCTCTTTGTAGGTTTTGGGTGATTCCTTTTGAACACATGTTTGCATTTAAATTCCTCACACATCACCGTTTAATAAGTTAAGTTCGCATGTGCATGATGAATACTCAACTGTCCAAAAGAAATCGGATTCCCAGTAACTGAGCATGGTATAATAAGAAAACATTGGGCATTTATTTAATTACTTTGACTCTCTCACGGCCTGTGAGCTTTTGAGACTAAACACTTAATTTCTTGATTTGTGAGTGTATGTGTGCATCTGTATTTCTTCAGAACCTGAACTTAGTTATCGATTGCTTTTGCATCGCATATACACACATACATGATTTAGGACTTTCATTTTCTTGGTAGCTAGAGCCTTAAAATGCCTATCCTTAAATCTTGACCTTTGAGCCGCCCATTTGAGTCTTAAATTTTTTTCTTTTTTTTTGTTTATGACCCTCATTAAAAGCCATTAACTGAAAAACTAAGTGTCCCATTTGTTTAGAATTGAGGAATGTGTTGTCATTTTTTATTCCTAGATAAGAATTAATTTTGGGGTTGCTTGAGGACAAGCAATTGTTCTAAATATGGGTGAGTATTTCAAAAGTATGATGTAAAAAAAAGAAGAGAAAACAAATATTAAAAAGTTCAACAAAAAGAAAGAAAAAAAAGACACAAGAAAAAGAACAAAACAAAATAAATAAAAAAGATAACAAGGACAATTTTTCCTTGCGGACAAGTCTTTTGAAGAGGTTTGGTGAACGAGGATAAGATCTAGGACAAAGAAGGACAATTTTTCTTTGTGGTTAATTCTTTTGAAGATGGTTGATGAGTAAGGATAGAATCTAGAGTGAAGAATGAATTTCTTAATTTCAATCAAGAAAGCCTAGGTTCTAAAAGTTATCCATCCTGACTCAAGCTCCATTACAACCTTCATAATATCTGCATGATGTGTGTGGTATTTGTGTGTGATTGTTTTTCTTAGAACTTGTTCAAGCCTATGGTAGGATATACATGTGTTGTGATTTGAGCGCATTACCCTATATGCACCTAAAAGTGAATTTTGGTGAGAGTGTGAGGAGAGGGTTGATGTCGATGATTGGTTGCTCATGTTATAATTTTGGTCGCTTTAGCTTGGTTTTCTTGCTATCAAGAGTTTTAGACAATTTGGTTTCTCGAATGCACGCTGTTATGAAATGCTTAAATAATGATGGTGATTTGTGGAAATTCATTTGTTGAACTTGTATTTTGATTCCAACCCATTACCCAGTGTGATTTGTTGCTTGAGGACAAGCAAATAATTAAGATTGGGGTTGTGGTTGCTCTGCAATATGTGTATAGTTTGATCCCTTTTTATTTAGTTTTCTGTTATTATCTTTCATATTAGTTAATTTTAATTCAAAGTAGAATAGCATTGCTTTCAATTGTGAGTTCATATTCTTCGGTTGCTTGTTAGTTCAATGTTTCTGGGATATTTGGTGCTCCCATTCCTTCTATTTTTAGTGTCCAGTCACTTAGCTATGCAAAGAGATCACCTAGCAACCAAAAGGAAGCAAAAAGACTCAAATTCGAACATGTCGAGTCGCTAAGCAATGACATAACTCGCCAGGTGATGGAAACGTGTGAATCTGTTGATGCTGCTAACAGCCTGGTCGCTAGGAGAACAAGGGCCATCGCTAGGCGATGTCGGTAATTGTTGTCGTGTCGCCAGGCGACCGTCAATCTCGACAAGCGACGGGTCACTTACTTATATGCTATTTAAGCTCGTGAACATGATTTTTAGGTCAGTCTGGTTTGGAGACAGCCCTACGGCGTGTTTTGAGCTCGTGGCGTCTAGGATTCACATACCATTGACCTCCATTGATGATTCGAGCTTAGGAACAAGTCTTTGGAGCATCAATGTCGTCAACTTCTCCCTCCAGTTTGTTTATCTCTTTCGTTTTCTTTGTTGTAATGTCTAGGTAAATTTCCCGTTGTTGGGAATGAGGAAATAGTGATTGATCCTTTGTGTATTTGATTTGAATCCCTTTTAATTGAATGACTCATGCATTTATGTTCCAATATCTATTCTTAATGCTTTCTAAAAATTGATAACTCTTAGTGATGTGATTCTATTTTCTTAGAATACGAATATGTAAGGATCTATCCATGGATTTGAATCAAACATTTACAAAATCAAAGAAAGAAAGAAGATGTAGCAGAATTAAGATGGAAAAAATGAGGATCACCACAATTTCCAAAGAGAAATGATAAGATCAAACAAATCGCCACAATTTCCATATGAAAATGATAACATCCATTGAATCGCCACAATCTTGAAATGATTGATAAGATTCTTGAAAGAAGGAGTCATGATCGCCACAAATGCCATGAGAAATTGATAAGATAAACTGAATCGCCACAAGTTTCAAAGCATTGATAAGATCAATTGAATCGCCACATCTTTCACGTGAAATTGATAAGACCAATCGAACCGCCACAATCTTAACATGATTGATAAGATTCTTCAAAGCACCTTGCTCTCACTCTCCACCCATTTTACAAATGATTCTAATCTCCCCCTCAAGTGCTACGAGGTCATCTATATATAGGGTGTGGCCATTTACCTAAAAGAGTCAAATGGGCCAAGCACAAGTCCAATTAACCCATGACTCAAAGAAAGAAGAGAGCACCATACAAGCTCTAAAATCAACTTAATTACTAAATTATACCAACTTATTTAATATAAAAAAATACAAGATAATTTCTAAAATTACTCTAAAGTTAATGACTTGAAAATTTCCTTATTTCTCTTTGTATTCTTCATTCTTGGTCCGCATCACTTAGGATGATTTTCGGTTTGTGATTGTGAATGGAAGTTTGAGTTACAAATGCTTAAGACTTGAAATCTTTATATCTCTAGTCTAGGAAGTCATTGATATTTAGAATCAATATGTGAATTCTTCTACGTAATGCTTAATTTCTAATTAAGGTCATCTAAGGAATTAGGGATTTTGTTAGTGATAAAAGTCTTATTGCCTAAGGAAATAGGATTAGGATAATTAAGAGAATTCGATCATAAATCATAGGAGGAATTTGTAATGCGTTCAATTCATTGTACATATAGGTGAAATTAATTGAGCTCGTTCCCAACACTTTTAAATCAAAAACCCACTAAACACTTTATTGCTTTATTATTTTAATTTCTTGTCAAACAAATCTAATTCAGTCTCTATTCGATTTAGTAATTAATCTATTAAATTGATAAGTAACATCAATTCTTTCGGGTGAAATAGCAACGCTCTAGTAATATTTTTTATATTTTTACAATTATTTGATCAATTAGTATATAAACCTTGAATAAGGAATTTTTTTTTTCAAACAGGCATCTTGCCATAATTTATTAAAAAAAAGAGAAAGAAGACCGTGAAGAGCACAAGGAGGGACTAGACCAAAACCTTTGACATAAGAGAAGCTAAAGTCAAAATAATAATAGGGAGCCCCGAACAGAGTCCCCTAAAACAATAAAACCTAGATACTAAAATAAAATGCTAACTAATAATAGTTAGATAAATAGAATATGTCCTTGAAACTAGAGATATAATCAATCAAACTCTGGCCAAAAACTGATTTTCTGAAAAATCTTGGATCCGCTTACAAAAGCCAGATCAAAAAGAAACAGAGGCATAATTCGTCTTAGAGCGAGTGTTATAGTCTGCTGCTTTCTGGACCAGTTTCTTTTTGTGTTTCTTCTCTTTCGGGTTATGGACACCACTGGTTCAGACTTATCAGCAACAGTTCCATGGGTCATAGAATCATCAGCGTCGTCTTGCACGTCACCCCAAAGCATCCCCGAAATTCTCATGTCAGATGATACCATATCAGACTCTGAGGCATTGTTAGCCTGTAATTTCGACAGGCTAAATTAAATGCAGTCAACGAGGTTTGACTTATTTTTAAAGTTTGACCTTGTATTTCAAGAGACAAGTATCAATTTCGAAACTGAAATGAATTAAGCTATCAAGTTGCATCAAGTAGATTTCGACCTCAGATTTGGCAAAGTCGAAGAGGCTGAAGATAGATATTTCGACAAGAAGGAGTTGGAGGCTGATGACGAAGTACGATCAAGTAACCGTTACTAAGAGCACGTAGCAGTTACATTTTTTAAACTTTGTACAGTTATTTTCTATTTGTATAAATAGTAGTTTCTTATAGGAAAAACAGATCACAATTTCATTACAGAACTCTCACGCTCTAACTTCCAACACATTACAGAGAAAACGAGGAAAGAGAAGAATGTATGATCTGTGCACCAACCCTATTTACAATTAATGCAATTTTAATTTGTTTTCTTCTTTGCTTTTCTGCAATTTTTTCCTTTGTTTTATTCTCCCTCATTGAGGAAACTCGACGGTTTCGCGAAAGATCGACGGTTATCTTCTTCTTTTACTTTTAAACTGCAAGAACACAAGTAATTCTGGGAAAAACTTTAACATAAATGGTCTTAGGATTTACTAGTTGATCCTGCAAACAGAAACAATTTCAAACTAGCGGTGTTTACCAAAATCCAAGGTAAACAAATTGGCACCCCCAGTGGGACATTTGTGCTAATTTTAAAAGTTTTTCGTTGAATTCTTAAACTTTGTGTTTGTCTGTGCATGCAATTAAGGAGTGGCAAACATCTTCCAGAGATGGCACGCTCTAGTACAAGTAATGCTTCTGCATCAAATGCACAAAGTACGCAAGAACAAGCGTCAGTTAGTGACATTAACGCTGCAAATGTCGCAGTCATAACCGTTGCTATGCCTTCTTCGACAACAATGGGAGTAACCGCTATAACTTCTCCCATAATTACTCTTGTGTCAATGATGACCACTGCAGCATTAACAAATGTTAATACAATGGCTTCTGTGCCACCAATAACAGGACCAACGAGTCCTTTGATAGCAAATCCTATGATTGGAAATATGCCATTTACTATGAGCGGAAGGGTTTTACCGTATGGCATGCCAACAGCATTGATGGCAGGTCTTCAGACAAATTCGTCTACATTTGCAGAAAATGCAAGTACAGGGTATTCTCCTATTCATAGTTCAACGGAGGGCATCCATAGTCGAAATGCCCAAACTAATTTGACTACAACCAGTGAATCTACCGTCGAACACGTGGCTCGTTATTTGACTGAGGCTGGTGATCTAGCACACAATGAGAATTTAAGGATGAAATACTTTCCAAATTCTCTAACTAAGAACGCCTTCACATGGTTCACTACACCGCCTGCAAATTCAATTTTTAATTGGAGTCAATTAGAAAAGGCCTTCCATGAGTAGTTCTATATGGGTCAATGTAAGATTAGTCTTAAAGAACTGGCTAGCGTTCGACGCAAGGGGGAAGAATCTATTGATGATTATCTCAATAGATTTAGACTACTCAAAGCAAGGTGCTTTACTCAAGTGTCTGAGCATGAGTTAGTCGAAATGGCTGTTGGTGGTCTAGATTACACTATAAGAAAGAAACTAGACACACTACATTTAAGAGATATGGCACAATTGGCTGATAGAGTTCGACAAGTCGAAAGACTCAAAGCCAAAAAAGCCAGAACAGGTAGATTCCAAAGTAAGAAAGAAAAGGTTGCTTATGTCGAAGCTAATGACAGTGACCAAGAATACGACATATCTTATGAAGATGTCGAAGAAGAGGTTAACATTGCAGAACTAAAACCAGGACCTCCTTATATTTGCAAGTTGTTAAAACCTTCTAATGGCAAAAATCCGGTGGAACCTAAGAATGATAAATTTGTCGCAAAAACTTACACTTATGATGTATCTAAATGTGACGAAATATTTGATCTGCTTGTGGCTGATGGTCAAATCTTAGTGCCTAAGGGCCTAAAGATTCCACCATTAGAACAACGACAGAAAAGAGGCTTTTGTAAGTTTCATGGTTTCTTAGGTCATAACACTTCCCGTTGTGTCATTTTCAGGGATTTGGTTCAAAATGCTATCAACGAAGGAAGGCTGAAATTTGGTGACAAGTCTAAGCCACCAATGAAGATTGATACTGATCCCTTGCCAACAGCTGATGCATTGCTGGTCGAAGTTGATCCCAATGTGGTCGAGGTCACAGAAGATGTTGCTGAAAATGCTAAGGCAGAGAAAGCTGTCGACAAGGTTGATGTCGAAATGGTCACTGATGACCAGTATGCTGAAAAGATGAAGATAGTATATCCAAAGGCTGAAGAAGAATTGATTGATTTTCTCAATCGCTGCAAAATCAACAATACTGAAGTCATGCTTTGTCCTAGGTGCAGTGCTGTCTTCGACAAAGAGGCTACCAAGGATCTTGAGGGATTCAAGCTTCAACTGAAACGTAAAGTGGGTCGACAAAAGGCCAAAGTTCAGTTACAATGACAGAGGGATCCAATATAAGTTTACTTCGACAAGGAATCCTCAGAAAGGTCAGATTAGGACTTATGTTCCTCCAGCAAAGTTGTAACACCCTAAATTTTACTTCCTTTGTGTGTATTATAACTGTGTATTTATTTTAAGTGATAAATTAATTAGTTTAATATCTAGAGAGTGTTTTTAAGGAAAATAATTTTGTAGGACTAGAGAGAAATATTATGGAAGGTTATGAAAAATATTTGAGTTTGAAACTCTATCAAATTATAGCTAAAAAGTATCTGTCAGTGCAAATTGTACTATACTAAAAAGTCCAAACTTATCAACTTTTTTTGAAAGTTAGTTCGTTAAGTTGTATAAAATATAAAGATCGAAAATGTATCTGCAAAATTTTTTTTACCTGAAAATACGTCTTTTATTATTATCAGTATAACAAATAAGTAACTAGTAAAAGAGAAGGAAGAGTGTTTGTGGCCACTTTTTCACCAGCCAAACCATATAAACAGCAAATTCATTCACCGGTACGTATGCAAATTTTTGTCAAATGACCTACTGAGAGTAGTATATATAGAAGCTTAACTCTTCAAATAAAATCACACCAACATTCAACTGAAAACATTCAGGTTCCGATCTCTCTCTAATCTTTCTATACTTTCTTTTCTAGTTTTTTTTGTTTCTTTCAAATATTTTTTTCTTTTATGAAACTTTGGGTGTTGTGTGATATAATATAATAATTAAATAGTTGAAACTATACACAATTGGTGGCAGGTACGTAGAACATCAGTTAGTGGGATGAGAAAGAAAAAAAAAATGTTGAAAAGAAACATGGTTATTAAAATAAGAACTTAGCTGTTACTTTATGTTTTGTAGCATTGGTTTTTTTTGTTGACAAACCAAAAAGGGAACGTGGAACATTATTTTTTTTATTTTATTTTATATATAGCATTACTTTATTTTTAGTTAGTACTATTAGTTCCTCTCTCTTTAAATCCTTTCAAAAACACATTCATGGTGAAGCAAAACAAAATGAAAATCAAACTCTTAAACAAATATATTTTTCCTTGACAGTCTTCTAAATTTAGGATATGATTTAAGATAATATTTATTTTGAAAACCTTGATTAAGTAGAACTTTAGTTATGAAATTTATAGTTATGGATATAGTAAAGTAAGACATAGTTGTTATGATGAGTAATAGGTATTGTGGAATTTGAAGCAAGTGCTGACCAACAAACTCTTTTGGAACAAATTCAAGGTAAGGGGAAATACTAATAATAAGTTGATGGGCACAAATTGTGTGTTGCTTGTATATTTATTATTTAGATATCTTTAAGTGATTTGTGTGATTTTGATTGGTTTGAGTTAATTACAAATGTGTCAAAATAAGTACATTTTGAATTTAGTCAAGAACATTAGTTGTTACTTAGTGGTATGACTTGTGAGGATTGATTAGTTTAGGTGTGTCACAAGTTGTTCTATGGATTCTAAGGACTGATTTGTCAAGTTGATTATGGATTAGATTAGTAAGACTGATGATTTTACTAAGAGCTATTACAGGATGTTTCTTATAGTACTATCAAGTATATAAGACTGAGGATAGGTTCGGTTGGGTCGACTACAGACCTTCTGGGGGCACTTGTGTTTCGAACTCCTACCAATGGTCAGATTGTAGCATCTCTGGCTGGGGGAAATCGTATTACCCGACACGGTGAGCCTGACTGTACAAAACTATCTATAATAAGGTGCAGCGCTCGGGCCAGAATGATTGGGGTTTAGATTGGATATCTGCTCATTGCAAAACAATCATGTTATGGCAGTTGAAACGGCCTTACGCTCAAGTTGATAGTGAAATCTCCATGGAGTAGGTTGAGTATATTATTTTTAGATAGTAGACTAACTTCATTGATGGATTACCGGATAAGTGTGATATCTATCTTTATTTGACTAACTATCGATAATTGATTTCACTAGAATGTTAGTCATGTTTTGCAGGATTTGGTGATTGTGTGTGGTTAATTGTCTTAGTTTGATTGCGTTTAATGTGTGTCACTTATTATGTTTATATACTATTATTACTTGTGATTGTATCCTATTATCTGTAACTTGTGTAACCATCGTGTTGCAAACTTGTGTACGAGTATTTCACCCCTTACATTTCAGATGGCGACGGGGGAACCGATGGGACACTCTGGGCACCGTCAGATTAGGTTTCTGGAAGGTGAGGAAATTTCCTCCTGGGAAATAGATGGGGTAGCGCAAACTATAACATATACTGGAGTAGTACAGATCACAGATGGAGTCGGGGGAGTACCCATGACCACGATTACTTCTTATATGACTTTAGAGATCCAGTTACCCATGAACCTCATTATAGATGCTTTGTTTCCTGGTGTGGAAATACCTGAAGTAGTAGTACAGGATGCCGTGGTTACTGAAGTACCTGTCCCTGTTGTGCCGGAGTGAGAGCCGTCTGATGGTTCCGCTAGTAGTGGTACTATTGGGGGTCTCCGTAATGGTTATCATTAGTACTTATGTGATGTTAGGCTGTTTATGACTTTTTGGAAGTTAGAGTGTGAGAGTTTTTGTGGAAATTAGTATGGTTTGTAATCTCTTACAACTCTATATTTTGACAGGTGTTTCGGTTTATTAGTCTGACATCCTGATTTATGTTAAATATATATATATATATATATATATATATATATATATATATATATATATATATAACCTTGTAGGGTATACCACCTTTTAGATACTTTGGGAGACGTGGTATTTAGTTATTAACCCTATGTAAGCCCAAGGACATGATTATGATTCGACAAACAGTGATCAATATATGGTGCATATTTATATATATTTCGATGATGTATGATTATGCCTTATCCTTTATGCTTCTCATATATTTAGAATTTTTTTACATAAGTTAAGAATTTGAATTCATATCTACTTTGAATCAATATATTTTCAAAATGAATTAGAAATGAGATTATTATTTAAGTGTAGCACCACTTTTAAAGGTTAGAAAAAAGGGGTGTTACAAAAGTCACCTGTCAAGAAATGGGTGCATTCTGGTGGAAAGAGCACTGGGTATTACCCAGTGTATTATGCTGGAAAGGATGTTGGAAATCAACAAGAACCAGCAAAATTGGTCAGGGGCAGCACTATTTCTACTAACCAAAATAAGGCAACTGAATCTAACAAGTATGCCTATAACAATAATTACAAAGGGAAGAACCCTATGACGAGAACTCAATGGCGTAGATATCAACGCCAGAAGAAAGTTGCTGCTGCAGGCAAGGTGGAAAATTCCAACAAAGAGAAAGGCAAACAAACACCTTCAAAGTCTCTTGAAATGGCTAGAAAGCCGGCTACTGAAAGGATATTTCCACCACTTTCAGTGATCAAAGAGGGTCTCAACATAGATGAAGAAATAGGCTCAGATTTCGCTGATTCTGGGTCAGAGTTCGACGTCTTGTGTGGTGTAGTTTCAATCCTCCCGATTGAGTATTACGTGGTTTCGGAAGTAAACGACGTCGAAGAGGATTTCGACGAAGAAACCACTTACAAACCCATCTGTTACTATGTCCTCAAGAATGGTTGTGTGGAAGAACAACACGCTGTCTTTGAGAGACCTGATTGTGGGATGAGGAATCATCTCAAACCTTTGTATATCTAAGCAAAGGTGAACAATGTTGGGGTAAGCAAAATCTTGGTTGATGGTGGCGCTGCTGTGAACCTGATGCCACAACATATGCTGAAGAGGATTGGGAAGTGTGAAACGGATCTGAAAACACACAACGTAATCCTTACCAACTATGAAGGTAAAAATGGCCACTCTCTTGGAGCCATTGAAGTTGATCTTTCTGTTGGAAGCATTAGAAGGGAATGGATCCATGCTGTGGGGGCAATTCCTTCGACAGTTCACCAGAGGCTCATTATTTGGATAGAAGATGGCCTAGTTGAAAACATTGAGGGTGATCAAAGCTATTTCAAGGCTGAAGTGAATACTATCACCAAGATAACCTTCGACAAGAAACTGGCGAGCATTGCGCCATGCATTTCCTCTGAACATGGTTATGAAAGCCAAGATCATGTGAGGACCTCAGTGATTCTTGATCTCAACTATGGATTCATTTGGGATAGAGAGGTCATTGACGAAGACAACTACCCACAAGGCTATGTAAAGCCTACAGGGTGGGAAGGACCATAAATAGTTATTTATGGATGAACCCACTGTATGGGATAGGATTACGACCTATGTGGCCGAAAATAAGTAAAAAGCGGTTTTAGAAGCTGACTTACAACAACAATTAGTTGATGAAGCTGCTGAAGATAAAAATAAAGACAACATTGTCAAAAACCAGAGGCTTGATTGCGTCTATGATGATGAGCCTTTAGGTTTTGAAAAAGATCCAATGGGTTCAACCAAAAGGATCCAAGCACAAAATCCCTTAGAAGAAATTGATTTGGGAGATGGCTCAATAAAAAGGCCAACATACATCAGTGCTAAGATTGATCAAGAGTTGAAGGCGCAGATTGTTGAATTGCTCAAGGAATACAAAGACTGCTTTGCATGGGATTACAATGAAATGCCAGGGTTGAGTCGAAAAGTTGTTGAAATCAGACTACCAATTCGACCAGGAAAGAAGCCAGTGAACCAGACGCCAAGAAGATTTGCACCAGAAATCTTGGTAAAGATCAAGGCATAAATAGAAAGGTTACTGAAGAGCAAGTTCATCAGAACTGCCAGGTATGTCGAATGGCTTGCTAATATAGTGCCTGTAATTAAGAAAAACGGTATACTTAGGGTGTGTATAGATTTTAGAGATTTAAATAATGCTACACCTAAAGATGAGTATGCCATGCCAGTGGCAGAAATGCTCGTAGATTCAGCTGCAGGTTATGAATACCTAAGCATGCTTGATGGTTATTCTGGATATAACCAAATATATATTGCTGAAGAAGATATGTCGAAAATAGCATTTCGATGCCCAGGGGCATTGGGGGTCTATGAATGGGTTGTAATGCCATTTGGCCTTAAAAATGCTGGGGCAACGTACCAAAGGGCAATGAATTCTATGTTTCATGATTTTATTGAAAAATTTATGCAAGTATACATAGATGACATTGTTATTAAATCTGCCTCAGGAAATGGTCATACAGACCATCTCCGACAATCATTCGAAAGAATGAGAAAATATGGATTGAAAATGAATCCAATCAAATGTGCCTTCTGTGTTCGTGCAGGTGACTTTTTGGGTTTCGTAGTACACAAAAAAGGCATTGAAATCAATCAAAACAAGACGAGAGAAATCTTGGAAACGAAAGCTCCTTCGACCAAAAACGAACTGCAGTCATTACTAGGAAAAATAAATTTCCTTAGAAGATTTATCTCAAATCTAAGTGGTAAAACCCAAGTGTTTTCGCCATTACTTCGACTGAAGAAGGAAGATGTGTTCAAGTGGGACGCAGAACACCAACAAGCTTTCGACGAGATTAAAGCATACTTGATGAAGCCACCAATTTTGTTACCACCAATTAGGAATAAAGTAATGAAATTGTATATAGCAGCTTTAGAAGTTTCTATAGGAAGCATGTTAGCTCAAGAAGATGAAAATGGTGTCGAAAGAGCCATTTATTACCTTAGTAGAATTCTAAATGATGCAGAGACTAGGTATCGTCCTATAGAAAAATTGTGTTTATGCTTGTATTTCTCTTGTACAAAATTAAAGCAATACATAAAGCCTGTTGATGTGTATGTTTATTCGCATTATAATATTATTAAACATATGCTGTTGAAACCAATTTTACATAGTAGAATAGGTAAATGGGCTTTGGCTCTTTCTGAATTCTCTTTGACTTATCAGCCATTGAAAGCAATAAAAGGTCAAATAGTGGCTGACTTCATAGTTGACCATTCAGTGGTCGAAAATACAATAAACTTAGTGGAAACTCAACCTTGGAAGTTATACTTCGACGGTTCAAGCCACAAAAAAGGTGTTGGAATTGGGGTATTAATAATTTCACCAACAAAGATACCAACAAAGTATAAGTTTAAAGTTGAAGAGACGTGCTCCAATAATGAGGCAGAGTATGAAGCCTTGATCGCAGGACTTCAAATCTTGTTAGAATTGGGAGCAAAGCATGTCGAAATCAAAGGAGATTCAGAATTAATTGTGAAACAGTTAACAAAAGAATACAAATGCATCAAGGAGAACTTAATAATGTATTTTGTCATTGCTAATACGTTGTTAAAGAGATTTGACACTGTTCACATAAATCACGTGCCTCGTATAGAAAATCAAGAGGCAAATGATTTGGCACAAGTGGCTTCAGGGTACAAAGTGTCAAAAGAAAAGCTATTGGAGCTAATAGACATAAAGCACAAACTGATTTCGACAGATCCATCCAATGCCCAATTGTTAATGCCAAAACTTGAGGGGGCAGAGATGTTAAATTTGGTGGAAAATTTTCAATTTTTTGAAAAATATGAAGTTGAAATTTTTGCCATTGACAATATGTCGAATGATGATTGGCGAAGGCAAATTGTCGAATACTTGGAAGCTGTTCCTTTAATTAATGTTAATCAAGAGGCAGTAATCAATTTTATTCAAAATCATATTTTATATAGGTTTGGAATTCCAGAAACCATTACGACAGACCAAGGTACAGTGTTTATTGGTCAAAAAATGGTTGATTTTGCCTCTGAAACTGGTTTCAAGTTACTAACTTCGACACCATATTATGCTCAAGCTAATGGTCAAGTGGAGGCTGCCAACAAAATTATTATCAATTTGATCAAGAAACACATTGGGCAAAAGCCTAGGAATTGGCATACAACGGTTGATCAAGTGTTTTGGGCATGTAGAAATTCTCCAAGAGAATCAATCAACACTACTCCATATAGACTTACATTTGGACATGACGCAGTCTTACCTGTCGAAATTGGTTTACAATCAGCCAGAATTCAAAGACAGTTTGAAATTTCGTCAGATTCCTATTGGGACATGATGTTAGATGAATTGGTTGATTTAGATGAAGAAAGACTACATGCGTTGGATGTTCTTATAAGGCAAAAAGAAAGAGTGGCTAAAGCCTACAATAAAAAGGTTAAGCTAAAAACATTTGCCTTAGGAGATCTAGTGTGGAAAGTTATATTACCCATGGATAAAAAAGATAGAGTCTTGGGTAAATGGTCACCAAATTGGGAAGGACCATTTTGCATTCTACAAGTCTATACCAACGGTGCTTATGAAGTCGAAGAACTTGGCGCTGATGGTCGAATTTTGCAAATAAATGGCAAATATTTAAAAAGGTATAAGCCAATATTGCAAGAAGTTAAGATAACACAAGACTAAATAGTATGGAGAACTTCAAATATGGCATGTCAAAAGCATCAAATGCCAAAAAAGAACGTTGTCGAAGTCACAAAATTGGAAATCAAGAAAATTACAAGTCAAAGTTGAAGATTGGCTTTGAGCCTTTCTAAAGCAGATTTAAAATGTTCCAATCTTATGGCGACAAGAGCCTCTTCTTCGTCCAAACTTTGAACCATCGCTTCATGTTGACCATGTCTTTCCAAGTGCTCAAGAGCCACAGTGGCCTCTGCGTGAATCGCAGGTTCTAAAGCTTTAGGGGTCGTTTTGAGAAGAGAAGCTTTCTTCACCTCTTCAGTTTTGATTTTCAACTGCAAGTCTTCGATTTGTTTCTGGTAGCCCGAGATGGCATTTTCGCAATCTGTCAACGCTTGAGCGTTATTTGCTGCTTGGGTTTCCAAAGAGGCAATCTTGGTCTGAGAGGCGTTAACAGCTGCCCATTATTCCTCTTGAAGTTTGGCTCCCCATGCCTTTTGTGCAATACAGTTCTTCTTTTTCTGGATGTCTTGGGTGATTCACTCTAAAAGGGGCTCAAATTCCGCAATGAAGCCAATGAGGGCCTTGCCTGACGTCGAGGTATTGAGCTTGCGCAATAAGTCTTTAATCTCGAAGGCAATCATGTGGTCACGCTCAATGGCTTGGAACAAGTCAGCTTCAAGAACTTTGGCTCGAAATTCTTTGAGGAGGTCTTCCTTCGATGTGTCAGATACTTCGCCCAAAGAAGTGGTCGAAGAACTTTGTTTGGTCGAAGTTTTGCTACCACTCAGCAGGAGGTTCAAAGCCTCAAGAGGATTTTTGTTCTTCAATTCAGCTAAAGCCTCATCACTGACAGTGTTGCTACTTGAATAAACCACCTTAGAGGAGCTATCATTTTTTGATGGTTCAGTGTCATGCTCAATCTCGACGCCAACAGCCTCGATCATCCCTAAGTCTTGTACTCCTTGATTTGTATCAAGAGGGTTTGTTTCAAGTGCTTGGTCATAAGAAGGAGGGTCATCGGTTGGCATACCAACGAGCTGTTGCAGGACTGTTCTTGCTATATGGACAGGATCATCTTTTTGGGGTTGACCTTCGACCATTCTTTTAGTTGTTATTTTGACAGAGGGAGAGAGAGCTGATGTTGGTGTTAGTTGCTTATGCAAAGGGTCAAGTTGACCAGCTTCATTTCCCTGTCATGACAATACGTCGAAGTTATGATCAGTTTATGAACCAGAATAATTAGAGAATAGTTGAAAGTTCAGTTATTTACCTTTGATATGGTGTCGCCAACATGAGAGCTTGCGCTTGCAGGTCTTTTAGGAACTTCTGCTTTTTTCTGAACAGGGTTCCCTAAAGGTGAAACTTTCTCTTTAGCTGTTTCTTTTTCGCCTTGCATTTCTTTGACAAGCACCCCAAGGATAGCAGTTCTGGAAGTTTCTTGCGAGTGTTTCATTTTCTTTTCTTGCTCAAACTGAGCCGCAGAAATCCTAAACGATTTTGGGCTGCTTGTTTGGTCATCAGACTGAAAACCCAACAGCCGGAATTAGTGATGGCTAAGGCAAATAGATGAATAATGGAGAGAGCAAAGAAGTAGAATTTTCTTTTCTAACCTTAGAATCTTCACTCACAATTTGTGTTCCAATCCTCTTCGACCTTTTAAGAGGCACATCAAGCGCGGGATTGCTTCCTCTTTTTCGACTCTGAAACATGGAGACCAATCAAGCGTTGAAATTAAGGAGTAAATGTGATATAACAAATACCCTAAAAAGGTAATTACCTCTTGTTTTTTGGTCGGTTGAGTTGTTTGTGGTCTTTGAATAGTGGTAGCCTTTTTCCTGGTGTTTTTCTTTGACGCCTTGGTAGTGCCAGTGGTTGTAGGAGTAGCTGCAAAAAATATTCCGACTAGGTTAGTTTAGAAAGATTTCAGAAATTGTGTGGTTCAAACAGTTAAAGAATGTATTATTTTGAAGAGTTTGGAAATCTAGAACGTATCAAGGTAATATACCTGAAGGTTTGGGAAAAGCAGAGAGTAAGTTCTGAAGCAAATTGGATCCGTCGACTGCAGCCAGTTTGGGCTTGTAATAGTTCGACCACCATTGGGGAAATTCTCTAGTGCAAGCGAAAAGGGGGTTGTACTTCAAAGGAATGAAAGTAGGAGTGCACTGGGTAGCCATGGTTAGTCGATGCCAGTAGTCCCTTTCATTATCTGGGGATATCAAAGACTTTTTCGACTTGTAAAAAGAGGCTGGTCGAGGTTGGCACAATCCAAATTGCCTTGCCACCAGATTTGGCTTGTATCCTGTCAAACCATAGTGGGTTGGACCTTTGCTTGACGAAATCCTGAGTGATAACCAGCAAGGGGTCAAATAAGCTCTCCAGATTTCATTAAGTTCATCATCAGAATCAATGGGTGTTGCAGGAAATTTTTTGAGGAACCATTGTGGCCCAGGAGTTCTGTGGACGAAAGGGGCCATTGAAGGAGTGAAGGACTTGCAATTCAGTAGCATGTCGAAAGTGTCAGAGAATTGGTCTTCGACTGTTTGGTTGTTTTCCCTGGGTTTCGAAAGGGCAAGCCTCATACCTTCAAAGCTCCTCCTTTCAGCTATTCGGATTTGGCTTTTAGGGCACATTACTTGAAGTCTTGATTCAAAAGTGGCAAGGAGCCACAATTGGAACAGCCAAATGGGCCCAGAAATCAGTAAAGAAGATTGAGGCTTAAAATTTTTCATGTCAAGAGCCCCATCTCCTAAAGCTTCATAAAGAGACCCTAGGATAAGTTTGCTAAGGCAGATACTCCGACCATCATGAATTTGAGTAGCCAGATTGATATACATCTTTGCAACCTGAAGCGATGAAGAGCAGAAAATATAATGGGATAACCATAAGGTAAGGAAAGCTATGGGTTCTTCATCAGAAACCTCATCACTGTCGAGGATGTGATGATCTTCGATGTACCCAGCGAAGGTGGCACGTGGGAAAGTGAAATTGTATGAATCAGAAGCTCTGTCGGGCTCAAAGATCTCGCCTGTTAGTCGAAGACCAGTGATAGCAGCTACATCCAGCAAGGTGGGAGTAAGCATACCACATTCCAGATGAAGTCTGTTAGTAGTAGCCTCCCAAAAATGAAGTGCTGCAATAAGCATGGCACTTTGGTATTTGGGACCATATCTCGACAACTGAATCAGGTTGAAAATACCTTGAGTTTTCTAGAAATCCACCTTCTTCGACTCTATCTTGTTGAGCCAGTTGATGTAAGCTTCATGCCTTACATGAGGTGCAGATCTGAAAATCCGGGTAGTCATGAAACCCATTTCGTAAGGAGTTTGGTCGAAGATTCTAGGGCTATAATGATGGTAACTAGGGAAGATTTCCTGGATTTTTGATGGTTCTAGAAGAAACTCAGGAATGGGACCAAGAAAAGCATGAGTATGATCAATGGGACCCGGAATAATCACTTGTGATCTCCAGCTTGGAGCACGTGGATCATCAAGATCAGGTTCAGCAACACAGAGGTGTTTTCCATATGAATGAGTATGTGAAGGTGGTTCAGGTGTTGGGTTTTGGGCAGGTTCTGCAAGGATTGGTCGCTTACCTACAACGGTTGAAGGGGATCGAGGATGAGAAGAAGACACCATTGATGAGTAACGAAGGATGTTAATGGAGTTCTGGTTTTCTGGGTTTAAGAGAATGCAAGTTTTCTGCGAAGGAAAAGAAGCAGAAGAGATTGCAAAAGTTTCAGAAAAAGTGAAATGAAGAGAAGCAACAGTTTTTATAGCTGTTTGAAGTGCAAAGGCTGAAAACTCTTGAGTTTCCTTCTTAATGGGGCAGTTACTCGCAATGAGTAGTGGGGAGTTTCAAGGTGAAACGTGGCCCACTAACTTTACAACAGAGACGCCAAAAGCTGTTTTTCACAGAAACATCTCATCAGTGCTGAAACATGATGTTAATGACGTCATCAAAGCAGTTGAAAAGGATTTTCAAAAATACTCTTTTTCTGCCATTCACATAGCTCCTGTTGAAAAAGACATTTTTGAGGGGGCAATTTGTTAGCCTGTAATTTCGACAGGCTAAATTAAATGCAGTCAACGAGGTTTGACTTATTTTTAAAGTTTGACCTTGTATTTCAAGAGTCAAGTATCAATTTCGACACTGAAATGAATTAAGCTATCAAGTTGCATCAAGTAGATTTCGACCTCAGATTTGGCAAAGTCGAAGAGGCTGAAGATAGATATTTCGACAAGAAGGAGTTGGAGGCTGATGACGAAGTACGATCAAGTAACCGTTACTAAGAGCACGTAGCAGTTACATTTTTTAAACTTTGTACAGTTATTTTCTATTTGTATAAATAGTAGTTTCTCATAGGAAAAACAGGTCACAATTTCAATACAGAACTCTCACGCTCTAACTTCCAACACATTACAGAGAAAACGAGCAAAGAGAAGAATGTATGATCTGTGCACTAACCCTCTTTATAATTAATGCAATTTTAATTTGTTTTCTTCTTTGCTTTTCTGCAATTTTTTTCTTTGTTTTATTCTCCCTCATTGAGGAAACTCGACGGTTTCGCGCGAGATCGACGGTTATCTTCTTCTTTTACTTTTAAACTGCAAGAACACAAGTAATTCTGGGAAAAACTTTAACACAAATGGTCTTAGGATTTACTAGTTGATCCTACAAACAGAAGCAATTTCAAACTAGCGGTGTTTACCAAAATCCAAGGTAAACAGGCATATAGCGAATCTAGCCTGATAGTGGGAGGTTGAGTGGAATCACTACCAATCCGACTAGCTTCAGAGGTGCTAGGGGTAGAAGCAATAGGCAATTTCTAGATCAAAGCAATCTCTTGCGGATGCACCACAGATGACAATTGTTTACCATCATCTAAAGCAAACGATGCTTGGACATTTGATTCATCGTTAGATTGCATGACATTTTCTCTAATCTCATTTGGAGAAGATCCCCCTTGTTGGTGATGCATCTCATTAGGTTGTTGAGCAACTTTTTGCGTGAAATTCAAATTATTAGTAGCTTGAGGCTTAGGGACATAAACCTGTTTTGCCTGATTTTTAGAGCGCTTCCTTCCTTTGCAAACACTAATGGTATGATCGGCAGTCTTGCAATTCATACAAAATGAGGTAAAATTTTCATATTCAATGCCCACTGAGAGAGCATAACCCGGTCTCTCAACTAGGATTTGATTTCTAAGCTCTTATTTCAGATCTATATTAACTAGAATGCGTGCAAAATGACCAAAAGATTTTTCAAATGAGCTCTTACTTGTTGCATCATCTAATCTAAGTGGTATTCCAACACAACTAGCAATAGCAAAAAAGATTTTGGGTCTCCAATATTCTTGAGCAAGACCTGTAAGCCTAATCCAATATTGTACATTTGTATTTTTTATATATGAAGGATTAAATTAAGTGTGCTTTCTGAATCCAACTAGTTATTTATTTAATACTACGTAAATTAAGTGTGCTTTCTGAATCTTTTTGCTCGAGTCGGTATGAATATTTTTTTATCAACAAGGGTTGGTATGAATATAAGAATTAATGATATCATTTATTATTTATTGATAAAAAGTACAAATAGTCAGCTTTTGTGTACTCTCTGTTACCACTTTTTAGCAAAAATCGGCTACACACAAGTTTTAAGGAAAGCTAAAAAATGGATTTAAGTTTTCAATATTGCCCTTTAATATATTGTTGCCTTTTATTAGTAGAAAGTTATTTGTATTGAAATACTAAAAAGTTGTTTGTATTGATAAGAGTAAAAATAAGGATAAATTTGGTAGATTAAGTTAAAAAAGCTTTGACTTGCTTATATTTAGTAACATAACTTTATGGGAATATTTACTCATATTTGAAAACGGATGATTCACAAAATTAGCTTTTCCCGCAAAAGGTTGAATTGCACGAGGAAATTGTCTAAACTGTAAACCTCATATATGGTAATAAAAGGGTAATTTTTTTTTGTAACAACATAAAAGGGTAATTTGATCCCACATTCATATCATTGGGGATAGGCCCAATATGCATACAAGACAAGCCTTGAGATATTTTATTCATAATTTGACCAAAAAGAACAACTAAAGACACCCCATTTTGTTAATATACACCTCTGTCTAAATTTTATTTCTAAAGGTAAAAGTAAAGTGCAATAAAAAATAGACAGATAAAAAATAGAGTTGTTGTATTGATGTGTGTCCTTTTACAATTATTCCTCTTCCTATTTATATACATAGGCCCTCATCGGCCACTATTCGAGGCAACACTTGCCTACTGTTGGATCAATCAAAGATCAGTAGGCAGAGTAACTACCCACGATCCCACTAACATGGTTAGTGGGGCAAAACTCCCTCGCTCCGCTTTTCAAGGCTTCACTCATTCGCTTGATCTTCAACTGGTCGCACGTTCTGTCCACGTGCTTCCTCTCTCTTGCCTTCCAAGCAAGCCTGCTTCACCTTGGCCATTCAGTTCCTCGGCTGACCATTGTCCTTAGTCTACAGCCATGAACTTAGGCACCTGAGCCATCATGGCCGTGGTACTCTATAGGGTGAGACTTTACTCTCCCTCAGCCTCGTTTACTGTCCCTCGGGCTGACCCCTTCCTGGGGGAGTTTACCTTGTGATTTTTCTCGAGGTCCTCTCTTGAGTTCATTACTTCAGCAAATATCTCCCATGAATTTGTCTAGTTTTCTTTTTTCTCTCAACCCTTCGCCCATGACTTAATTATTTTTGGGTGTTAACAGTAATAAATTATTTTTCTAAGTAAAAATGCAAGTAACAATAATTTTTACCAAAAAGAAATGTTTTCAATAGGAGGTTTTGTTTGTCCAAGAGACTACACAAAAATAAAAGAGACCTTACTGGGAAAGCTTTATTTGTTCAAAGGGCCTTAAAATATAGAAGTCTTCAATTCGGATCTACAATTAGAGCTTTACTACCTTTTTTCTTGGGAAGAAGTACAAGAAGTGGAAGTCAACCCGACTCTTTATCTTGTGGGGAGATTTTTGATAGGCAGGTTGATTAGGGTTCATATGATGAATAAGAAGATGGCAAGGGTATGACACCTTGTTTGGAGTTCTCTATCAAGTAAGCATAGTCGGGCATATTCCAATACATGATCTTTCGCCACCTAGATCTTCATAAAGTGTTGAAATGGGGGTCATGATTTTTCGACATACATATGATGATGCTGGGTGAGATGCATGAAGGTGATGACCTGGTTATCACCAATATGTGCGAAAGGGTATAATAAATAGACTTGATTTGCGAGTTCTTGGAGTACAACACATAATAATTTTATTTTTTGAAAAGTACATACAAACATGAGTCATGATATATGCGCAAACCTCTAAAGCAAACGAAACACATTGAGAAGTGGGTAGGAGAGGCCAAAATGCTCCATCCAAACATACACTTAAGCTTTGGGGATGGTCATTCTTAGGAATAAGAGCAATAAAAGAAGTAGAGAAGCCTTCGAATGAAACTCATTGAAAGTACCCACTATACCATCCTTCAAGAAATCCCAACACTCCTTTATAAATCTCAAATTAAAACCGTCTGGTCCGGACTTCTATTCCCATCACAATTCCAAAATTTCCCCTTAATCTCCTCTTCCGTAAACAGCATTAACAAAATAGAGTAATCGTCATTAGAATTTTGCTTCAAATCTACCCTCCAAGAATTCGGTGATCTTGGTGGGGCTCCTCAAAACAATTTTCGAAATGATCTTTAACTCACAAGTTAACTTCGTACACGACTTCTATCAACGCCTCACTCTCATCCATAAGATTTATATTAACACTGTTTATGCATGAAGTATTTTTTTGACCAAAAACACTGTTTATGCATGAAGTATTATAACTAACATTGTTTATTTCTTTTAAAATAAACTAATAAATTTAAAAAGTTGTTTTTGATTTTTTTCAAATAAAAAATTCTAGAAAAATTTATCTCATAAAAATATACTTATTTTTTTAAAAAAATCATTCGAACAGAACTGTAAGTACTTATTTTTCACGTAAAAGTGCTAATTTAAATGACCAACTTTTTTTTGTTGACAAATGACCGACTTCAACACTCCAGCTTTTTTTGGTTTTTTGTTAAAGATGTCACTTCACAAAAAACCACAAGACCCAAAGGCCCAGCCTAACCGGACAAACCACCAACACAACCACACTAGATCTATTGACCAAAAAATAGTGGCTTTTTTGTTTCCTACCCCCACCCTTTGAGGTTATGCCCCCACAAAAATTGAAAACCCGATAATACCCTCCAAAAAATTGAGGCCAACGGATTTATCTTCCTATGACGTAAATCCGCTTTGAATTTTTCAAAGCGGATTTATCTCCTATGAGATAAATCCGCTTTGAAAAAATGCAAAGCGGATTTACCTCATAGGGAGATAAATACATTTTGCAAAAATTCAAAGCAAATTTACCTCATAGGGAAATAAATCTGTTTGGAACTTTTTTATGGGGGGTATTTTTGGTTTATCAAATTATGTGAGGGTATAGATGCATGTGGTGAGGGTAGAAAAAAAAACCCAAAAATAGTTGGCCATATAAAAACACATTGGACCTTTTTTTTTTGACACAAAAACACACTAAACCTAGGCTCAAACAAGTTCATTTTTTTTTTGACAAAAAAAAGTTCATTTTTTTAAGTTGACAACAAGTTCACATAGACTGAGCAAACAGTTGAAAAAAACATACCGAGCAGGCTAACTCACGGGTAGCAATTTTTATACCCCTACAGCTAGCCTTCATACGCCCGCAGAGCATGTGAATTCTCTGTTTTACCTCGCTCACTTACACCATTACGGATTTATCTATTTAATAGATAAATTCGTAATGTATTTTTACATTACAGATTTATCTATTAAATAGATAAATCCAAATTACTTTAATTTACAAATTTATCTATTAATAGATAATCCGTAATGTATTTTTACATTACAAAATTTTTGAGGTGTGAAAGTGGACTTTGTGATAATTAAGAATGTCAGACACAAAACAATCTACCTCCTTTGCTTGAGCAGCTAATTGAAGGGCACCTAACACACGAGGAAGGCTCTTCTTGCAGTGGTACGGAAGGTCACATACACTACAAGAATAAGTGGATTTATCGGTCAGGACTTTCCGGCGGATTTGGATCCACCGAAAAATTTTCGGCGGATTTTATGGACTTTCCGGCCGATTTATTTCCCATGGGACATTTTCGGCGAATTTTTATGTCCTACCGGCAGATATTTTCGCCCGAAAATTTTTTTTGAAAAAAAAAACCAAAATCCGCCGGTAATGTCCTTTCCGGCGGATTTGAAAAAAAAATCGGGAAAAAGGAATTTGAAAATCTACCGGAAACACCACAATCCGCCGGAAATCTCCTGACCAATTAAATCCGCCGGTATTCACCATTTCCGGTGGATTTCGGATCTGTCGGAAAAGCCCAAAGATCCGCCGGTAACCGCCATTTTCAGCGGATTTCAAAATTCAAAATTTGAAATCCGCCGGTAAGTTCCTTTTCGCCGGATTTATTGATTTTTCGAAAACCGTTCCACTCCACTTCTCTTCTTATATAATCCGAAACATATCTCACAATTCTTCTTCATCTCTACTAAATCTCACAATTCTTCTTCATCTCTACTAAATCTCAATTTCTAAACTCACAATTATCTCACACACCGAAATTCTTCTCCATCTGTTTGCAAAATTTCTTAGAACTAAGGTATGTTTATAACATGAGTTTATAGTTATAATTTATGTATTGTTTTATAATATGGGTTTAGTTACTAATTGTGATGTTGTTTGTGTAGGAGCTGTTTGAGAGTGGTTCCTCTTTGTTCGAAGGAGTCCGGGATTAGCATCAAGTCAGAGTCTTCTCTTCACTACCGGTTAGTTATCAAAATTATTAGCCGTTATAAAACGTTATTTGATGTTATTAGTTAGAATTTCTTTAGTAATTAAATATGAAATATAGTAATATAATTTCTGTTAACATTTTTTATTTTTTATAATACAAAATATAATAGTAAAATAGTTATTAAATAAATTCGAAATATAATAATATAATTGTTAAAAAATAAATACGAAATATAATAATATATTAATTAATATATAAATATGAAATATTATAATTTAATTTCAGTTAATATTTTTTATTTTTAACGTTCTGTTGTTAATTGGTTAAAAAAAACTATTTATTGTTAATATTTTAAAGATCTATACGAAATATAATAATATATTTGTTAAATAATAAAATAAGTGTATCTATTAATATTTAATTTTTGATTTTAATATTTTTTAGATAAATACGAAAAATTATAAATTTCTGTTTTTTATTAAGGTTTAGGTAAAATACGAAATATTATATTTACTTTATTAATATATATACATATATATCAATTAATCAGTTAATATATCAATATCTATTAAAAAGAAATATTTGTTAGTTTATTTCATTTACTTTGAATAGTTATATTTAATTTATTATTAACAAAAAATTTGATAGTTTGTTTAAAATATAGTAATTTATAGTTATTATTTATTAAAACTGTTATTTATTTAGTTAGCTAAAATATTATTAAATTAATAATATTTATTAATAAATATTTTACTAAAAAATATTATTTTTGCAGCTGATTTTTTTTAAAAACGAAAAAGTATTTCCGGGGGATAATTTGAATTTCCGGCGGATTTGTTTTTTAAAAAAAAAACTTTTTTCCGGCGGATAATTAAGGATTTCCGGCGGATTTGTTATTTTACAAAAAAAGAAAAGTTTTTTTTCGACGGATATTTAAGGAGTTCCGGCGGATTTGTTTTTTTTTAAAAAAAACTGGCGGATATTTATTTATTTCCGACGGATTTTCAAATTTTGAAAATTTTTAAAAATTTAATTTCTGGCGGATTTTTCGCCAGTACTTTCCGGTGAATTTTCCCCCAGTAATTTCTGGCTGATTTGCCGGCGAAATATAATCCGCCGGAAAGCGTTTCCTACCACATGTCTACCGGCGCAAAAATTCGCCGGAAAGTCCAAATTTTCGGCGGATTTTGTTCATATCCGGCAGATTATGCCCACCGAAAAAGCCCATTTTTCTTGTAGTGATAAGTCTCTGGCCTCAGAACAATCCTGCAGATATTGCTTCCCAACCCTATTTCTCAGTTACACCATATTAAGGAGGAATGTATGGCTCGGTTTGGTAGGAGTCAAAGATTCTCTTCACAGAAGATACCGCTTTTCAGTCAGAGAAAGGATAGTGAGGTGACCCTTCACCCACTTCTGCGCTCATGGCTGAGAGATGCACGCCTAGGGGTATACAGTTTGCGAACTTTCCCCTCCTTCCCTGGACAGGGTTATCTCCACCCAGTATCCTAAGCCTTGTGTTGGTGTTTCGAGTGGGCCTTTTTTAGTTGAGACCACTGCTAATGCTTTGCCCATTCCACCGTCTTAGACGCTCCTTAAGTTTCTTCGGTTTCTCTTTAACAACAAATGTGTTTGTTCTCGGGATCTGCAAAGCATTCCAAATCTCTTCCACAAATGTCTGGAAACTCTCATGATCTAACCAACAATTATTGAACCTAAACAATTTAGGTCTCCAATTCGAGATAGCACCCAGGAATCATACCAGAAATGGTCTGAAATATCTCTAGAGATCAAACTATCGCTAAGAAGAAACCTGTCGAGTCTCCTCATACTTTTCCCCTCTGAATAAAACCACGAGTATTGCTTCCCTAACACTGGTAGCTCTATAAGTTACATTGCCTCAACAAATTGAAGGAATTCCCTTCTTTCAGTGTTGTTGGAAGACGTTGAATCACCTCTTGTCTCTCTTCTCAATGTTATAACATTGAAATTTCCTCCGATACACCACTCACCAACTTGTGCCTCAATCTTCATACTCAACAAGCTTTGCCATAGAGCCCGTTTAGCCACCAAATTGCACGTCGAATAAACTTTAACCAAATACACCAGCCTGTCCGTCTGTTCAATGCACAGACCTACACTACAAGAAAAATGGGCTTTTTCGGCGGCCAAAATCCACCGGAAATGACCAAAATCCGCCGAAAATTTGGACTTTCCGGCGGATTTTTGGCGCCGATAGACAGGTGGTAGGAAACACTTTCTAGCGGATTTTCCGCCGGTAATTTCCGGCGGATTATATTTCGCCGGAAAAGAGAAAAAATCCGCCAGAAAATACAACAAATCCGCCGGAAATTAAATTTTTAAAAAGTTTCAAAATTTGAAAATCCGCCAGAAATCCTTAAATATCCGCCGGAAGAAAAGTTTTTTTTTTCTAACAAATCCGCAGGAAATTCAAATTATCCCCCAGAAATACTTTTTCGTTTTTTTAAAAAAATCAAATAAGCCGCGCTTCCAAAAACACCCTGCAAAATATAAAATTATACAGTTACCCCTCTAAATTTGGGGGGGGGGGGGGGGGGGGGGGGGGGGGTTAAATGGATAGTGGCAACATTTGTAGGGGGGTAACTGGATAATGTTATATTTTGCAAGGTTTGTTTTGCAAAAAAAAAAATTGCAGAGGGTAAATAGATATCAGGTCATTTTGCAGGGGGTGACAAGTATTTAAGCCTTAATTAAATAATATTTTAGCTAAAAACATAAATAACATTTTTACTAAATAATAACTATAAATTACTATCTTTTAAACAAACTATCAAATTTTTTGTTAGTAATAAATTAAATATAACTATTCAAAGTAAATGAAATAAACTAACAAATATTACTTTTTAATATATATTGATATATTAACTGATTAATTGATATATAAATATATTTATATATATCTATATATATATATTAATAAAGTAAATATAATATTTTGTATTTACCTAAAACTTAATAAAAAACAGAAATTAATAATATTTCGTATTTATCTAAAAAATATTAAAAACAGAAATTAAATATTAATAGATACACTTATTTTATTATTTAACAAATATATTATTATATTTCGTATAGATCTTTAAAATATTAACAATAAAAAGTTTTTTTTTAACCAATTAACAACAGAACGTTAAAAATAAAAAATATTAACTGAAATTAAATTATAATATTTCATATTTGTATATTAACTAATATATTATTATATTTCGTATTTATTTTTTAACTATTATATTATTATATTTCGAATTTATTTAATAACTATTATACTATTATATTTCGTATTATAAAAAAGAAATGTTAACAGAAATTATATTATAATATTTCATATTTAATTACTAAAGAAATTCTAACTAATAACATCAAATAACGTTTTATAATGGCTAATAACTTTGATAACTAACCGGTAGTGAAGAGAAGACTCTGACTTGATGCTAATCCCGGACTCCTTCGAACAAAGATGAACCACACTCAAACAGCTCCTAAACAAACAACGTCACAATTAGTAACTAAACCCATATTATAAAACAATACATAAATTATAACTATAAACTCATGTTATAAACATACCTTAGTTTTAAGAAATTTCGCAAACAGATGAAGAAGAATTTCGGTTTGTGAGAGAATTGTGAGTTTAGAAATTGAGATTTAGTAGAGATGAAGAAGAATTGTGAGATATGTTTCGGATTATATAAGAAGAGAAATGGAGTGGAACGGTTTTGGAAAATCAATAAATCCGCCAAAAAGGGACATACCGGCGGATTTCAAATTTCAAAATTTGAAATCCGCCGAAAATGGCGGTTATCGGCGGATCTTTGGGCTTTTTCGGAGGAACCGGAATCCACCGGAAATGGTGAATACCGGCGGATTTAACTGTACAGGAGATTTCCGCCGGAATGGTGGTGTTTCCGGCGGATTTTCAAATTCCTTTTTCCCGCTTTTTTTTCAAATCCGCCGGAAAGGACATTACCGGCAGATTTTGGTTTTTTTTTTCAAAAAATTTTTTCGGCCGAAAATATCTGCCGGTAGGACATAAAAATCCGCCGAAAATGTCCCGTGGGAAATAAATCCGCTGGAATGTCCATAAAATCCACCGGTAATGTTGCGTGGGATAAAATCTGCCGGAAACTCCTAAAATCCGCCGGAAAGTCCTGGCCGGTAAATCCATTTATTCTTGTAGTGCTATGAAATGTTCCCAGGAGAAAGTAAACGAGACATAAAAAAAAATCAGCCTTCCACACACAAATAAAACCTCCAGATACCCTTAAGGAATTCTTCACCACCCCACCACATCCATCTTTACGCCAAATACTATTGATCAATCATCCTGTAAGGGAGGAATGCTTTGTCTCTTGAATGAAACAACAGTCGAAATTTCCGGAGGCCAGAAATTGATGGAGGCGCCTTTGTTTTGCGGCATCTCCACACCCTTGCATATTTGGAGTGGCTATCTTCACTGGTCACCATTTTGGTTCTCCCCCAATCTTTTCGCTTCTTGATCCCTTGGCCAGGGGTAACTCTCCTTCTTGTTTATTTTACGAATGGTTTGTTGATCCCATCAATTGTATTTTTAGGAGGTAGTTGCTCTCTGTGTTCCTCTCTTTTTTGGAGGTGGATTTTTCTCACTATATATGGGTTGAGTACCCCTTGTGCTCAATTATTTATATTATATATTATTATATGTTTGCATTTATAAAAAAACAAACTCAAAGAAGACAAAAAGCCTTGCCATAGAACCCGTTTAGCCACCAAGTTGCTCTCTGTGTTCGTCTTCTCTCTCTTCTCAATGTTACAACATTGAAATTTCCTCCGATACACCACTCACCAACTTGTGCCTCAATCTTCATACTCAACAAGCCTTGCCATAGAGCCCGTTTAGCCACCAAATTGCACGTCGAATAAACGTTAACCAAATACACCAGCCTGTCCGTCTGTTCAATGCACAGACCTTTGAAATGTTCCCAGGAGAAAGTAAACGAGACATCAAAAAAGAAAAATCAGCCTTCCACACACAAATAAAACCTCCAGATACCCTTAAGGAGTTCTTCACCACCCCACCACATCCACCGTTACCCCAAATACTATTGATCAATCTTCCTGTAAGGGAGGAACGCTTTGTCTCTTGAATGAAACAACAGTCAAAATTTCCGGAGGCCAGAAATTGACGGAGGCGCCCTTGGATAGGGGTAACTCTCCTTCTTGTTTATTTTACGAATGGTTTGTTGACCCTATCGATTGTATTTTTAGGAGGTAGTTGCTCTCTGTGTTCCTCTCTTTTTTGGAGGTGGATTTTTCTCACTATATATGGGTTGAGTACCCCTTGTGCTCAATTATTTATATTATATATTATTATATATTTGCATTTATAAAAAAACAAACTCAAAGAAGACAAAAAGCCGAATTTTTGACAGATATGCCACACTCAACAATTTCAATGAAAAATAAACGCTATTCAAGCTTTCTTTTAGCATAATGGTAGCATTATACATAAATGTAACTCTAAACTTAGGTGCAAGTGCTACATGCACTCTATCTAAAGGGGAGGACTTGATTAGTACCGGAGTTCGGTCTCCGACGATGAGATAAGTTGGAGTCAGACTTTACTTACCTCCCGACTGAACTCTAGATTATTTAAGATCTCTTTCCCCTGAACACCAAATTAAGTGGGGCAAAAGACCCCTATAAACCAAAAAAAAAACGAGTGATATAGGCGCCACAATCATCTATTAATTGTATGCGGCTTGTCATGCCGCGCGGGAACTCCCGCTTTTTTTTTTTGCTTTCAGTTTTTTTTCTTTTTTGTTTTTTTTTCTTTTCTTCTTTTTTTTCTTTCAATTTTTTGTTCAGTTTTTTTTTGTTTTTACTTCTTTTATATTTTGAAGAGTACTTTACGGTCTCGAGAAAAATTAGATGTTTAAATATGTAAATTTTGGTCTTCAATAATTGATTCATTGAAAAAGTAATTAATTTCATGAAAAACTAGGTAAAGTGAGATGTCAAAAAGTGTGTTTTGGTGTACTTGATGGTATAAAAAAACTATTTTGTAACGAAATGCATAAAGTGAAATGTCAAGTTGTATGTTTTGAAGTACTTTGGGATTCAAAAAAATTTAACTCTTCAAAGAAGTTTTTTCGTAAATAACCGGTGAGGTAAAAAAGATAAGTTTGTGAAAAAATGCGTTAAGTGGGATGGGGACAGTGTATTTTGGGGTACTTTAGGGTCCCGAAAAATTTTAATTTAATTTTCGTTTACAAAAATTTCAGTCACATTTACAACACATCCCTCAACCGTACTTTTTCAACTTTCTTTAGGTGCTTCTAATTTACTGGTAATTTCCATCCAACTCTGCACGATTCCATGTGTTTCACTTTCTATTTGTGTTTTCTTCTTTATTTTGGTCATTTCGCACCAAACGGGTATTTAAACCATTCTTTAATTGGTTTTTATATTTTTATATTTTTATCTTTCTTTATAATTCGAGTACAACGTTGCTACATTGACTCCTGAGAGAACTTCAGTCATATTACATAGAACCTTCCTCATCTTCTTATTTTGGGGTACTTTAGGGTCCCGAAATTTTTTAAAATGTTTAAATATGTGAAGTTTGTTCCTCAATAACCTTTTGTTTTTAATTTTATAATCTTATTATTTAATTTATAGTTTTAATTTAATTTTTATTTACGTAAACTTTAGTCACATTTACAATAGGTTCCTCAATCGTACTCTTTCAACTTTCTATAGGTGCTTCTATTTTATTTGTAATTTCCATCCAACCCTACACGATACCGCGTGTTTCACTTTCTATTTGTGTTTTCTTCTATGTTTTGGTCATTTCGCACCAACGGGTATTTAAACCATTCTTTAGTTGGTGTTTATATTTTTATCTTTCTTTAAAATTCGAGTACAACATTGCTGCATTGATTCCTGTGGGAACTTCAGCCACATTTACAATACAACCTTCATGATCTTCTTTCAACGAAAACTTCAGTCGCATTTACAATAAAATCTTCAAAATCTTTTTCAATTTTGTATAACTACTCCTATTTTATCATGGGTTTCCTTCAACCATGCTTGATATCCAGCGTGTTTCACTTTTTAATTGTGTTGTCTTTTTTTTTTCTTTCTAATTATGGGTTAATTTTTTATTTACATTTGATGAATGTGGATTATGTTATTAAATTTTTTTAGACCTTCTGATTTTATCAAAGTTTAATGTTCTTTTTAAAATTTATAATCTTTTTATTAAAATTTAAATTTATAATTTAATTTTTATTCACAGTTATTAGATTTTATATTTTGCATTGCCCAATGACATAGGTTACCCTGGGGCCCGGGAGTCGATCCCATGCTCCTGATTTTGATTCTCACAGTTGACAAACTCAGTGTTGACCAGTGCAAAATTTGCATTCAAGCACAATGAGATATTAGTCTTTCGAAAAAATTTAATTACTCGATAAACGATAGAATTTAGCCAACCCCGTGCTGGAATTGCAGCACTTTTTTTTTAACTTTAGTTTTTTTTTCTTTTTCTTTTTTTTTTGTTTTGTCCTCTTTTTTATTTTAATGTTTTCCATTTTTTCCTTTTTAATATATTAACGAGTACTCTACGGTCTCGAAAAATTTTAGATGTTTAAATATGCGAATTTTGTTTTTCAATTATCGATTTGGTGAAAACAAAATTAATTTCATGACAAAATACATAAAATGAGATGCTAAACAGTGTGCTTTGGTATACTTGATGGTGAAAAAAAAATATTTCTTTAACAAAATAAGTAAAGTACGATGTTAACCAGTGTGTGTTGAGGCACTTTAGGATTCAGAAAAAAATTAGCTATTCAAACACCCGAAGTTTTTTCCTCAGTAACTGGTTTGGTCAAAAAAATAATAATAGATTTGTGACAAAATAGGTAAAGTGTGATGCCAACATTGAATTTTGGGGTACTTTAGGGTCCAGAACAAATTTTATATGTTCAGAATCTTCAGATACGTGAAGTTTGTTCCTCAACAACCTGTTTGACGAGAAATAAAAAAAATACGTGACAAAATACGTAAAATGTGATGCCAAACAATTTGTTGAGGTACTTTAGGATTCAAATTTTTTTACATGTTCGGATACACAAAGCTCATTCCAAAAACCCGTTTGGTGGAAAAAATTTGTGACAAAATATGTAGTGCGATACTAAATAGTGTTTCTATGTCCTTCTATTTTATTCAAAAATGCGAACTTCTTTCTTCAAAAATAGTTTCAACTTTGTATATGTGCTTCTATTTTATTGGTGGTTTTAAATCAAACTCTGCATGATACCTATACGTACGTGTTTCACTTTCTAATTATGTTGTCTTATTTTCTCTTTAATTATGTGTTAAGTTTTTATATTTACATTTGATAAATATAGATAACGTTATTAAAGTTTTTTAAACTTTTTCTTCTAATTGTCTATGGATTTTCAATTTCAATGTATTTGTTGTTATTAATATTCTTTATGTTTTTTTTCTTATTATCTATGGATGTTGAATTTCAATGTCTTTGTTAATGTTTCTTTTTAATTTTATGATATTTTTATTTAATTTATAGTTTTTTAATTTAATTTTTATTTACGGGAATTTCGGCCACGTTTACAATAGATCCCCTCATCGCCCTCTTTCAACTTTCTATAGGTGATTCTATTTTATTTTCTGGTTTTCATCTAACCATGCACGATACCCACGTGTTTCACTTTCTATTTGTGTTGTCTTCTTTATTTTTGTCTTTTCGCATCAAACGATATTAAAAACATACTTTAATTGGTGTTTAAATTTTTATCTCCTTTCAACGGGAACTTCAGCCACATTTATAATACAACCTCCACCATCTTCTTTCAACTTTGTATAACCGCTCCTATTTTATCATGAGTTTTCATACAACCATGCATGATACCCACGTGCTTTAGTTTTTAATTGTGTTGTCTTCTTTTCTTTCTTATTATGGGCTAAGTTTTTATATTTACATTTGATAAATATGGATTATGTTATTAAAAGTTTTAGACATTTTCTTTCCATTATCTATGGATGTTTAATAATTTCAACGTTTTTTGTCAATATTCTTTTTAAATTTTATAATCTTCTTATTTAATTTATAGCTATAATTTAATTTCAATCCACAATTAGTTGACTATATATTTTACAAACCAACATCATTGGTCCACTGGCATAAGCTACCTTGGGACACGGGGTCGACTTAGTGCTCTCGAGTTTGATTCCTGCAGTGGACAGCAAACCGTTGTCTTGAATGATTGGTTTATTAAAGAGGTTTTCGGTTTTTCCCTTCCGATTTTACTTTAATTTTGCTAACTAAAAATTAGTCAACCCCGTGCGTAGCACGGGTTAGACGGCTAGTAGTATCTAACATTTGGACGCATATATGCAAAAACGAGCCATTCAGAATGGTGGAGCAACAAAGATTAAGAACCAAAATGTTAGATAGTACTAGTAGTCACGAGAGATGCATCACAAAAAAGGACAAGAACAAAGAAAGAAGGCTAGCTACAAGTGATAGACAGTAGACACTAAGACACGTACAAAAACTTTTCTTCTACGTAAGCAATCTCATCATTAAATTATTGTCATTGTCGACCAGACCAATGCTTGCTTATACAACTAACTGCTCATCATTCTTTTAATTTTCTGTGGTGTTCCAAATTAAATCCAATTAATATGTTTAATGTATGAAACTGCATCAAAACGGAGTTAAATATATGGTATCTAAATAGTCTTTGCATATATTTGCATTGACATCTGGAAAAATAAATCCATTAAAGAGGAAGTTATAAAAATAAAATCCTTTCATACCCTATTTTTGACTGGTTCTGTACTTGGGTTGAAATTAATGAGACTTTTATATAATTACCAATGTTGTTTGGTTTCATGATGAGATACGTGGTTTTCAGTATGTTGCGTGCAAGAAGAGATGCTATTTTGTAGTGGTTTTATATTTGATTAGATTGGGCTTTTTTTTTTTTGGGTATTATTTGATTAGATTAGGCTACTATCCATTTTGATGCGTACTTATTTAAATCTCAATAATTTCAAATTGAAAAAAAACCCTGTTTGATATGCATGCTTAAAAACCACGACAAACAATCTACAAGGTTGGTTCAAATGATAACTAGCTTGAATCCCTTTTCGAAGTTTAGAGTTCGAATCTTAGGTCTAGTAAAAGCTCTATTAAGAGTGGAAAACAACATAGACCGATAAAATTAGGTATATATATGGCTAGCCAAATTCCTCGGTACAGATTAATTAGTTGTTGGTAAAATCGGTGGATACCGCACACCACTAATACGGTAAAAAAAAATACTACAAACAAGTGATAGCCATATAGATTTGATAAAAGCTTAATATGTCCTTCAAATGGGAAAGCACATCCATATAGATTTGAAATATGTAGCAATCTCACTCCCTTTGATAGATAAGTGACAGCCTATGAAATGCAGCTTTCATTCTCATTTCACATCCAGCCATGTCATGAATTGGTTATTTTCTCCTCACTGTTTGATACTTTCTTTCTCTTTGAAGCCGACCTGTTCAATTATTTTTAGGTGTGAAATCATTAAGAATTAATACTGTCTATTTTATAAAATATCTAAAGATGATATGATATGCTATGGGACCCTTCAATCAGGTGTTCTTGAGGATTGAGGAACTTCTCCATATTGATCCGAAGAGACTCTTTGATGGGGATATTCTAGGAAGCTGAGTCGCTAATAATTGGGTGTGAAATTTTGGGTGGACAAGTGAACCCAACTCAAGGGTAAAGTTACTAAATCTCTAGTTTTAGGTCTATTAATAAGAAGGGAAAAAATTGAACATCTCAATGCTAATAGACATATTGAGAGAGATAGAAATAGAAGAGAAAGTAGTTATAGATTTACTAGGTGAGTGATGTGATAAGAAGAGATAGAAGCAATGTGGTGTGGGGTGTTGGATGAGTGTTGATTTTTGAGGATTTTTTAGGGGTATTCAAAAATCAACAGCTTAATAAATATTTATGTCATTAGCTTTTATAAAAATAAAATGTCGTGGTGACAAAAATGTTTTACCTAAATGTTCCGACACACAGATATGGTGATCTTGCAGAGTGGAGAGATACGTTTCCGACAAAAAGAAGTCTCCAAATTACCGTTGGGGAATGGGAACAATGTTAGATTTTGGTTGGATCCTTGGTGTGGCTTAACCCCTTTCAGTTTGCTTTATCCTAACTTGTTTGAAGTGGTTGCTGAAAAGAATGCAAATGTGAACAGTTTAGAAGAGCTTAATCTTTTAGTACGTGGGATAGCGCCTCACAAATAAAAGAAAGACAAATGGATTTGGGTCCCTAAACACTACTAAAAATCTCTATTTAACGACCAATTTAGTGACCAAAACCCCAAGTCGATCGCTAAATCGTCACTACATGTTAGTGACCAATGATTTAGCGGCTTCTCAGAATCACTCGCTAAAGCGACTGATTTGAGGACGGATTTTTAGTTTCAGTGGCTAAGTTGGTTGCTAACTTTTTATCGACTCATTTAGCGACCTTTTTTGGTCTCTAAATCATTCGCTATTTAGAGATTTTTTAGTAGTGAAACAACAATATTGTTCTGGAATGGGCCGAAGCCCATTCTAGTGACTCTACCTGGACCAGCCCAACAACGAATGGGCAAAGGAGCAGGAAACGAATCAACGACCCCGATTGATCCGTACGCATAGATCCAACGTCCAAGGACTACCCACCGACTCTATATAAGCATTAATGGCGTCAGTTGTCAGGTACACACTATTCATTGTAACATATACTCTGCTCGTTCGCTCCTGACTTGGGCGTTGGAGTGTCTTCGCAGGTACACCCTCCCTCTGAAGCGAAGGTTGGAGCACGACCAGAAGAGCATATAGAGATCTGATACCTGAGAAACAGCGGTCAAGCACATTAGGGATCAGATCATTTGGCGACCACAGTGGGAGCCCGCGCGCTTTCCACCAATCCTGAAGATGCCCCCGAAGGCACCCCGGGGCCGACCAAAGGCCACGGCTCATATACAAAGTGTGGCCGAGATCCCTACTCGACCACCACCAACGGGTGTTGAGGGCAACAACATCGTCCCTGCATAGCCGGTCACTGTGGAGCTTCCTACCGACCTGGTCCAAGAGCTGTGAGAGCTACTGCGCTACCGGAACCAGGCTGTGAATCGTAATGATGACTGTCTTACGCCTTTAGAAGACCGGATCGCCTCGAGACGGACGCACACGGCCCCAGAACAGCGACCTCACCATGAGGGCAATTCAGCCGTGCGAACACACCCCTCGAGAGCTCGTTGATCGCCTCCGCGAAGGTAGTTGGTCCATCGATCTCCACCCCCAAGGAGGGGACGAGGAGGGGCGGTCACACCATCAAGAATGACTTCGACCATGTCTGACTACACCTACTGGCCCGAGGAAGAGCCATCGCACGAGGGATCCTCTCGTGGCTCGACTAGTTCGCCTACCCGATCTCGCAGCCGATCTAGCGAGCGGCACTCGCATCGGTTAGGGGATCGCTCCAACAATCATGGTCACAGAGCGTGCTACCCAAAAGAACGATCGTGCCGCAAAAAAGGAAGGGATACCAGCCTTGGGCCTTACACACGCGAAATCGATGAATTTCGCATCCCGCACTCATTGCAGAAACCTCCGACCGACCTTAAGATGTACAATGGCGTGAAAGAACTAGACGCCCATTTAAAGCACTTTGATATCATGATGAAGTATAGGGGAGCACCCGGGCCCGTAAAATGCAAAATCTTCCCCCTCACTTTGGAAGGGTCAGCGCTAGAATGGTTTACCGAGCTAAAGCCCAATACCATTTCATCTTGGGAGCAGATGGCTAGGGTGTTCACCACCCGCTTTACGACCTCCAGGGTCAAGCCAAAATCTCAAGACGTTTTGATCGCCATCAGACAAGGCCCGCATGAGTCTTTGAGAAGTTATGTCGAAAGATTCAATCGAGAAGCCGATCAAGTCAGAAACTTGGACGATAATCAGAGGCTATTCTTCTTGAGAACGGGCCTCTTAAGAGGAAGCCGTTTTGAAGTGGAGGTAGGACTCCACATTCCTAGGGACCTAGAAACGTTCCTAAGACGATCCCAAAGGTTCATGAATTATGAGGAGAGAACGACTGCCATTGAAGCTACTGAGGCGGGCATGAACCAACACTCGCGATCAGAAAAAGATGTAAGGGGAAAAGAAGATTGCGCCAATAACCGCCCGACCAGGGAAAGTAGGATCAAGAGATTCGCTGAGCGCACTAAGCTAAATACCTCGTACGCTAACATTTTGGCGGAGTGTGCTAACGCAGAATTCAGAGATGTTAAACCACCAGAACCCCTCGTGCTCAAAGACGGGCAGCGTCCCTCGAAGAAATATTGTAGATATCACAAAAGTAACGGGCATGACACTAACAACTGCATGGCTCTTAAAGATGATGTGGAAGCTCTGATCCGCAGAGGAAAGTTGACTCAGTACGTGAAAAGGGATCATGTGGAAGCACGAGAGGAGCGGAAGGTTACCCGTTCACCTAGAAGGGGAAAAGCAGAAGCAGATGAGACGATCAAAGTCGTAGAAGAGGACGACGATGAAGAGAATAGCATAGGCGCTAGGAAGTCGAAGGGAAGGCCTGTCGCTATGGTCATATTCGGAAGAATACCCACGGACGCATCCACTAACAGGTCGATCAAAAGAAGATGGGATGAGATCATGAGCGTCGCCTCGACCTCCACTACACGACCGCCTTCCGATCGACCATCCATCTCCTTTGGAGACGAGGATCTCATCGACGGAACGCCCAACTATGAAGTACCCTTGGTGATCGTCGCAGTAATGGCGAACATGGAAGTTAAGCGAATATTGGTGGAACAAGGTAGTTCAGCAGATATAATATTTGAAGACCTGTTGGACGTGCTAAAAATTTCAAAAGACGACCTGAGGCCGTACATAGGAACAGTTCTGACCGGGTTTAATAGAGCCTCAACAACTCCTATTGGACGGTTAGAGCTGAGGTGACCTTTGGAGATGATACTGTAGAAAATCCCCTCTGCAGGACGATCAGAACGGATTTCATCGTTTTACCATGCAAGTCGGTCTATCAATGCATTATTGGGCGGCCAACTCTTGCCCGTTTAGAAGCGGTGTCGTCAACCGTCCACCTGAAGATGAAGTTCTACACCAAGTCTGGGGAGGTCGCTACTGTCCCAGCTGACTTACTGTCCGCAAAGCGAGCTTTCCTCTTGGGACTAAGGGAAAAAGGTAAAAAAGTAGCAAGGGAAATAAAAGAAGCAATGAAAAGTGGCGGACAAGTAAATTTGGCAAATCTTGATGCTCGTTATGACCCAGATAGTGAGGAAGAAGAAGAAGACGACCTTTGGACCAAAGAGTTGAAGAACAGGATTAAACGACCAGAGCCCGATGGAGAGTTTTGTCACGTTCAACTAGGGGACGACCTGAAGAAGACAATCAAGATTGGAAAGAGTCTTTCCCCTGAAACTCAGGACGAGCTCGTCCAATGCATAAAAGATCACGCGGATTTGTTTGCCTGGAGCGCGGCGGACATGCCGGGAATCCCTCCGCAAGTGGCCTGCCATCACTTGGCAGTGAATCCAGAAGCAAAATGGGTTGCTCAAAGGAGAAGAGTTCAGAAAGAGGAAAAGGCGCGCGCAGCGTCCAAGGCCGTTGAGGACTTGCTCGATGCAGGCTTCATAAAAGAAATAAAATACACCACGTGGCTGTCTAATGTCATCCTTGTTAAGAAGGCAAACGGCAAATGGAGAATGTGCGTAGACTATACTGACCTCAACCGAGCATGCCCGAAGGATGCTTTCCCCGTCCTCAGTGTTGATCGCCTGGTCGATAACGCGAGTGGATACAAAATTTTGTCCTTCCTGGACACCTATTCTGGGTACAATCAAATTGCCATGCATCCACCCGATCAGGAGAAGACCGCATTCATAACGGACAGGGGAAATTTTTGTTATCGACTCATGCCTTTTGGGCTGAAGAACACTTGAGCGACCTACCAGCGCATGATGAACAAGGTTTTTCACGATCAGATAGGGAAGATGGTGGAAGTATACCTGGATGATATGATTATCAAAAGCAAACAAGATCGAACACACATAGACGATTTAAGAGAAGTGTTCAAAGAAGCCTGAAAAAATTCGTTAAGATTCAACCCAGAAAAGTGTACCTTTGGGGTAAGGGAGGGAAAATTTCTTGGATTCTGTCTCACCGAAAGAGGTATTGAAGCCAACCCAGACAAATGTCGAGCAGTGACTGAAATGAAGCCGCCAACGACCAAAAAAGAAATACAGAAACTCAATGGCATGATTGCTGCTCTCTCACGATTCGTGTCCAAAGCTGCGAACAAATCCTTACCCCTATTCAGATTGTTGAAGAAAGAAATCGCATTCGAATGGACGCCCGAGTGCGACCAAGCTCTCGAACAACTGAAGACGGCCTTGGCAGAACCGCCGATCTTGACCACTCCTAAGCCCTGGGAAACGCTCTATCTATACTTGTCCATCACAGACGAGCCTTTGGCCTCTGTTTTGGTACGAGAATAAGGAACGAAGCAAAACCTGGTCTACTTCATCAATAAAGTACTACAGGGACCAGAGCTTAGATACCAAAAAATTGAGAAGTTGGCTTTTGCTTTGGTCGTGTCCACCCAAAGATTGAGGCCGTATTTTGTAGCCCATCAGGTCGCTCTGCGCACCGACCAACCAATTAGACAGATCCTACATAGACCTGATATGGCGGGCAGAATGATTAAATGGGCTGTAGAATTATCCGAATTTGGAATCAAGTACGAGCCTAGGTCGACCATTAAGGGACAAGTCTTGGCCGACTTTATTGCGGAATTGACTACAGGAACGGAGGACCCAGTTCACGACGTATGGACACTGCATGTTGATGGGTCGTCCAACGGCAAGGGCAGCGGAGCTGGCTTAATCCTTGAGAACGAGCAAGGAACGACTATCGAGGTCTCCTTGGCTTTCTCTTTTCCAACGTCCAACAATCAGGCTGAGTACGAGGCCTATTTGGCTGGGTTGTTGCTCGCTCTGGAATTCAATGTAAAGAAGGTAGAACTCCGATCAGACTCGTTGTTAGCGCTATCCCAGATCAAAGACGTCTTTTCGGCCAAAGACGAGATCCTCCAGAGATACCTCGCAAAAGTCAAGGAGTTGATGTAGAAATTCTAGTACGCCAAAGTCAGGCACGTCCCTAGAGCAGAGAACGCTAGGGCAGACATCTTATCCAAGCTCGCAAGCACGAAGAACCCAGGCAACCACAGAAGTGTAATACAAAAAGTTCTATCTCAACCAAGCGTAAGGCTGGAGGCCACGCTGGGCGCAGAAATATGTGAAATCGACTCGGCCTGAACCTGGATCGACCCCATTTTTAACTACATAAAGGATGGGGAAGAACCTGTGGACCCTAAACAAGTTGCGCTTGTTCGTAAACGAGCAACGTCCTACTCGATTGTAAACGACCAGCTCGATAGAAGGGGATTCACTATGCCCTTGCTCAAGTGCCTTCTTCCGACAGAAGCGAGCTACGTACTAAAGGAGATCCACAAAGGCATCTGTGGGAATCATATGGGTTCGCGAGCGTTGGCAAAAAAGGCTTTAAGGGAGGGCTACTATTAGCCGACCATGAATGAAGACGCAAGAGACTTAGTAAAAAAGTGTGACAAGTGCCAGAGGCACGCAAACGTTCACATTGCACCTCCAACCGAGCTCAACAGTTTGACCTCCCCATGGCCATTCTCATGGTGGGGCATTGACTACTTTACCAAGTGGATCGAGGCTGAGCCGCTAGCTACGATTACTTCAAGGAATTGCCTCAAGTTCGTCAGAAAGAACATCTTGGTACGGTTTGGGATCCCCGAGGTCGTTGTGTCGGACAACGGCACACAGTTCACCGACCGAACCTTTCAAGAAGCGTTAGCAGAACTAGGCGTAAAACAGCATTTTACGTCAGTCGAACACCCGCAAACGAACGGGCAGGCAGAAGCAGCCAATAGAGTCATCCTGAGGGGCCTCAAAAGAAGACTAGATGAAGCTAAAGGGAAATGGGCAGAAGAGCTCCCTTCAGTATTGTGGGCGTACAGAACCACACCACACTCGACCACTGGAGAATCCCCCTTCAAACTGGTCTATGGAACGGATGCGCTAATTCCCGTCGAAATGGGAGAACAAAGTTGGAGAACGAGTAACCCTATGTCGCCGTCAGAAAACGAACATGCAACCAGAGAAGAGCTCGATCTAGTTGAAGAACTACGGAGCAAGGCCGCCCTCAGGGAAGCGTTGGTAAAACAAGCGATGGCAACAAGACACAACGCCAAGGTCGTTCCTAGAGCCTTCGAGAAAGGGAAGCTCGTCCTAAGAAGAGCGGACATTGGCCAAAGAAATGCCGGTCAAGGAAAGCTTGCCCCAAATAAGGAAGGTCCTTACCAAGTGGCGGCCAAGATGGGTAAAGGGGTATACATCTTGCAGAAAGTAGACGGAGGCATTATTTCAAATACTTGGAATGCAGCAAACCTTAGAAGATATTTCACTTGATAGTTGTAAAAATGAAAAGATGTCATGTTATTGCTTGAACAATGAATAAAAAATCAAACGAGCAGGACACTCTTTTTCCCTACGGGGTTTTTTATTGAGGCCCGCTTGCCCGTCATTCGAATGGCGAGGAATTTCTTAATTTCCTGATCTCTTTAAAAGTTATTGATCGACCCAAATAACCAATTACCTCTTAAGCGAGTTAAGTTCAAACCGAGTTTGATAAACTGCTTAGGAGGAAGCTTAAACGATCTTAAGTACGAACACACCCGGTAAACGAGCTAAAACTCAAGTAGAAACTTGGTAAGCTGTTTACAGGGATCCCTATGAAGTTCGGCCCAACGAGGGTTGATACAGGATTATAGAGCCCGTAGGTCGCGAGCAAAGTAAGTCGAAAACTTAGAAAAAGTAAAGAAAACTTAGAAAAAGAGGTCACCCTCCAAATATAAGTTTCAGTGGAGTAAGCGCATACCTGCTTGACGGCAAACCTCCTCAGATTTATAACGAGCAAGCTTTTGAGAAGCGGCTTGGGCAATTTCTGCAACGAACAATAGAGGGTCTGCTCGAAGGCGTTCCAAATTGACATCCTTGAGATCGTCCAAATCCAAGGACGACCTCCTTGGTGTTTCTCCTCTCTTTTGGGGAGGATCAAGGTCAATCGGAACGGCGTCCACGGAATTCTGAGCTCGATCTCTCTTCTTTGAAGCGGAGTTCATTCCTTGCTCGCGAGCAGGAGGTCTATGGTCGCCTTCGGTATGGAGGGGTTGAGAAAGAGAAGCAAAGGTCACCCTCTTCTGCTTCCTTGACTTCGTCTTGGCCAAAAGGGCTTCGAAGCCTACGCCCGACATTTCAGCTGAAAAATAAAAAGGGTTAGAGGCAAAAACAAAGTAAAACGATCAAAACTAACAAAAGAAGAAGTAAAAGCACACCAAGTTTATTTTTAGCTTGCTCAGACGTCCTAAGACAAGCAAATTTGTTACAAGGAATAACCCCTTCGGGCAGCCAAGTCACTACAAAAAAAACTAGTTTTTCCGGCGACCAAAATCCGCCGAAACTGACCAAAATCCACCGGAAATTTAGAATTTCCGGCAGATTTTATTCGCCGGTAAAACCGTGGTAGCAAACGGTTTCCGGCAGATTTTCCGCCGGAAAATTCCGAGGGATAATCCGGGGGAAAAGTAAGTCAAATCCGCCGGAAACTAGAAAAATCCGCCGGAAAGGTTTTTTTTTAAAAAAAATGAAAAAGTCCGCCGGATATATTTTTTTAAAAAAAAATGAAAATATCCGCCGGAAACTAGAAAAATCCGCCGGAAATGTCTTTTTTTTTTTAAAAAAAAAAACGAAAGAATCCGTCGGAAACTTAACAAATCCGCCGGAAATATTTCAAAATATTTTTTTAAAAAAACCGGAAATTTATTTAATAAATAAATATTATTGATTATTGTAACATCCCTAGTTTGGTAAATTTCAGTTTACGAAATTACCTAGCGATTTGTTATTTGAGTAAATAATAAATCAAGTCTCAGATACGAGTTTGTCGTGAAAGCAATATTAAATTTTTAGATTATGTGATTTATTTGAATTGTAGTTTGAATTGTGTGAATTATTGATGATTGTTTGGGTAGAAAATAGATTAAAGAGGAAATTAAGGAACTAAGGGGCATTTTAGTCATTTCCATAAAACTTACCCTTAGCTCCCACAATAATAAAAACACCTCATTTTCCTCATTTGAGCCAAAAGCAAGAAGTGAAAAAGAAAAATAGAAAGAGAGGAAGGGGGCGAGAGGAAGAAGAAGAAAAGAATGGAGAGGAAACTCCATTGAAGATCTTGTGTGTAAGTATCCAAACCATCATCTTCCTTCATTTTTAATTTCTTATCCAATGATACCAATTTTAGAAGCTCCTTCCTCCTCATTCACTGTTTGCCATTGTCAGGTTTTAAAGCCCCAAATTGGTCAACAATGGAGTTTGAGTCATTGAAGATGGTTTTAGGGTGATTGAGTTGCTGGTTGTGAATCACAGTAGATGGGTTTTCGATTTTGGAAGCGATTGGACAAGTTCGTGAAGTTCGGAACGTGTTCGTGCGTACGGGTCGTTTGAACTTCGGAGAGTCTCGATGTTTTGTGATTTTCATCACGATAGGTGAGTTTTACTCACGTTAGGGTTTCATTTTAATTCTTTTGAATGCCGTGAAATTCTGGTTTCATGAGATTGTTTCGTTTCGAAAGATTTTATGAGTCGAAATCGTTTTCGGTAAAATATCGTTTTACGGCTTATTTAACAAAAATATACTTTGTTGTGTGATTGAAACTTGTGTTGAATTGACTTGTATTGTGTGGAAAATCTCTGTTTTGATGCTGGAATTGGATTGGGTTTCGGATTGGACGCGATCGGAGAAACAAAACAAACGAAATGAACAAAATGTGAACCTGCTACAGCAGCACGGGTCGTGCTGATTTCTGCAAGGGGTTGTGCAACCTATCAGATTGGCTGGAAAAATAAATTTTTAGCAGCACGGGTCGTGCTGATTTTTGCACGGGTTGTGCAACCTATCAGATTGGCTAGAAAAATAAATTTTTAGCAGCACGGGTCGTGCTGATTTCTGCACGGGTCGTGCCAACTCCTCTGTCTCCAGATGCCAAAAATTTGTTTTGTCGCTCTTTTCGATTCCAAACCACTTCTAAACCTTTTCTCAACCAATTGGGATGATATTTACTTTATAAAAACATGATTTTAACGTGTTCAAACTTGATTTTTCAGAAATGTTTTGGAACTTATTAATGTTTCGAAAAACCGAGGCTAGCCACGTGTGAGAACATATGTTTTTCAAATCAAAACGGAACTTCATGTTCGACTATTGTAGTGGACATGATATATAAATTATATCATATGTGATTGACGGCCCAATGCGGGTATTAAATAAGATTGACGGCCCAATGCGGGTGTGATATATAAATTATATCGAATTGAGGTGACGACCTCCAGATGTTAGCATACTAAGAGAGGGAAGTCATGAGCCCTTATCTTAGGCCCCCTGAGGTTTATTATTACTTTGCCTTTAAGAGTTGTACACTTATCGGCCTGATGTTGGGGTTCACTCAAGCTTCCTTGGGTTGTTGGTGATGTGCTAGAATTAATAAGGCTTTATTGTAATTCTTATATTGAATTACCAGATGTTTTTGCAATTCATTTGTAGAATTGCCAGATGGTTTTGTGATTCATATTGAATTACCAATTAAAGAGGAACATTGTATTTAAACCGTGAGCGTAATTAGGGGTTCACTTAAGCTTTCGGAGTTGGTGACTTGCAAAAGATTAAAATGTAATATTGAAATTCATCACTTAAGCTACTTTGGGTGGTTGGTGATGTGATAAAAGATGAAATGGACTATTTTGTAATTTATATTGAATTACGAATTAAAAGGGTTTTCATAATTGAACCGAATGAATGTTAGGGGTCGCGGTAGAACTCACTGAGATATGTTATCTCACCCTATCATTTGTTGTTGTTTTACAGAGAAACAAGGGAAAAGAAGAAGGTTAAGGGATGCGAGTAGGTGTCATGCAAGAAGAGGAGATTGAAGATTTAATCCTTCAGTCTCTGATTATGTTATTCCCCGTCGTCTTTGTAGTCGATATATGACTTGAGATAATTGAGTTATGTAATCGTTTCCGCTTTTTCCTTATCATAAGTAGGAAAGTTACTCTGATGTTTACTAAATTGTACATTCTTAGTATTTCTATTGATTAGAGATATTAAGGTGTTACAATTATAATATATTTTTTAAAAAATTATTAATAAAAATATTAAATAAATTAAATAATAAATATACGACTTTTTATAATAAATTTAGTAATATATTTTTTAAAAATTTAATAATAAAAATATTATTGATTTAATAATTGAAAATATATTTTTAAAAGAAATTATTAATAAGAATATTAAATATACGAATTTATTAATAAATTAAATATAATATATTTTTTATTAATAAAATTAATTAATAAAAATATTAAATATAATTAGTTATTTAATAACATTATTTATTACATTAAATTAAAAATATTATGAAACTTTATTTTGATTGTAAAATAAAAATTAATAATTAAACTCAGATAATAAATTAAAAATACGATTCAAAATCAATACCCGGTCTTAAAACGATATATTATCCAAACAAGTGAAACTAAAAGATCCCAACAAAGTACGCAAATTAATATTCATAATTAACCAATACAAATTAAAACTTAAATATCCAAAGAATAAAATAACACAAGTAAAAGCTACTGGGGTGGGTGCTGGGGTGGGAGTTGGTCTGAGTCATCGCTATGATTATAATAGCTGCCACCTGTGGCGTCATCAAATGCAAGAAAAGCACTAATATGATCGATATTATTCAAATCGATACTTGAGTTGAATTGCTGCTCAGAGTGCTGAACCTGGGGCGGATACTGCTGCTGCTGGGGAGGATACCGCTGCTGCTGGGGAGGATACTGCTGCTGCTGGGGTTGATACTGTTGCGGGTACTGAGGCCATGGCTGAAAGGCACCGCCAAAATGCTGCTGCGGTGGCAGGTAGGATGACATATGTGAAGATGATGGTCTGGACTGCTGCTGAGACAGCTGACTCAACAACTGATGATAACGCTCCTCGTTTAGCCTTGCCTGCTCCGCATTTAACTTTTCCTGCTCCTCCAACCGCCTAGCCTGCTCTGCATTTATCCTAGCCTGCTCTTCCAACCGCTCTCGAAGTTCGTGCACTTCCTGTGCACTTTGCTCCTGGCGCTCGGCAAACTCACGGCTCAAATGCTGGGTCAATTCAGTCACAGCATTCAAAGTACTAGGAGCATGTGAGCGGGCAGTACTCCCAGCTGATCCAGAAGTTGACAGACTTGGAATAACACTTGCTCGGAAAGCAGAAGGTCCAATGCCACCAGACCCTAGGAGGCAATTACTCTTTCGTGGACCAACTGCTTTCTCCCAGATTTCATGAGCCGCTCTAGCCTCCTCCACAGGATCAACTTCTGTATACTCTGCTGCTGAGTCTCACGGTACTCAGCAATCCCCGCCTCAAAGTTCTCCTAAAAAAACAACAACCAAGAAATGAATAACTATTAATAAAATAATGATAATTTATAGATAAACATAAATATATATATATATAATTGTAAAATTAATTAGTTTACCTGAATCTCCCTCGCCTGATCGGTAATAAACTCACCAGTGTCCTCCCGTACATGAAGGTAGCAATACAACTCAGGCAAAGTAACTGGCCTTTGATGCATCGCCTCCTATTGATAATGTTATTAATTAATATTATTACACATGAAAATCAATGACTTGTTAAATAATATTTAATTAATTAAGTAAGAAATTTACCAAACGCCGATGATGGGTTGCAGCATTAACACTTCCACCTGTGTGTGTGCAACGACCTTTATCAGAAGCCCTGCTTTTTTTGACTTTTTCACAATATTCTTTAAATTTTGGTGTCGCCCAATAATCTTGCAGTTGATCCCATGCTGAAACTGGCATATAAGACGACTTGTCATTATTTATTTGTGCCGTCCTTAATAAATCAGAATAGCGATGAGAACACCGCTTATGGAACACTTTCTCCATTTCTTCCTGCTCCTCCGGTAACCATGTGCATTTTTCCTATTTTAAAAATATACAATTACGTTTGTTATTATTATATATAACTAAATAAATAATAAAATAATTAAAAATGGTTTTGTAGAATTAAAACTTACTAAAAATGAATTTAACATCGACGCAATTGCCTGTTCATCTTTCCTCACAGCTGTCCAATTCTTCCATTCTTTATTAAAATTCTCCCTAATTGTTTGTGCGACTGCAGTTGCACTTTTCTTTGAAGGAAGAAACCTGTACAATATTAAAAGATATGAATTTTGTTACACCAAAATTAAATATATTTATTAAAAAACAAAGAGAGTAATAAATTACTAATTAATAAATGTTATACTTACGAGTCACCAACGACATCCAAAATGATACGGCCATCAGGCGTATACCTCACCACCTCCTGGTCAATGTAATATGTGCGTATCCCATCCGCATCAACATTTAATGGGGCTATGCCCTCGGTACCCTCAAGAATCGCTGGATGTGCACTAGTAGAAGCTCCATCTGTATGAGGTCGAGGCACATATCTGCCACTAGGAACAACAACACGAGCGGGTTGCTGACGACGCCCAAGGCGAGTAGAAGTCTTCCTCCTACGACTGCTGTCAACATCCTCCGCAGGTGGAGGAACATATGTGTCATCATGATCAGACCCGGATTCTGAGTGAGCCATATGACTGTATATATCTAGAAATATATATAGATTTTAATATTAAAAAATGAGACTTAATTAATTTAAACACCAAAAGATAAATTGTACTAATTAATTATTATTAAATAAACATAAAATTAATATTGATATCCATAAAATTAAATACAACAAACATGCATAAATTAAGTACTAGCTAATTGGAATCATATTCATTCTCAAAATCATCATCATCAGAGGAGTCATGAATTCTTGATGGACCAACGTGCTCTGCTGCATCTTCATTAGCATCTTCTTCATCATCAACTTCGTCGCCAGTGTTTGGCTCATCACATAAACGAGTGATGGGTTCAACTTGAATCACTTCATTTACATTAGCCATCTCATCCCTTTGATATGGCACATCTTCCACTGTGTCATCATTTGTCTCAATGCGACCTCTTGGCTTTGTTTTAATTGCAACACACCAACCACGCTTATCAGTCCGTGTTGATGGATAAGAGACATAATAGACTTGTCTCACATTTTGTGCAATGACGAACGGATCATACAGTCGATATCTACTACTCATTTTAATGTCCGCTGTATTTGACTTTTGATTCACCATTGTTCCTCGAGAAGACGGATCAAACCAATTACAATAAAAAACCACTACCTTCTGACTAAAATCTAGATGGGGGTACGCAAGTTTGTATATGTGTTGAACAACACCATAAAAATCATCTTCACCTCCTTCAGTGACACCCTTCATGCAAACACCACTATTGATTGTTTCTCTGCCCTGTGTCCATTCATTGGTGTGAAATTTGTAACCATTAACAAAGTATGTGTGCCATTCTTTAACACATCTTCGAGGACCATCGGATAAGTTTCTCAAGTGTTGGTTGGCAGGAGTTTCTCAAGCCACACCGTCAGATGGGTGACGTAATTCCCCAGAATTGTTTCTATTTTGATGGTGCCACGTCATTTTACCCGCCGTCTCCATTGAAGTAAACATCCTCTGTAGCCTTGGTATGAGCGGCAAATAGAACATTGCTTTTCATGGAACCAATTTGCCTCTACTCATCCCTCTCCTGCAGGCACGATAGCGTGACTCTCCACAAATCTTGCATTCCGACAACTCTCCATCATTTATGCCAAACTCATTGTTATAATAGAGCATGCAACCGGAGACACAACAATCAATTCTTTTAGATTTCAAGCCAAGCTTCGATACCAACCTTTTAGCATCATAATAACTCTGCGGCAAAAGTCCTCTAACGGCAGTTGCATCCAACATCATTTTGGTCATATAGTCCATGCACAACTCAGCAACATTAAACAGAGACTTAAGACCCAACAACCGAACACACATTGATAATTTAGAGTCTTTAGATCCTTCAAATAATGGATTATTTGTCTCACTTAAATACATGTAAAATCTTTGAGCTTCCTCATTTGGAACTTCTTCAGCATCATATTCTGGCTCTACAAAATCCAAATTTACTCCAACCGCATCAGATATCATTCCCTGATAAACTTCTAATGGTTGAATAATTTCGCATCTAGACGTCGCAGCCGCTGGATAATTACTTGCTGTGGGATCTACTACTTCAACCGGAACATTAACTGCACGAACAACTACCCCTGGTGCTACTTCGCCGTGACGACTCCATATAAAACAATTTGGCCTAAACCCATTATTGTACAAATCAAGTCTGACTTCATCATCATTTTTTATAAATTGAAATGAACATTTCAAGCACGGACATCTAATTCCGCCTTGTCGCGCAAATTCTTCATGCTGCTTAGCACAAAAAATAAACTCTTCTACTCCTTGTACAAAACGTCGCTTTAAACCAGCTCTTCCAGGAAGCAATCGATCATACATCTAACTACGATCCATGTTTTAGGGAACTACGTACTAAAGTTCAATAAAAATTAATGTTATCTACATATATATCTATTGCATATATACATACATATATATACCTATAAAGATATTTACATACACTAACAATGTAAATATTATATAAATTACTATGTTTTAAATAAACTGTACTTTTTTAATTAACAATTAATCAAATACAAAATAACAACAATAATTAAAATACATGTTGTTTTATTATATATTAACTATATATTAAAAAAATAAACTTTTGTTTTATTATATATTAACTTTGTTTAATTATATATTAAAAAAATAAACTGTTGTTTTATTCAATGTAAATGAAATAAACTATCCAATATTCCTTTCAAATATATATTGATATATATATATATATATATTAAAATATATATATATATATATTAAAAATAATCCATATATATTAAGTGAATATAATATGAATAAATGAATAAAGTAAATATAATATTTAATATTTTTATCTAAAAATGAATAATATAATTCGCATTTATATAAAAAATATTAACATTAAATATTTAAAAATTAATTTTATTTTTATTTTAAAGTAAATATAATAAAATTACTTATCATTAATTATTTAAAAATTACGTTATTTAAAAACTAATTTTCAATTTATTTTTTATTTTAAAGTAAATATAAAAAATATTAACATTAATTATTTAAAAATTAATTTTATTTTTATTTTAATAAAATATTTTTATTTAAACTTAATTTAGAAATGAATATTAAAGTAAATATAAAAAAATTACTTTGATTTTATTTATTTATTTTATATATCAATTCTATCAATATAGTATATCATATTTATCTAAAAATCTCAAAATTAATATAAAAATAAAATTAATAATATTTCGCATTTATATATAAATTTATTACAAAAATTAAAATTTATTTCTCATTTTATTTCGTATTAAAGTTAAAATAAATTAAATATACAAATAGAAATTAAAATTACAAAAATATAAACACAAATTAAAAATTAAATTAATAAAAACATAAATTTTAAATTTTTTTCGTATTTACTTATTGAAATTTATTAAATAAAAAATAAAAATATATTAAAAATATATTACTTTAGTTTTGTAATTATATATTAACTAATTTATATATTAACTAATATATTAACTAATTATTATAAAGTTTTATATTTAACTATTGAAGAAATTCTAATCTAACTAATAATATATCAAATAACTAACTAATAATATATCAAATATTAAATTGGATATCTAACCGGTTGTGAAGAGAAGATTCGGGCTTGATGCTATTCCAAACTCCTTCGAACAGAAATCAAAGCGAACCAAACTCAAACAACTCTTAAACAAACAATACAACAATTAATAACTAAACCGTTATTGAAAAAAATACATAAACTCAAACAAATAGAAGAAGAGAAAAATCTATCAAAGAGAGGAAGAAATCATACCTTAGATGGAAGAAATCTACCAAAGAGAGGAAGAGAATTTGTAGAGAGAAGAAGAGAGAAATTTTAGATGTGAAGAAATGAAGAAGATGTGAAATGGGAGAAGGAAATCAGTGGAATATATAGAGGAGCGACGGTAACGGTTAAAATTTTGAAATCCCTCAAAAATGTTGGTTTCCGACGGATTACGGAGTTTTCGGCGGATACACTATCCCTCGAAATAAGCATTTCTGGCGAATTTTGTCAGTGGTGGGAATTTCCGGCGGATTTAGGAGTTTCCGGCGGATCCCCTATCCCTCGGTTTTACGAATTTCCAGCGGATTTAGGAGTTTCCGGCGGATTACAGGATCCCTCGGAAATGCAATTTGCGGCTGATTTTGAATTTTCGGTTTCCCCCCTTTTCTACCAATTGTTAGCCTGTAATTTCGACAGGCTTCATTAAAGATGGTCAACATGGCTTGATTTATATTTATTTCACAAAGACCATATATTTCGACAAAGAAAATGGTCATGCGCAAGGTAAACTCGACAAGTTTCCAGGGAAGCAAAAACAAGAGAGAGGAAAATCGACACAGGCTTTCGACAGACAGAAATCAGGGCAGTTATGCGTTGAAGACTAGCAGTTGGTCGAAGCGTGACAGAGCAGTTTCGGTCGAGAGTAGGAGCGGTTACTTGGCCGAAAGTAGGAGCAGTTACTTATTTTCAAATTGTTAGGCAGTTACTTAGTTCGAATTTCCCCCTTTTTCCCTTGTATAAATAACTGTTTCTGAGAAGAAACAGGGGTCGCGAAAATCACAATACACACCCGATTCCTGAAACTCTAACTTCCAAGCCAGAGCGAAAAACGAGTGGAAGAATCCCTGTATGTGATCCTGTACCATTTTTATGATTCAATGCAATTTGTTCTTCTTTTCTTTACGATTCCTGCACCATTTACTGCTTCTTTTCTTTTCAATTCTGTTAATCATTTGCAAATCGTCCCCTTTTCTACATTTTCTGAAACAAAAACTTTTGCAATTCAAAGGCAATTGCTTTGAGATTTTTCTAGTTTGATCTCACAAACCTTCTAATAAAACTAGTGATTGTTTGCTAAAAACACCAGCAAACAAATTGGCACGCCCAGTGGGACTTTGCCTTTGATTTTGTTCATTCTCGTACTCTCTTATTTGTGTTCGCTGTTGTATGCACTTAAGAAGTGGTAAAATGGTTCGTTCTGGTACGAATAATGCATCTAGTTCCAACCCTGTGGTTTCACAAGGGCAAGGGACAACAATGGATTCTGCAAGCATTAGCGTAGGACCATCATCGTCGATAACCGTTCCTTCATTATCAATGACTAATGTTGGTTCAACGCAGTCAGAAATGGCATCTCTGCCTATGTCTTTGCCGTTAAGTTCAGGGCTTCATAGCCCTTACATGGCAATGGGAAACGGTTTAGACCCACGTTTGAATAACGTGCATCTACCCCCATTTCCTTTGGGAATGTATGGCATGCCTACTGGAATGCCACATATTTCGACCTTTTCCCCTACACATGTCTCTTCTGAGAGCGTATTTGGTCGAAATCCCCCAGCATTAACCAATACGTCTTTGTTGGCCTTAAGACAGCAAGTAGATGAGAGTAATCACGATATGGTTAATATGCTTACCCAACAAATTGGTACAGTTTTCAATCCATTGATTCAAAATACCAATAACAGTTACCAAATGTTGGCAATTCAGATGAGTAGGATTGCAGACTTTTTTGGGGTTCCAGCGGTTAATAATAGGCACGTTCCTATTATTGCGAGTAATGCGTCGCCAGTTAACCCCCAAGAAGCAGTTGCAGTCGAAACGTCGACAGTTGTAGGCGAACTACAAGGGGCAGTAAACCACGTCCCTGAAGTAGTTTTGGTAAATAGACACCAGAACGCTGATGAAGTTGTTAGACAAGTGCAACAACACAATGTTGGCGCAGAAAACAATATAGCTACTTTAGTCGAAACAATTTTGGCGCAAAATGGCCTTAACATAGGTTTACAAAGGCCTAACTTCGTATCACCATTATGTGAATATGTATTACAAACTGAGTTACCAAGGGGATGGAAAGTTCCCAAGTTTACTAAGTTTGGTGGTGATACAAATGAGTCCACAGTCGAACACATTGCTCGTTTCTTGACTGAGGCTGGGAACTTAGCACAAAATGAAAATTTGAAGATGAAATGCTTTCCAAATTCTCTAACTAAAAATGCTTTCACTTGGTTCACGACCTTACCCCCTGGTTCTATGTACACATGGGGGCAATTAGAAAAGGCATTCCATGCACAGTTTTACATGGGCCAGTCGAAAATTAGTCTTAAAGAATTGGCTAGTGTTCGGCGCAAAATGCCTGAAACTATTGATGATTACTTAAACAGATTTAGGCTGTTGAAATCTCGTTGCTTCACACAAGTCCCTGAACATGAGCTTGTCGAAATGGCTGCTGGTGGCCTTGATTACTCAATTAGAAAGAAATTAGACACATCTCATTTGCGAGATATGGCTCATTTGGCTGATAGAGTTCGACAAGTTAAAAGGCTTAGATAGGAAAAATCTAGAGCGAATAGGTATCATAAAAAAGAAAAAGTGGCATATGTCGAAGAAGAATTTGACGTTACATATAGTAATGTCGAAGAGGAGGAGATAGACGTGGCTGAACTTAAGCCTGGTCCTCCTTATACCTGTAAATTATTAAGGCCTGCGAATGGGAATAACCCTGTAGAGCCTAAGAATGATAGATTTATGCCTAAGACTTATACTTTTGATGTTACTAAATGTGATGAAATTTTTGATCTTTTAGTAACTGATGGTCAAATATTAGTGCCTAAAGGCCTTAAAATACCAACTCTTGACCAAAGAAAGAAAAAGGGTTATTGTAAGTTCCATAATTTTTTGGGGCATAACACTGACCGTTGTGTGCTCTTCAGGGATATTGTGCAAAAAGCAATTGACGAAGGAAGACTCAAATTTGCTGATAAGAAAATGAAAGCTCCTATGCAGATTGATGTTGATCCATTGCCTAAGGCTGAAGCTATGTACTCTGAACCTGTCGAAGCTGATGTAGGAATGGTGGATGCTCAAATGGCAGACCCTCCTAAGTGTGTCAAGACTGCCACCGAAAAATTAAAAGGTTTTATGTATGCTGAAGGTAAGAAACAGGAGGTGACCCTAAAAGAATACGATGGGAAGATACATGCTGTGTATCCAAAGGCTGAGGAAGAGTTGATAGATTTCCTCAATCGATGTAAGTGGAATAACTCTGAAGTTATGCTTTGCCCAAGGTGTAGTGCTGTCTTCGATAAAGAAGCAGCTAAAGCTGTCGAAGGTTATCAGGATCAACAACAACGCAAAAGAAAATGGCTTGATAACAGGCCAAAATTTGACTTTGCAAAAGGAGATCTTCCTGGCTATGGGGCTAATGTGTCAGCAAAGCCTTCAACAAGTAAACAACAAATTGCTAAGGAGAAGTCCTCAGCACCAGGGTATTTGAAGCTGTCAACAGGTAAATCCTTTGTTCCAAGTGCTAGTGCTCCTGTCGAAGCGTGGGTACCCAATAATCAACGTGCTAAAGCTGTTAAGCCAGGTACTGATGCTATTAAGTTTAATTATAAGAATAACTATAAGGGTAAGAACCCCATGACTAGAACACAGTGGCGTCGTTACCAAAGACAGCAGAAGAAGAAGGCACACTTTGACATTAACCAGGTTCCAAGTCATTTGGCTAATAATCAAGTTCCACGCAGCATGATAGTGGCTAAGAGTGAGGTTCACAAAGCTGAAGTTGCCACAAAGAGGAATGCTGATGCTGCTAGTCATGTGTGTGCAGCGAATAAGGCCAAAGGCAAGGCTGTGGTAACAGAAAAGCCAAGAAGGCCTGCTCTTGAAAGAATATTTCCTCCATTGTCAACAGTGAAAGAAAGAAATGCTGATTTCGACATGGATGAAGACATGGAGTCTGATTTCAATGATTCTGAAGATGACCTTGACGTTGTTTGCAATGTGGTATCAATACTGCCTCTTGAGTACGATGTTATCACGGTACCAAATGACGTTGAAGAAGATTTCACAGAGGACATGGCTCATCATAAGCCAATGTGTTACTATGTGATGAACGATGGTTGTGTCGAAGACCAAATGGCTACCTTCGAGAAGCCAGATATGAGTATGCAAAACCACTTGAAACCCCTGTATGTCCAAGCCAAGGTCAATGGTGTTGGAATTAACAAAGTGTTAGTGGATGGTGGAGCTGCAGTGAATTTGATGCCGCATGGTCTTTTGAAGAAGATTGGTAAGTTCGATACTGACCTCAGGCCACATAACATTGTCTTAAGCAACTATGAAGGCAAAACTGGCCACTCTTTGGGGGCCATTGAGGTGGACTTAATTGTCGGTTCCATAAAGAGGACTACATTGTTCTTAGTGATAGCCTCTAAAGCGAATTTTAATTTACTCCTTGGTAGAGAGTGGATCCATGGAGTTGGTGCTGTCCCTTCAACGTTGCATCAACGTTTAGTAATGTGGAAGGAAGATGGTTTGGTAGAGTATGTTGAAGCCGATCAGAGCTACTTCCGTGCTGATGTGAACCAAGTTACCAAGGAAAATTTTGAGAAACAAATGGCGAAGATTGCGCCATGTTCATCTTCTAATGAGGCATATGTTCCTGCGGATAATGTTTTTGCCTCAGTTCATCTTGACCCAAATTATGGTTTTGTTTGGGAAAGAGAAATAATGGGAGATGATAGTGTCTATCCTGATGGTGTTTTTCGACCAACGGGGTGGAACACTGGTTCTTGAAAGTGTTCTTATGTCAGTGCCCAATGCATGGGACAAAATTACGGCTTATATGGCCGAAAACAAGTTTAAAGCGGCTATGGAGGCCGAAATTATTCAACAAACAATGGCTGTCGAAGCCAGTGAGTTACATGAAGAAAATAGCATAGTCATAGATGAAAGACTTGATTGTATCTATGATAATGATCCATTAGGTTTTGAAAAGGATCCTAGAGATTTGACAAAGCATATGCAAGCTCAAGACACGTTAGAAGAAGTTGATTTGGGAAATGGCTCAATAAACAGGCCAACTTATATTAGTGCAAATATTGATATTTCTCTAAAAGCCCAAGTCATTACATTGCTAAGGGAGTTCAAAGACTGTTTTGCTTGGGATTACGACGAGATGCCCGGGTTAAGTCGAGAAGTAGTGGAAATGCAATTACCAATTCGACCAGGGAAGAAACCAGTGAAGCAAGTGCCAAGAAGATTTGCTCCTCAAGTGTTGGCTAAGATCAAAGAGGAAATCGAAAGGCTATTCAGAAACAAATTCATCAGAACTGCCAGGTATGTCGAATGGTTAGCCAATATAGTTCCTGTAATAAAGAAAAATGGGACTCTTAGAGTTTGCATAGATTTTAGGGATTTAAATAATGCATCTCCCAAGGATGAATACGCAATGCCTGTGGCAGAAATGCTAATAGATTCAGCAGCAGGATTTGATTATCTTAGTATGCTCGATGGTTATTCTGGGTATAATCAAATCTTCATTGCTGAAGAGGATGTGGCGAAAACTGCTTTTAGATGTCCAGGGGCATTGGGTGTTTATGAATGGGTAGTAATGCCCTTTGGCTTAAAGAATGCTGGTGCTACATATCAGAGGGCCATGAATTCTATGTTTCATGATTTTATTGATGATTTTATGCAAGTATACATAGATGATGTGGTGGTTAAATCTTCCTCAGAAAGTGGTCATTTAGACCATCTTCGCCGTTCTTTTGAAAGAATGAGGAAATATGGATTGAAATTAAATCCATTAAAATGTGCCTTTTGTGTACGTGCAGGTGATTTCTTGGGTTTTATAGTGCACAAAAAAGGCATTGAAATCAATCAAAATAAGACTAAGGCAATTATGGAAACGAAGGCCCCTTCGACCAAAAAGGAGCTTCAGTCGTTGCTGGGAAAAATCAATTTCCTACGAAGATTTATATCGAATCTAAGTGGCAAAATACAAGTTTTTTCGCCATTATTAAGACTGAAGAAGGAAGAAGAGTTCAAATGGGAACCAATGCATCAAGCAGCCTTCGACGAAATCAAGTCTTATTTGATGAAACCACCAATTTTGTTGCCTGTTATTAAACACAAAGTGCTCAAATTGTACATAGCAGCTTCTGATAGAACAATAGGTAGCATGTTAGCACAAGAGGATGATAGTGGTATCGAAAGAGCCATTTATTACCTCAGTAGGGTCCTCAATGATGCCGAAACGAGGTACACTCCTATAGAAAAGTTGTGCCTTTGTTTGTATTTCTCGTGTACAAAGTTAAAGCAATATATAAAACCAGCCGATGTTTCTGTTTATTCGCATTTTGATGTTATTAAGCATATGTTGTCGAAACCAATAATGCATAGCCGAATTGGTAAATGGGCTTTGGCTTTGTCAGAATACAACTTAACTTATCAACCTCTAAAATCAATTAAAGGACAAGTGGTTGCTGATTTTATAGTAGACCATTCTGTTGTTGAAGAAACATTAAATTTTGTAGACGTATATCCTTGGAGGTTGTATTTTGATGGCTCAAGCCATAAACATGGAGTTGGGATTGGTATTTTAATAATATCTCCTACTAACATTCCAACGAAGTATAAGTTTAAAATTCGAGATGTTTGCTCCAATAATGAAGCTGAGTATGAGGCTTTAATAGTAGGCCTTGAAATTTTACTTGAGCTGGGGGCAAGTCATGTCAAAATAAAAGGTGACTCTGAGTTGGTGGTCAAACAATTGACAAGAGAGTACAAATGCATTAAAGAGCACCTTATCAGATACTTTGTTGTTGCCAATGCTTTGTTAAAAAGATTTGAGTCTGTTCACTTAGAACATTTACCACGAATTGATAATCAAGTGGCAAATGAATTGGCACAAATCGCTTCAGGCTATAAAGTTTCAAAGCGAAGCCTAGAGGAGTTAATTGAAATAAAGGATAAAATCATTTCTAATGACTATTCTTCGTCACTATTGTCAACACCAACAACTGGGGGGGGCAACAGATACAAATGCAAACGAGGAACTAGCTGTTGTTGAAAAACGTCAATTTTTTGGTGACTTTGACTTAGCAGAAATTCTTGCTCTTGACAATATGACCAATAATGATTGGCGAAGGCCTATTGCGGAATATTTGCAAAATCCCACAAGAAATACCAATAAAAAGGTAAAATACAGAGCTTTGAGCTATGTGATAATTGGAAACGAATTGTTTAAAAAGACTCCTGAAGGAGTATTATTAAAATGTCTTAGTGAAAATGAGGCATATTTAGCAATTTCCGATACACATAGTGGAGCGTGTGGTTCACACCAAGTAGGCCAGAAAATGAAGTGGTTATTATTTCGACAAGGAATGTATTGGCCAACTATGCTGAAAGATTGCATAGAATTTGCCAAGGGATGCCAAGAGTGTCAAAAGCATGCTGGGATACAACATGTACCTGCAAATGAATTGCATGCCTTAGTCAAACCTTGGCCATTTAGAGGTTGGGCTCTAGATGTGATTGGAGAGATAAAGCCAACTTCGTCGAAGGGCCATAGATATATCCTTGTGGGAATTGATTACTTCACCAAATGGGTTGAAGCTATACCTTTAGCCAATGTTGATCAGGAAGCAGTGATAAGGTTTATTCAAAATCATATCATTTATAGGTTTGGAATTCCAGAAACCATTACTACAGATCAAGGATCAGTTTTCACTGGTAGAAAAATGGTAGAGTTTGCTTCTGAAATTGGTTTTAAGTTATTAACTTCGACACCATATTATGCGCAAGCCAATGGTCAAGTAGAAGCTGCCAATAAAGTTATTATTAATTTGATTAAAAAACATGTTGGGCAGAAACCCAAGAATTGGCATAATACCCTTGATCAAGCGTTATGGGCTTGTCGAAATTCACCTAAAGAATCTATCAACACTACTCCTTATAGGCTAACATTTGGACACGATGCAGTGTTGCCTGTTGAAATTTGTCTACAATCAACAAGAATTCAAAGACAGTGGGAGATTCCCTCTGATTATTATTGGAATATGATGCTTGATGAATTGGTTGATTTAGACGAAGAAAGGTTATTAGCTTTAGATACGCTTATTCGACAGAAAGAGAGGGTAGCTAAAACTTATAACAAAAAGGTTAAGTCTAAAGCCTTTAATTCAGGTGATCTAGTGTGGAAGGTCCTATTGCCTATGGATAAAAAAGATAGAGTCTTTGGTAAATGGTCCCCAAGTTGGGAAGGACCATTTAAAATTTTACAAGTTTATTCAAACGGCGCATATGAGGTCGAAGAGATTGGCGCTGATGAAAGAATTTTGCGTATAAATGGCAAATACTTGAAAAAGTATAAGCCAACGTTGCAAGAAGTTAAAATAACGCTGGAATAAATATAAAGAAAGCGTAAAAACATGGCATTTAAGTTGCCAAAACATAGTCAAAGGCCGAATTTACAGGCTGTTCAAGTTCAAGGTTTGAATATGGAAACATCACTTAACAGTGGTGACATCAGGTATACAGCTATTTTACTCAAGTGCAAAGTTATTTCGATGGTGAATTCAAAAAATGTCTTTCTCTTCTTCCTCCTCAAGTTCAGTCGAAAAAGACATTTTTGGGGGGCAATTTGTTAGCCTGTAATTTCGACAGGCTTCATTAAAGATGGTCAACATGGCTTGATTTATATTTATTTCACAAAGACCATATATTTCGACAAAGAAAATGGTCATGCGCAAGGTAAACTCGACAAGTTTCCAGGGAAGCAAAAACAAGAGAGAGGAAAATCGACACAGGCTTTCGACAGACAGAAATCAGGGCAGTTATGCGTTGAAGACTAGCAGTTGGTCGAAGCGTGACAGAGCAGTTTCGGTCGAGAGTAGGAGCGGTTACTTGGCCGAAAGTAGGAGCAGTTACTTATTTTCAAATTGTTAGGCAGTTACTTAGTTCGAATTTCCCCCCTTTTTCCCTTGTATAAATAACTGTTTCTGAGAAGAAACAGGGGTCGCGAAAATCACAATACACACCCGATTCCTGAAACTCTAACTTCCAAGCCAGAGCGAAAAACGAGTGGAAGAATCCCTGTATGTGATCGTGTACCATTTTTATGATTCAATGCAATTTGTTCTTCTTTTCTTTACGATTCCTGCACCATTTACTGCTTCTTTTCTTTTCAATTCTGTTAATCATTTGCAAATCGTCCCCTTTTCTACATTTTCTGAAACAAAAACTTTTGCAATTCAAAGGCAATTGCTTTGAGATTTTTCTAGTTTGATCTCACAAACCTTCTAATAAAACTAGTGATTGTTTGCTAAAAACACCAGCAAACACCAATCTGCCGGAAATGGCTTTACCGGCGGATTTTGATTTATTTTTTTTAAAAAAAAAATTTCCGAAAAAATCCGCCGGAAATGCTCCTAAATCCGCCGGAAATGTTCTGTGGTATCAAATCCGCCGGAAATCCCTTAAATCCGCCGGAAAGTTTCCGACGGATATAAATCCGCCGGAAAGTCCTCGACAGTAAATCCACCCTTTCTTGTAGTGAGTAACCAGGGTCTTTAGCATCAAGACGCTCTCAATATCATAATCGCTCAGCCTCCTCTAATGCCTATAGTGGATAGTGTCGCGGTCATAGTGTGAGTGCGACCAACCAAGAGGGAATTTCATTGAAGTAACACGACCTTCAGCATCCACAGTTCCCACCATCTCCTTAGCCCTATCATTGACTGGAACGACCCAGAGGAAAGCATGCCTCCAAGGTTTGGCCGATTCGCAGAAAGGTTTGAAGAGTCTGATCGTCCCCTTTCACCCCTTTAAAGAAACTTGTTCCCATCGCCTGGGTTCACTCTTCATCTCTACGGTACGACTAACATCGAATAGGGAGAAGAAAAGACGACAATTCACTTCCCGGTCAAGAGCGGGCATTATTATCTCGAAGGACTTGACAAGCGCCCAAGCGTTGAAGTGAAGTTGAGAGGGGGCGACCCCAAGAGTTCTCAGGACGCGTCTCTGGAAGAATGTGAAAGGAGGTCGCACCCTCAAATCTCGGAGAACATTGGTGTACATGATAAATTTTAGAGAGGTCGGAATTATGGCCACATGCTCTTCAGTCGGGACACCCTCAGCTCGCTATTTCTGGTCGCCATAACCAATCAGCTTAGTAAAAAGCGGCAACATCTCATCACCGGGTGGAAAGACTGAACGTTCATTGGTTATAGCAGAGGAAATCCAGGAGCGGTCATCATCAAACCTACCCCTCCAATCGTGCTCTTCCGGCAGCACCTCATTGGTCGGAACGGGAGGAGGCGCAGGGTTCACTCGGAGAGATTGAACGGTGTCGACAGTGTTCAACGAGCGACCAGATGATGATGATGAAGTGGAGAGATCGGTGGAAGAGAAAGTCTCGGACGGAAGCCCGCTCACACTTTTATCTCCAGAGCGAGCAGCACGCTCTGCCATATTTGCAGGTTGGCGACCGGAAATCCTCGCAGTTTTCTTTGTTCGCACCACTGCCTTACTCTGCAAGGAGAGGGAAAGTCAGGCTCACCCTAAACGATGATTTGCAGAAGGGGGCGACAAGGTCGACCCCGAGCCTGACACCCCCTCCTCGCTCTACGCAACGAAGAATAGAGCAAACTAAAGTAAATGAACAAAAAGTGCATACCTGGAGTGGGAGAGAAGTTCGGACTCAAGGTGGTATACTCCTTGATAAGCAAAATCAAGCGACCAGACGAGTAGGATCACCTGAGTTGAAACTCGTGCACGGGCGAGCACTTGGCCAGAATAGAACAGCAAACTATTGATCGTTCCGAGAGCAAAAAATATGACCGCTTTCAGAGCTTCAGGATTAAGAAAGTGAAGAATGAGGAGAGGGGGGCAGCATATTTATAAGGTTTAGGGAGAAAGCAAATGAAACAACGTGACATTTCACTTGCAAGCGCCTTGAAAACTAAACCGTCATCATAACCAGACGCCGCCTTTTCGAATTTCGAGGCACCATTAGTGCCCCTTGAAAGGACATGAAACGTCGCTTCATGTCAGGTGCCACGTGTCATACGATCAAAACAGGATCTATCACGAATTCGAACGCTCGATCGATCAACCTCGTATTTTCAAAGAGCGAACATCTGTACGGTCAGGAAACAAGCCTGCGCCCGCTCCACGAACGACCTTGGCTTGGGGGCAACTGTTCTGGAATGGGCCGAAGGACGAAGCCCATTCCAATGACTCTACCTGGACCGGCCCAACAACGAATGGGCAAAGGAGCAGGGAACGAATCAACGGCCCCGATTGATCCGTACACATAGATCCAACGTCCAAGGACTACCCACCGACTCTATATAAGCATTAATGGCGTCAATTGTCAGGTACACACTATTCATTGTGACATATACTCTGCTCGTTTGCTCCTGACTTGGGCGTTGGAGTGTCTTCGCAGGTACACCCGCCCTCTGAAGCGAAGCTTGAAGCACGACCAGAAGAGCATACAGAGATCTGATACCTGAGAAACAGCGGTCAAGCACATTAGGGATCAGATCAAATATGTATTCACTGCTAAATCATTCTAAACTGTTCATTGCTAAATCATTTTAAAGAATCAAGTTATCTAACTCCAAATTTATTTAAGAGTAAATCGTCAAATTAGCCTCTAAGTTTACACGTCCTCTCCTATTTAAGCCCTAAAGTATATGAAAATAAGTAGTAGCCCGTAAAAGAATGTGATATAAGTAAAATTACTTCATTAAGTTTTATAAATACTACTTCCATCATCATCGATACCATCAAAGAACTTTGCATCATCCATACATGTAACATCCAACCAACCAAAACAAGTAAAAGTTAGTTTCCATGGATACATACCTCTTGGTTGTAGCTACCACCTCTTGGTTGATCCAACACAAGATGCATTTCCATGGATACCTCGTATTGTCGCTTCTCTCTTAAACCTTTTTAAATGAAATGTATCGACCCTTATGAAGACTAATAAGGCATATTTATTAAAAATCAGATGCAAGTTAGGTGCAAATTTAAAAGGACTAGTGCAAATTTAAAATTTTAGGGGGTTCAATTTTTTTTTATATACGGTGGTAAGTAAAAAATTTATATATGTTAGTAAGTAGAAATTTTGCTCAAGCACAGTTTACTTTTTGTGTCGGTTTTTGGTGTAAACAAGTTTAAAAAGTCTAGTTTCAAATTTTATACTTTTCAGAAACCCTATTCTTCTTCTGCCTCGTTCTTTTACGTCATTCTTCTCCTCTCGTCCTCCTCCACCCCATCTTCCTCTCCCTTTTTATCGGTTGTTGTTGTTCATCGATGTCTACATGAAACACTGCTCAAAATACGCTAAGTGTAGGCCTTGGTCTTCGAGCAACTACCTTGGGTAGGCTATCTCGAAACCAAGCTCCAAACCTCATATCATGGTCGACGTGAATCCTAGTTCTAATCACTCTTTTAACACATGCCTAAAATCACAACAATACCAATTATCTTCGAAGACCTTTATGATCACAATTCTGCAAGACCATGTAATCAGTCCCGATATTAGTAGAGATCACTTTGTCTAAGGTTTAGCTCACAACATCATTATAAATAAGGTTCCCACCCCCAGCTTTGCTAACACCAATTTCTAACCTAAATATAATATTGCTCTCATTATTTTCCTAAGGCTTAAATTTATTTTTCGTTTTTAAATTAGTCCCTACAAAATTTTTGTTTCAAATATGTCCTTCCGTTAATTTTCTGTTAACCATCCGCTGATGTGGCTAATAGAATTACATGTTGGGATTGGTCAAGTCCTACTTGACTTCTTAGGGTGATCCTTTTGTTGACGGATGCTCCTATTATACTCGTAGTCTCTGAAGGATGAGAACCAACTATGTAGCATCTACATCGAGAATTCTAGTATTGTATACGTCATTAGTCTGATCCTTTGTAGGAACTACCCGTAATAATGAACTTGCAAAATGAATCCGTTTATCATAAAAGGATTCGTTGTTGCTTCTTTACGTGTCATTATTTTTTCTTTTTCTTTTTTAGTTAAATTGTTGACTAGATTAAACGAAATTGTAAAAGAAGAAAGGAGGGATTGGGAGAGGAGAGGGAATGGGGGAAGAGGTAGACGCAGACCCGTGGTGGCCGCAGACAAGTTTTATGATGTCGCAATGTGTTTCTTCCTCACTCTTCTCTTTTACACCCTCGCTTCCTTCACCCCACTCCCCTACCTCCGCCGTCACGCCCTTTCCATCGGATCCATCGCTTCTCTCCTACTCGGTGCGCCAAAGAGGCTGCGGATCACCTAGGCTATTTCCACTCTTCCAGTGTTTCCCCAGGGACGCCCTCGCCGACCTTCTCGGCGTCTTCCTTGCTTCCTCCACTCTTTCTCTCTTCTGATAAAAAAAACCCCAACTCGCGGTCGCCTCCAAGACATTTCCCCTGTTTGATTTCATTCATTCCCCTCGATTTCTTATACTCTCTACCTCTGATATCGATTGTTTTTGCTTACATGACATTCTTCTATTTTCAGCTTCATCTCGTTACTCTGTTTTTTCTTAGAGACTGGAAATGAAAAATTGAAATCATTAACTTTAGGCAAAATTACACCAGAGGACCTTTAAGTTATTTATTTGTAACAAGTTGGCCCTTTAAGTTTTTTTTGTAACAAATAGTCCCTTTTAGTGATTACTTTAGCTTATGTATTTTGATGTAATGCTACTTTATATATTAAGATTACTCTAGCTTATGTATTATTATTATTATTATTATTAATATATATATATATATATATATATATATATATATTTGCAAAATTACACTAGAGGTCCTTTAAGTTATTTAATTGTAACAATTTGGTCCTTTAAGTTTTTTCGTACCACTTAGGTCCTTTAAGTTACATAATGCATACACCGTTAGTACTTTTTTTATTTTTCGTTACAAAAAACCCAAGTTGGCACTAATAGAGCTGATGTGGTCGTGACGGAGCCTACATATCATCCGTCTCGTAACAATTTGGTCATTTAAGACTAACGTCATGTAATAATTTGGTCCTTTTAACTTAAATGAAAAAGAAGATGAACCATTATTTTTTTAAAAAAATTAAGTTGAAAGTATCGAATTCTTACATGACAGTAGTGTTAAATGACCAAATTGTCACCAGATAGATGACACGTAGACTACGTTATGGCCACGTCAGCTCTATTAGTGCCAACTTCGATTTTTTGTAACGAAAAATGAAAAAAGGACTAACGGTGTACACACTATGTAACTTAAAGGACCTAAGTGGTACGTAAAAACTTAAAGGACCACCTTATTACAATTAAATAACTTAAAGGACTTCTACTGTAATTTTGCAATATATTTCATACGACTGTTCGTACCGTTTGTCTAGAAGAATTTATTAAGTGAAGGACATTTTGCCACGGGATTTTATTTTTGACAGTACTACGGGGTTTTTGTGCCAAAAAATATATACTACGGGGTTTTATTGGGTGATGTACAATCCAATCACCACTTTACCTAACCTTTATTCTCTCAATTAATTATTATTTCTTACACACAAAGGAAGAACATTAATTAATAATATGCATCGTTTTTTTTATAATCAAGCTACCCCATTTTACACACAATGTTTAATAAAGCTACCCCCATTTTGCACCCAAACTTAATTTAATAGTTGAAATTAACATATATAAAGATATCATAACAAAAAACACCATAAGTATTCAGCCATGCATTGCACACTGGTAGACAAAATGATCATTGGTTGTCAAAAGCTTAAACTAGATATTAGGCTCTATATTATATTGTAGTGTGTATATATATATATATATATATATATATATATATATAATGTAATAAGTATAATATTAGGAACTGAAACTGTTGTTTATCAATATGTTCAACTCTTCTAGATATTCTTTGGATTTGGGTTGGTATACTTCCCCACATTTATCCTCATCCAAATAAAAGATGGGAGAGTTGACTGCAATATTATGCTATCCTGCTCGTGCTTCTCATGTGTAGAAACAACATAAGGCGAATCAAATTTTCTTTTAAATAGATTTTAGTTTTAATAATCAATATGAGCAGGATTATTTTAATTAAAATTAAAATCATTGATTTAGCCTGGTATAGAATTATCTATCTTCTTCCATGTGGAATTAAGTATTAAGATACTCAAAACTTATTACACCCGCCGAATCAAATCATCCCCCCCCCCCCACTGCCTTTTGCATTTGCAATTTCATCGACATAAGTATACAGGCTCTCGAGTTCAAACCCAATTTTCGGATCTCATATTACCTCAATAGTGGTCGGCTCTACGGTCAAGAGTTCAACTAGAAACTCACGACGAAGTTCGATTGTGGCCATAACATACTTAAACATAAAATACTCATTTGTTGTTTTATTAAAAATTTACTTTTTGCCCCATCATACAAAAATTTGTACAAGACATATCTTTGAGTTTCATGCACTAGAAAAAAAAAAAAAAGTTCATATATTTGTTCCATGTGGTTTTGGGTTCGCATTAATGACTATGTCAAACCTCAAATTTCTGACTACAACATTGAAATTCACCATGATAATTTTATGTAATCATACTTAAGAGAATGTTACGAAGTTGCCTGCTGGAAAAAATGAATTGGTCAATCACGTTATTTACGTAATCCTCGCGCAAAAACCTTAAACCCCATACAAAATGGAATGAACAGAGTAATTACTAATCACTTCGCCTATTAAAAAAAGAAAAATGCTAAATGTTGCGAGAAATTTTTACAAGAAAGAAAAGAACGTATAAAAATAAGACATTTGATCAATCAACCAGCTAACAATATATAGGAGAAAAATCTCCTAAAAAACAAAATTTAAAAGTTTATTGAGCACAAAATAAATAAAATTTTCTTTTGTTAGGAGGAGAAAACCACACAAGCCGATAAAGACGGGTACTCGTGGTCTGGTAAAAAAAATTGTGTGCAATGGAGAGGAAATACCCCAGCTGAATGTGTGCTTTGTAAACACGTGGCAGCATGAGTGAAGAAAAATAGTCAAAATGTCAAATTGGATTTTCTAGGTTGGTGAACTGAACTCCGATGCAACCTGCGGGATTCGCTGATTGAAACGTGGAATGTTATGGTAAGGACGGTAGCTGCCAATCCCACTTCTTGACTTTGAAATTTTCTTCCTCACTCTCTTATTATTTCTGTGCCTACTCCCCCTTTTACTTCTCTTTATTTTGAATTAAGCAAAGAGAATTTACTTCACACCATTTAACAAAATTAGTTAATATTGTTTAATTTATCTGAGTAATCAAAAATAAAATTTATTTTCCAAATTATCCTTCATGGGTAAGGGATACATGGCAGTGGAAATCTCTGGATAGGATACTTTTATTTTGAGATTACTCTGGATAGGATACTACAATGTGCATCCTCATGCTCGCACTTGAAAAAAGTGCCCGTGCCCAGTCCCTATATTCGCATGGACAATAATCAAATTGTAATACAAGTTGGACTCAAATTAAAAACTTGAGAGGTAGCATAGTATCTTGAAACTCTAGCTAACGTATGAGCCACAAGGTTGGCCTGCCTCCAAGGAAACTAACTGTGAAGTTTCTTAGATGTGATAATAACGAAGTACAGACACGAAAAATAGAGCCAAACTCGGTGACAATGTTACAAATTCCTCCAACGCCATCAACTACCACTTTGCAATCAAGTTCAATAGTGTCACGACTGGAGCCACTTGAAGGTTGTAAGTAGCCCGTGTGCCTTTGCTTCCTGTGGAGTAGGAATGCCTCTATAATAGTAGGTCTGCACCTTCACGAACTCTCCAATATCATTACGGATACACATGTCCCAAAAAATCACCCTCCTCCGCAAAGATTGCAGCATCAACATTGCATTTGAACTCATCCTTGTCAGGCCACTCCCCTATTTTGTTGGCGATGAACTTCTCCAGCTCTCCTCTTCCTTGCGCCTTCCCATTCATAGAGAAGGGATATATCACTTCTAGTAGAAATATTCACTAGTTTCACTATATCCTCCCAAACCTTTTCCTTTCTCCTCTTCCATATACTACACCAAAGCATCAAAGCAGAGGTCTTCCGAGGTCCTTTTTGCATAGAAGAAGACCAAAGAAACAAGGTTTAAAGTCCTCCGCTTCCCAAATTGGTGGTGGTTGACGGTGGCCAGAATGATAGTCGATGGTGGTCGAAGTGGTGGTCGGTGGTGGTGGTTGGCGATGATCAGAATGTAGTTGGTGGTGGTCCGATTGATGATCATAGGTTATAAAACAAAAATAGAAATTACAAAACCTACTTTTTTGATTTTGAGTTTTTCTGGCAAATTTTCAAATTCAGAAAAGAAAAGAAAACCAACATAACCCCCATTGTTTTTAGCTTACGTAACCCCCATTTTACCTGAACATGTTTTAGTTTTGAAAATGAGTTTCAAATCTAAACACTCACAACCACCCTACAGACCCTGAATATATCAAATAAAAAAGTTTACAAAATAATAAATTCATATTTAAGAGGTGTTTTAACATTTTTCTCCAAAGAGAACTTAGAGATTAATTATGAATAAGACTTAATTAAAGAGCAATGAACTTTTGGCGCGCCTCATTACCAGAGTGAAAAACAACTTAAGAATCTGAGAGGTTTTAAGTTTAAAGATAAAAGCTAGACATAAAAGATAGAACAATTTCAATATGCATGTTTCTCGGTTCCCCCCAAATTAATTTTTAAAAATGATAAGAAATCAATTTTTTCAATTAAAGATTCACATAGAAGAGGGTAACCACAAAGAAATGATAGCGAAAAGAGATGGTTTCTCATTTGCTTGAAAAGGTTTTTTATTTTTGATGAAGGCCTTAAAACAGTGTTGTGAAGATAAAATATGGTGTAACTAATACTATTTGAAAGTTAACAAAAAATTAATAAAGAAAAAACTAAAAAGTGTTATATTTTGATTGTTAAGGGAGAGGAGTAGTGTGCATTTGAAAACAATAGGGGGAGAGAAGTGTAGTTTCTCCATTTCTAAGCTGAGCTGAGAGTAATTCATTCTATATTTTAACACGAAGTTAACTTTTTTTTTTGCTTAAACCTATTATTAAGGATCAAACTTGGTATATTTGAACGCTAAATTTTTTTCAAGCCCTAAAGCATATCAAAATACACTAGTTAACACAAAAGTAATAAGAAGAGGAAATCCAAGAGGGGCTATGGTACTTTGAAAGTGTGACACCCTTACAGGAAAAAAAAATCTCAAGATGGGTTACCGCATATAGAAAGCGCGACACCCATATTAATTATGAATCCGCTTGTTACTGATTAAAAGAAAAGTGATTTTGATGTTAAATAATTTAGATATTAGTTTTTAAAATTTTTAAGAAAAAGTGGAGGTTGTTCTGTGTTTCAGAAACATAGTGAGAACCTTTTTTTTTTCAGAAAAATTATCTTATGAAAAATAATTTTTATGAGAAGTTACCTAATTAAGGCCGTTTGTTACGGATTAAAAACAAGTGACTTTGTTGTTCTATCAGTTATAGATTAACTTTTAGATATTTTTAAGAAAATGATAAGTTGTTTCGTGTTTGTGTACAATGAAAACCAAATTTTTAAAAAATAAAATAATTCTTTAATAAATGATGTTTATGATAGCTGTTTTTAGAATATTTTTTTTAAAAAATATTCTTTTCTAAAAAGTTATATCAAATAGATGAAAAACTTCCAAAATAGATTATTTTTATAAAATAAGTGATTATTTTTTGAAAAAAAAGGTAACAAACGAGCTCCCAAAACATCTTCCCATTTTAATATGTTTTTTAGATTATTTAGAGATAACTTTTTTTTAAAAAAAATAGATGTAATGCAAAATATTTTTTTAAAAGTGATTATTATTAAAAAAAACTATTATAAAACTTTAAAAAGATGTCATGTAATAACTTGTAGAGCTATTCGATTAATAATTTTCAAGTATGTCAATTGTGGTTTTATTTTTAGCTTGGAGGTTCCAGTTGATAAGTCGGGATGAGCGCCACGGCAAGCCGATAAGCTCCAAGAACGGCTCAGAGAACCATAGAGACACGTCTTTAAATTTTTACTCAAAATTCAACTTGTTTATTTCATAAAATGCACTACAATATATACAGAACCTCAGGCCCTATTGGCCCAAAAGAACCTCAGGCCCAAATAACTTAATAAAACCCTAGAAATTAAAATACACTAATAAATATCAAATCCTAATTTTAATGGAAATAAATAATTGGCATTAAAGCCATTGATTCTAATCCTAAAATAAAGAAGACAATTAAATGAAATTAAAGTCTTGAATATAATCCTAAAATAAAGTACTAAAAATGGAAATAAATTGCACTAATTTATTCTTTATGATATTGTACTAATATACTCTTCGCGAGATTTTCCTTCAACTTTTCTACGTGTAGACCTTAGTTGCATGAGTTGAGAGGAATTCTCCAGCCAATGATAATGCAAGATAGCTACTTGGATTCAAAATTAGCATAAGCCATTAAGTCTTTTAGTCAATGAAATATTGATATCTTTATACGTTTCTTTCCACATGTTTAAGACAATTAGGATCTCATCATATAAGCCGTTGGAGTTGTACGTGGAAACACAACGGAGCGTGAATGAGATTTTACGTCGTCTGCGAGATCCAGAATATTAGGGTTTAGTTTGTTATGTTTTATCTTTTAGGCAAAATTACACCAGGGGACCTTTAACTTATTTATTTGTAACAAGTTGGCCCTTTAAGTTTCTTTTGTAACAAATAGGCCCTTTAAGTTACCCGACGTTGACACCGTTGGCCCTTTTAGTAAAATGTAATATCGTTCATTACATCAAAATACACCAAAATATGTTTGTTTGCATCAAAATACATAAGCTAGAGTAGTCACAATATATAAAGTAGCATTACATTAAAATATATAAGCTAGAGAAATCATTAAAACGGCCTATTTGTTACAAAAAAAAACTTAAAGGTCCAACTTGTTACAAATAAATAACTTAAAGGTCCTCTAGTGTAATTTTGCCTATCTTTTATGTAACTTTGTTTTATCGAATTAATAAAATCGAAATTTTAAGGAAACTCGCACGAAATAGTAATAATCAACTGATATGAAAATAGTTTAAACATAGATCATCAAGAAAAGTAAAAACATAAAAGTACAAATACAAATAGCCCTAATCACGCCTCGGTACCCTCTCCAACAACTACGACAGGTGAATGTATGTCTGACTATGCATACAGATCTCACCTGTACGAAGTCCCCTCATAATCACGTCTGTCACACTCTATACCCAATCAGCATAATCATCGTCCTGTGGTGGTGATGGTGGTGGTCCAGCTGCCTGCTCTGGTGGTGGTGCAACCGAGAAGAGTCTGGGAATAGATGCTCTAACGTACCACTTTAAGTAGTCCGCAGCAACTTGACCCAACTCCTGAGCAGGATGAGTCGTCTGAAGCACATTGTACACAATGGGCAAATAGGCGGAAATCCGGAAGATGCAGTCCGCATGGCTAGGACGTGGGATGACCTGGACGTACCCAAACTGACGGAGGCACCTATCCGACATGTACAGAACGGTGATGTCTTTCCAGATGAGGTGTCCCCTGTAGAGTGAAACCTGCTCAAAGGGTCTAACCACCCGATGGCCCTCAAACGGTCTCCAATATACATCATCAGAGGTGAGGGAATCAATCCTCTGCCTGTAATCCCCCAACTTCAGCGCATCCGTCTTCTTTCTCTTCCAAACCCCACAGGGTGGTCCGCCCTGCACATCAGTGGGATGCCTCTCCACCAAATGAGGAAAGTACCATAAAATCCAGCTCTAAAATGCAAAGATAAATAAATGAGTTAATTAAATTAAAAACTAATTTAATTAAATAAAAAACTAATTTAATTATAATTTATTACTTGTAATAGGGAGGCATACCCAGCTACATGTTTGGCCTGGTCCAATGATGCGTAGTTCAGCTGGTCATACAGGAAAGCAACTACTCCTACGCCCCATGCGTATGATCCAGCACCGACTGCAGTAACGTCCTCAAGTAGTAGCAGTCACTTGGCCTCAACCCTGTCATATGTCTTCACAGTGAAGATGCTCCAACTCAGAACCAGAAGGATCATCGCCCTAAGAGCAGGAGTCATGTCATTAACAATGGAGGAGGCAGCAACTATCTGCTGGAGCCACTCAAAACGGTAATACGGCCCTAAACAAGCTCGACACTCAGCAAGGGCCTGCTCATGAGTCACCCCTAGATATGTCTCAGCAAGCTGAACTGTCTGCTCAGTGGTGACTCCAGTGGGTGGAGATCTGTAGTATCTGCTGGAGATGGGAAAATGCAGCAAACAGGAGATGTCATCCAAAGTAATCGTCATTTCACCGAATGGTAGGTGAAATGACGAAGTCTCCTAGTGCCATCTCTCAACAAAAGCGGACAGCAGCTCGTGATCCACAGTGGTATGTCCTGTCTGAATGAGCAGGGACAAACCTGAAGCTGAGAACCTCTGCCAAAACTGGATGTTCTGGGAATAGGGCAGTAGTCTCTTGGCTAGCTAGCTTGTTACCATGGTAACCTTCAGTTTACGCTCATATATCTGTAATTAAGAAAAAATAAAGAAAATATTAGGCTATGTAAAAAATTAAATTCAACTAAGAAGATAATGTAAAAAAATAAATTCAACTTACTGGCGTCCTCAAAACACGATAGCAAACATGAGACTCCAGCCCAGAGAATAGAGAAGGCTGCTCCTGATGGTCATCGTCCTAATGGTGCTATTGATGACGGTCATCCTGCTCCTCATAGAACTACTGATGGTGGTCCTGCTGATGGTGGTCCACCTCCTCATGGTGCTGAGGCTCAACCATATACTAGTCCTCCTCCTCCTCATACTGATGGTGCTGCTGCTCGTACGGATACTTTGGGGACTCCGGCAGCGACAGCTGTCTAGCCTCAGCGCGCCTACGCCTGGTGGACACGTGTCCCGCAACTCTCCCGCAGGTGCGTGTACTGGGAGCAGAAGACGAGGAGGATGCCTGCTCAGTCCGTCGAGAAGACACTAAAAAAACAAAAAACAAATAAATTTAAAAATTAAAAAATGAAATCGTATTTATCTCAGAATAAGGTAAATACGACTTACTGTTTTTAAAGCTTCTGGGAGGAAATCGTATCTAGCTAAATACGATGCGAAATTTACTGGATATCGTATCTATCTCCTGGAAGGTAATACGATGAGCTCTAAAATATTTCTGGTAATATCGTATGTAAGTGAGAAATGGTAAACGATTTGTAAATTTGTAAATTTTTTAGGGGAATTTTAGTCTTTTCACAGTATGCGTGGGGGTATGGAGTCAAATGGTGGGGGTTAAAAAACCCAATAGTTTACTAATTTATCTGCTTTTTCCGTCTCTTGACCGTGGTTCTTTCTGGCATTTGATGGGTAAAAAAAAAACTCAAAATCGAAAGTCTAGAACATCTGAAGCGGTCATGACTCATGAGCGAAGGAGAGACCGTGGACTCGTGGACCCCACCGCTTTTGTCCACGTGTTCAGATATGGTTGGGTGTCTACACGTGGGACGTCATAGAAAGCAGAATTACGCGTATGTGATAACAACGAAAGCTGGCCCACAATAAATTCTCTTTCCACTTTGTGTTGATTGAGGATAATATTAGTATAAATATTACTCCCTCCGTTCCAAAATTTTGGTTCTTTTGGAGTGTTTCACACAAATTAAGAAACCATAAATTTTCAATACCTAATGACTAAAGCACCCTTTGTAGCATTAAATGAGTTAATATTGTAAAGAGTGACAATTAATTAAAGATAAAGGGTACACTTGGAAATATTAGGTAAATTGTACATTGTTATCTTAAAAGTACCAAAATTTTGGAACAAAAAAGAGAGGCCAAAAGGACCAAAGTTTAGGAACGGAGGGAGTAGTATAATACTAGTATATTACAACTATTGGTTTTTTTACACAGGCATATTAGGGTCGGAGAAAATCTGAACTCACGTCTTTATAGGATTGTAAATTCAATCCTACCATCTAGATCTTCATTGGCATATTACTACTAGTGTTAATGGCTTTTGCAAGGTCTGACATGCGTTGAAAGTGTTAGGCTTGAGTTTGATTTGTGGCCTTTCATAGGCCCACCTTTGAGGTTTGACCCGACCTTTGTGAAAGCCTCGCAAGGCCTGAGAGCTTGTTTATAAGTCTATTTCATTTTTTTTTACAAAAACCTGCAATATTTGAGTGATGTATGCTATTGTAAATAGACTAAGAAGTTAATAGATCAGCGAGATTAAGTTTTATTTTATATGACATCCAATCTAAGCCTCAAGCTACTAATAATGTGAATTTAATGAAGCATCACCAACAAGGCGAATCTGAGATTGGAGTCATACATAAATCGAATCTCCATGCTTCGGTTGCTTTAGGGGATGGTAAAATATTGTCTCCTGTGGTGCAGACACAAGAGATTGCTTTGACCCAAAAGTTACCCACTGCTTCAACACCTAGCACCTTTGATGCCAGCTGGGTTAGTAGTGATTCCACTCAACCTCCCACCACCAGACTAGATTCGCTTTTTGCCTGTGTCTGACATGGTAGCTTCTAACATGAGTATTTCGGGGAGACTTTGGGGGTGATGTGTCAGACGATACTGATGATCCCATGATCCATGAAACTGTTGCTGAAAAGTCTAAACCGCAGGTGTCTACAACCCGAAAGAAGAAACACAAAGAAACTGGTTCAGAAAACAGTTGAATATCACACCCGCTTTAAGACGATTTCTGTCTCTGTTTCTTTTTTATTTAGCTTTTGTTAGTGGGTCCTAGGTTTTTTAGAAAATCAGTTTTTGGCAATTGATTGGTTGGTTATATCTCCTATTTCAAGGACATTTTCTATTTATCTAACTATTGTTAGTTCGTTTCTTAGTTTCTAGGTTGTTGTGTCTTAGGGGCCTCTTTTAAGGGCTCTCTATTATTGCTGGAATTTAGCTTCTCTTATGTCAAGGGTTTTGGCCTAGTCCACCCTTGTGCTCTTCATTGTTTTTTTCTCTCTTTTTTAATAAATTCCGGCAGGTTGCATGTTTAAAAAAAGGTCAATATGTTTCAATTAACGAAAAATATTAGAAAATTTATGTTGTAACATGAAATATAAAATTTAATATACTAATAATGATAGTAATAAAAATATCATTTATTTTTACTTAAATAGGCTGGTCTGGTAGACCTAAAAAACTTTTTCAATAGTATGTAGCTTGGTATTTTTAGCCAAAAACGCTTTTACAAAAACCTAAGCCTTATCTGTTTAAAAACAAGACTAGCCTGATGTAGGGAAGGTCGTAGGCCCTTGTTAATTGACCTCGCCTATTCCCACCATTAGACACCGGTGATTTAATTGTAATTTATGGGATAAGAGTGTTAATTGTGAAAAAGTTTTTTCGTGTCCCAAGATTTTTATTTTGGTAAAAATAGTCCATTTTCTTTTTTGGTGAATTTAGTTCTTTTAAAATCTAGATATGACCATTTTGACCTCCAGATTTTTTAGTTGCAGTCAGGGCCGGCCCTTAGGGCCCAAGTTTGTAGGGGCCCAAGAAAAATTATACTAAATCGAAATTATACAAGTGCTATGACAAAAAAAATTAAGTAAAAAATGCCCCAAAAAAACCTACACCGACCCTTCCCAAAAATGAACTCACACGGAGAAAACTCGCAAAACCGTCAAACTCTTCTAAACATGAAAACATCTTTGCAAATCACTGTTGCTGCTTGTCATTCTCATCCAAAACTTCCTACAATCTAAAAAAAATCCAAGTCCAAGAAAATTTGGATAACAATGATGAAATTAATGATAATTCAAGTGTTCTTAATGATGTGTCAAATGCATCTAATACTGATAATCTTGATAATATTGATGTGCCAAAATGCACCTAGTGAACCAGAAAATCCTCATTTTGATTTTATGATCCAAGAAATTGGGAGAATCTTGATAACAATTGGAATGATCTTGATGATCCAAAAACAAATGACTCTTATAATTCATTGTGTGAATGTGTCAAATAATAAAATAAAGATTGAAGAGTTCTTTTTAGAATTTTTAAAAGTTGATGATACATCCGGGTTAGGACGTTTTAATGAATTACTAAATGTTTTAAAGGGTCTTGATCTTAATGTCGATGATGTGAGGGGGCAAGTTTATGATAATGGTTTCAATATGAAAGGAAAGCATCAAGGTGTTCAGAAGAGATTTCTTGAGATTAATCCTACAGCATTATACATGCCATGCGCTTGGGGATATGGCACATTCTTGTGTTAAGGCTATTTCATTCTTTGGAATTACTCAACGCTTATATATAGGGTTTTACTGAAGGTGCCCGTGACCGTAGCATTGGCGGAGAGAAGTTTTTAAAAATTGAAATTGATTAAAAAATACTTGAGATCATCAATGTCACAAGAGAGATTAAATGGTTTGGCAACTTTTTTAATTGAGAAGGATATGTTGGAGAACCTTGATGTTGATGAGATTATAAAGATTTTGCATCTTAAAATGCTCGAAGAAACCGCTTCTTATGATTTTTCAGAAAAGAGAATTTTTTGATATTTTGTAAAACCATTATTATGTATTAAAGCGTATTATGTTGAATGAAATAAGTTATTTTTTGTCTTATATTGAAATATTTTCAAATTGAAAAATAGTTATGTAAATGGGCCTTTTTCTCAAAATTTGCGTAGGGGCCCATAAATGTCAGGAACGAGACTGGTTGCAGTTTTGATCCTCAAAATCATGACTTTTCTTTCTAGTTTTGGTCCTCCATTTTTAAGTCCATAGTTTTAGGGCTAAAAGTGCAAGAAAATTATGAATTTTTTTGGGACTAAATTCAAACATTTGAACTTTAGAAGGAGTAAATTGGCCAAAAATGTTTGCGACCATTTTTACCGAACTTAAAAATTATAGGGGACGGAAAATGTAATTTAGCCAAGTTATACATGTAGTAAATTGGGTTCAAGTTAATTTCTCTCTCTTCGTGAGAGCTTCTCTCTCTAGCGAGAGTTCCTCTTTGCTAGGTTTGCCTCCCATGTGGCTCCGCCACTGTGGGTTACTCTCCTCCCTCCATGGAGGTCGTCCTCTCCCTGCGCCATCGCGGAGGAGTCTCTCCAACCTGGTATGTATCATTTCCCCCTCCCCTCTCCACCACTCCCCTGTTACAAAAACCTAACCCACCCCCAAAACACCCATTCTCGCCCTCCTCTGCCATCTCTCCGCCACGGTCGCCGCCATGATATCTCTCCACCCATCAGCCCCCGGAAACCCAAACCTAACCTCTGAATCAAAGTTCTGACCTCACCCTACCCTACGACTCACCGAACCAGCAAGCCGTCAGCCCTTCCCATTCCCACCAAGAAGCAAGCTTTACCCCAACCCCAACAGCCAAATCACCACCACCATCGTGGAAGCTACTCAGTCGCACACCCCAACCCTTTCCATGTTGCTCACCTTATCAGATCTGGTTCCTCCACCCAGCTACAGAAGCGACCACCACCAAAACCCCCCACCTGTCTGCTATTGTATCTCCAAAACCACTCAGAGGAGCTCTCGATTCCTCATCTCTGATCTGCTCCTGGGCGAGGTCCCTACCGTTTTAGTTGCCGATTCACGACCGCCTCCAAAATCGAACTGGGAAGAAGCCAATCGTTTCAGCTCTGATTTTGTCTATGATGTTCATCTTTCCTTTATGCTCTGTGTGTTTGGGTTTTTGCAGATGTTTTAGGCCCTTTGAGACTCTAATTGTATCCAATCTTTTCAATGTAATGGCCCTCAAACTGTTGATTGCTGGAAAGTGCAGGGCTGGCTTTGGGATCTTCATCAACCTCATATGCATTTACGATGAGCAAGCATCGACCAACTGTGCAATTGAACCAGGTCATTTTGAAACCTTTGATAGTCGATCCGAGCTTGCAGCAGTTAGCCATATGATCCTTAACTGGATAGATTTAAAGACTGCAGTTTCTCTCCGACATTTGACCGCAAACAACGGATGGAAGTTGCTTGCTTGGTTGTTAGATTTAGATAGATGGTTCGGTGTAGTCTTATTCTGGCCTAAACTTCTTATATGTATTAATGTCATTGATTTGGATACTAGGTTTCTTAGGAGCAATCCTAAAATGTGGACGGGGAATGCCCCAACACTTGAGGTTCAATTCGGTTGTAATGTTTCTGGTTTCGACTAATGATGAAATGTTTCCCTTTCAAAAAAAAATTGGGTTCAAGTTTGATTTCTCAGATTGTATTATTCTAGTTCTATGATGGGTATTGAATCTACAATAAAACTTTGGCTTAAATGCATTTTTTGTCCCCTTATTTTATCTTAAAGAAGATTTTGGTCGCCCTGTTTCGAAATTCTGATTTTTGGTCCTCCATTTTCACACATTATTGCAATTTTTGTTCTAACCCAAATTTTTGATCACAAAAGTTGTGATTTTTGAGTCCAAAAGTGGTGATTTTTGGCCTAAAAAATGATAGTTTTGTGCATTTTCTCACTAATGTTGAACCCAAAAGTATGAGTTAGGACCAAAATTGCGACAATGTGTGAAACTGAGTGTCCAAAAACCCAAATTTTGAAAAAGAAGAACTAAAATCCGGTTTCAAGTACATTAGGGGGACTAGAAATGCAATTAAACCCTAAAGTTTTTAAATAATGTTTATAACAAGTAACTGTTTTCTGATAAAACGAAGATATGGGGTGTTTGTTCATGTCTAGAATTAAGATTCATTGGAACTCATGGGTCAGGAATGAGTATTCTCATGTTTATTACAAGTTTGAAAAAAAATTATTCCTAAGTATGAAGATTCTTAGGAGTAAGATAACTTTCAATAATCTCCATCGTTGCTATGAAAACATTCTGATGGAAAAAGTTGGGAATAAGGATTCGCATGAAAACTATGTAAGACTTTAAATATAAAAATTATTTTAATTTCTTGGCAAAATTACACTAGAGGACCTTTAAGTTATTTATTTGTAACAAGTTGGACCTTTAAGTTTTTTTTGTAACAAATAGGCCCTTTTAATGATTTCTCTAGCTTATATATTTTGATGTAATGCTACTTTATATATTGTGACTACTCTAGCTTATGTATTTTGATGCAAACAAACATATTTTGGTGTATTTTGATGTAATGAACGATATTACATTTTACTAAAAGGGCCAACGGTGTCAACGTCGGGTAACTTAAAGGGCCTATTTGTTACAAAAGAAACTTAAAGGGCCAACTTGTTACAAATAAATAAGTTAAAGGTCCCTTGGTGTAATTTTGCCTAATTTCTTTAACTAATTTTGTTATTGGAAATGTTTTAAAAATTGATCAAACACTTTTTTATAAGATACATAAGATTGTTATTCCTAGAAATGTTGTTCCTGGGAGTGATTCAACATAACTTGAAACAAACATCCCCTAGTAATCATGGCCAGCTAACCAGCGAGAAGGATATTAACCACTCTTCCATCATCACTTATTAGTAAAAAAATACAAAGAGGAAAGTTTCCAAAACAATCAGCAACCCTATTTTTTTTTTTGGCAAATAGAGTACAGAAGTTTCGTTAAAATCTTCTGATAAAAAAATATCAAGAAGGAAAAAGAGTACTTCCCCTTATTTGATTAAAGAAGTTAAAAAATGAAAAAGGATAGAAGAGAGCCCAAGGGGGGACTAGTGTAAAAATCTTAGTAAGGAGAGATAGAGAGGATGGAGGGAGATGTAGGGTGAGTGGAAAGGAGAGAATCTAAGTCCGTATTAGACATCCCTAGCCCCCTATTATATATTTTATTTTTGTGGGTACTTCTGACATTTCATTTCGTACTAAATATCAATACTCTTTTGATTTAAGCAAAAACGAAAAAGTATATATATATATATATATCCAATATTAGACGTACTAAATGATAAAAAATTTCTACTGATTTTTTTTGTTCGGACCATTGCTGGCTATCCAAGAAGTGTCCCAACGCTTTCAATGAAAGACAAATCTTCGCTCGTGCTTAGGATCAAATTTTGCACTAGCTAACACCGAGTTTGTCTACTGCGTGAAAACCGAGAGCACCGAGTCGACCCCGCGTATCCCAAGGCAGATTAAGTCGTTAGGCCAATGGTGTTGGTTAATGTTTCTGCTAGTTTTTTTTTTGTAAACCAATGTATCCTCCACGGCGACATGTACCTGCTAATTTTTTTTTTGATAAGCAAATGTTAGTGGGGGTAGGGGAATGTTAGTCTTCAGGGTTTGAACCCTGGACCTCCTTCTTGCAATTAACTTTGCAACTCCTTCATGTCCCTTAGCTCGCCAACTGAGCTACCTTTCCGGGACATGTTTCTGCTAGTTGATACCAGCTATGTGATTTATTAAAATTAGAAGAAAAAAATTAACCAAAAGTTTACTATATAACCAAAAATTAACTAGTCGCATGTATATATACATTTATAACCATTTTATCATTTAGCTAACAAATCTATACTATGTATTTGAGTTCAACAAAAAACAAAAAAGACTATGCATATATAACAAAAAGTTTACTATAATCATCAAATAAAAATCTTACATGAATCATAAAAGGAGAAAAGAATTACACTTTTTGCTTTAGCTCCAACATTAATTTTGGAAATCCATGCAAATGTTAGATTAATCTAGGGGTTACATTTACATCCATTAAGGTCACGGCCGAAACTTTTTCTCCATCACCCCACACGAGGGAGGGATTGCATATAAAGAACGTGAAGAAAGTTAAATAAAGCATATATTACACAAAACACAAGAGTTAATTAAAGCAAAATAAAGAAACTTTAGAAGACCCTAAATAATTTCAAAACAAAAGAATTATAAACGATGCGATTAAGTGTATGATTTTGTTTTGTTTTTTTAAAAAGTGTATCATTTGGTAGTATATTGCTTGAATTTAGACAAAACTTTCTGCCTATAAATTTGAAATAAGCATGCAAGCTTTCTAGTAGATAATCATGTTTACTAGTTTTTGGACTAAAGTTGGTAATTAAACATGATTGCACCAACAAAAAAAACATGATTAAACAGAAGTCATACAAAAGAAAATAAGATATAGTGTTCATAAATAAGATAATCGTGTTTACTTATTAAATATCTTTGTTATAGATGTCGAAAAAAATCTATGTTATATATTTATGAATATATCCATGGTTATCTTGGCCACTTGGTGGTTTCGGATTCGATTTCCGCAATAGACAAAATTGGTATATACTTCCAATGCAAAATTTGATCCTAGGCACATCGTTGAGAGCAACAAGACACTCCGTGTACACATACAATGAACAGATTTTTACAACCACGACCAAGAATAGTTTATGAAATGATTGACATATAAAGTGGTTATCAATTGACTCAAGAGCACTTCGATGAAATAGTAGGGTATCTTCCAGCTTAACTAAGGTCATGGGCAGCAGTGTTAAATCTCTTGAGGGTGGTCCTACCCGGCTCGAGGGGTTAGTCTTTGCAGTTGCACGCAGAGGATACCCAATTTATATCAAAAAAATTGACTAACTTCTTCTTAATGACGTGTCAACTTGTAATTGATAGATAGTGCAAACACTTATATATCTTTTTTTCACAAGAACACTTTTTTTTGACAAGAACAAGATACAACTATTGTGTGTATAAATTAAATCCTTAATGAAAATGATCCAAAATTTCAGGTTAACTTCAATATATTTTGTTAAGTATAAATACATGTTTCTTTTTTTGGGTTGAGGAATACATGTAATTTAAAATCATGCTTAAACTTCACTTAAAAACACTTTTTTTTTCTTTTGGAAATTTAAAAAGAAGCATTTCTAAACCTCAATAATAGTCGCGTGTATAAAAATCATATCTCCCCCACCAGGCCACCAATTATAAATTGATAGAAAAATATTTGGTCCGTTATAAAACTAGTAACTTTTGAATCCCCCACTAGTAATTTTTGAATCGCTAATTTTTTTTTCCTAATCAAAATTTCAATTTTGTAAAAGTGAAAAAAGGAAAAATAAATAAAAGAACTGGAAAGGAAAGTTTGGCATTATTACAGAAAAATAAATTAATAAATAAATCAACCGCGGGGTTAGACTTTTGTCGTCAGCGTGACGGAAAGTTGACGCAATGGAAACGCCCTTAAAAAATTCGAAGAGAAAAGAGACACAAAGTTTCCGCGTAGAAAGATGAGACCATCGGTCTCGTTATTTTACAAAAATATATTTAATAATATTTTATAAATAAAAGAAATTCTTTATCGCTTTTAATTCATTACCCAGCATATTCATTCAATGAAATGTCTATTTTTTTTACTTCTAAAACACAATAAAAGAATTATTATTTTATGTTGTATAATTTCTTTATCTACGTAAGCAAAACAAAATCTCTCTTTTCAATTTTCTTTTCTTTCTCTTCGATGTTAAGCTATTCACACCTTATGTTCACACTACACCCCCACCTACATATATATAAATTCTTCTTATCTTTTTCTCTTTCATTTTTTCCTTCTCTCTCTTCCTTCTTCATAGCTAAAACAAATCCAACTTTTTTTTTTCTATATCATTCAGAGCCTCTTCTTCTCTTCTTTTCTAGAATCTCTCTCTTTAGCTTTAGCAATTTCAATGGAGGGTCATCATCTCCATCATCATCAACAACAACAACAAAGACAACAACATCATCAACAACATCAACAACAACAACATCAACAACAACAACTTCATAACATGATTACTAGTACAAGTACTAGTATTAACGTGGATGTTAATGATAGATTCCCTCAATGGAGTATTCAAGAAACAAAGGAATTCCTTTTGATTCGTGCTGAGTTAGATCAAACTTTCATGGAAACAAAAAGAAACAAACAACTTTGGGAAGTTATCTCTAACCGTATGAAAGAAAAGGGTTACCTTAGAAGTGCAGAACAGTGCAAGTGCAAGTGGAAAAACCTCGTTACTCGTTATAAGGTATATATTTTTATTCACCTTCATATAAATATATATATCAAAACAAACAAATTATAAAAAAAAAACAAGTTTTAATTTGTCATCATTTATCACACATATAGACATGCCCCTTGATCTATTTAATTTATTTTATTTTATTTTATTTGCCTTTTTCATCCTGTTAGGAGGCAAACCTCCCTCTCTCACTCTCATGATTCAGTGGGATTTTTTTTTCTAAAAATAGTACAAGTGTTTTCCCTTATATATTATATTTAGTTTATTAAAAATAAATATTATGTATGTATATTGTTTAGAGAAAGGATAGTTATATTGTGAGCTTTTGATGGTTTCCTTTATTATATATTATAAGAGTATTTTTGTTTTGTTTTTGAGATATAAAGGGATGTGAAACAATGGAGCAAGAAGCAATGAAGCAACAATTTCCATTTTACAATGAGCTACAAGCAATTTTCAGTGGAAGGATGCAAAGAATGTTATGGGCAGAAGGAGAAGGAGGGTCAAAGAAAAAAGGGTTACATGTATCTTCAGAAGATGAGGAAGAAGGAAATTATGAAGAAAGTGAAGGAGATCACAAGGGTAGCATTAATAGAAAGAAGAAAAAGGGTAAAGTGGTAATTAGTGGAAGAAGTAGTGATAGTGGAAATAGTTTGAAGGAGATTCTTGAAGAGTTTATGAGGCAACAAATGCAAATAGAAGCTCAATGGATGGAAGCATTTGAAGCAAGAGAAAATGAAAGGAGATTGAAGGAAATGGAATGGAGACAAACAATGGAAGCTTTGGAAAGTGAGAGGATTATGATGGATCAAAGATGGAGAGAAAGGGAAGAACAAAGAAGGATTAGAGAAGAAGCTAGGGCTGAGAAAAGAGATGCATTAATTACTGCTTTGTTGAATAAGCTCTCAAGAGAAGAGATGTAGTGTAGTTTCTTTGGTTATATATAGATGCTAGCTATAGCTATAGCTAACTTTTTTGTGTTGCAAAGCAAGGTTTAACTTTAGAGGTTTGTTCTATGAACTCTTATTAATTTATATCTTGGAGATTAATTATATATCTTAATTTATGAATCTAGGTTGTTTGAATTTTACCATGTTGTTAAGACTCGATATCTTCTCTCCTTTAAATTTTACAAAAACCCAAGAAACTTTTAGACAATGCAATAAATAATATATAGAAATAGCTTCTAGTTGTAAGTGAAGTTTGTCTCTGTTGGAAAGGAGTTGGCTCATTATTCGGAATGACGTGGGTTCAACTACTCCTGCTTAAGCCTTTGGTAGGTGATCTTTAAGTACATCTGTTAACGCTTAAAGAGCTTTGAGGCCTGCTCTGACACCGGTAAGCTCTCGGAGCCAAACTCACCTAAATTTTATGTAGCACAAAAAAGCTTATAGCTAGTATATTCTTGTTTTTTACATCTCATTTTTTTAGTATGCTTTTGATCTATATATATATATATATATATATAGAGAGAGAGAGAGAGAGAGAGAGAGAGAGAGAGAGAGAGAGAGAGAGAGAGAGAGAGAGAGAGAGAGAGAGAGAGAGAGAGAGAGAGAGAGAGAGAGAGAGAGAGAGAGAGAGAGAGAGAGGGGACAGTTTTGCAGTAGCTTGATAACAACCGAAATCGGGGAAAACAAAATCCACAAAACATTGTCCACATGATAATGCTCATCATAATGTCTATCTGTATATGGAGACGCACAATTTTAAGGTTAATGGAGCATTTACTCAAATGACTCACTACACACAAAGTGATGTTACTTTCACTTTTAATTCATTATGATCATAAACAAAAAAGAAAATGGTGGAATTTGTTATTCATATATATATGCAACTATATATATGCATGATGTTATATATATAGCTCCATACTTTACATATGTATACACATATGGAAGTAGGGTTTGTGGATCCGGTTGCACGTATTGCAAGGATTTATTGTTCTTTTGTTGGTTTTTGGAGTTGTTTTGAGATCACATGTACAACTTCTTTTTTGATTAGTAGCTCGTATAATAGGTTCTAAGGTTGGAGTATATATCCTAAGTACTCTCTTATTAATACTAAATTTTGCTATTAAAAATATACGTATATGAAGTAGGATTATCCGGTTTTATGATGAATTGTGTAGTTAGTAAGTTCAAGATCTCCTTTACATTAAGAAAAAGATCACGATCTCAATGTGTGTTATACAACCATCAAAACATCACAAGTTAATTAGAAACGCCCACTTTTCAAAGAAGATTCAATTTCGAAGAATGGAGAAAATACTCTCTAACTATTTTTTTTTGACCAATCTCTCTAACTATTAGAAACGCCAAATTTGAAGACTAATTTGTTTGTAATTTATGTCATTATTTCAAAAAAAATTAGTAGTGAGTCATCAATGGCTAGATATTGCTGAGATTCAAGGCGCGCAGCAATGGTTTTAATCACTTCCTGCAAAATTACTTTGTTATTCAAAGGTAAAACGTTAAAGAGAATTAAATATTTAATTTGGTTAGCAGTAAACTGGTCTGTCTAGTTATGTAGTCACTGATAAGAAGGCTACACTAAAGCACCTCAAAGCGGAAGACAACGATGGAGAAAGGCGAGACAAAAAACAGCAGCATAAGCAGCAGAGGCATTAGGCAAACACCTAACTAGATTGTACTCCCACAGAAAAAGTGAAGCTTCAAAGCTTTCAAACCCTAGATCCCTACCGATATTTGAAGACGCAAAACATCTAAAGGACCAAACCCATGTCTTACATGAATTCGACTACAACAAAGTAGGCAAACGATACATCGAAGGAGTGGAAAGAGGCGGAGGAAGGAAGAGGAACGACTAAGGGAAAGGGGAGCATCCCCAAGGCAGCGATGGAGGGGGACCTCCCCCCTAGGGCTGTTCATCAGAACTAAAAAACTGAACCGAACTGAACCAAAATTAACTGAACTTTTACTAACAGTTTAGAACTCAATTGTTCAAATAGTTCGACCGAATTGTCTTAGCAGTTCGGCCGAACAGTTCTAGTTCGAACCGAATTGTTTATATTTTGAACATTTTTTCGAATTATTGAACCCGAACTGCCCGAATTTTTGAACCCAAAAAAAAGTTGAAAATCTAAACAGTTCGGTTCGAACTCGATTTGCCGAACCGAACTATTAAGACAGTTCAGTTCAGTTCGGCTGAACTGCTAAGACAGTTCAGTTCGGTTCGGCTGAACTGCTACACTACAAAAAAAAACGCTTATTTGCGAGGGACATTAGCGAGGGAATGTTATTCCCTCGCTAAAACGGACTTTAGCGAGGGAATGTGATTCCCTCGCTAAAACTCACATTAGCGAGGGAACTAGCGAGGGACCAGTCCCTCGCTAATGGTTAGCGACGGAATTTTCAACATTAGCGAGGGACTGGTCCCTCGCTAAGTGGAGGCGGGAATTTGAAAATTTTAGTACGAAAAACAAGGTGGTTAGCGAGGGAATTGGTCCCTCGCTAACGTGAATCTGACCGTTAGCGAGGGAATGGTTAGCGAGGGAATTAGAGAGGGAATTGGTCCCTCGCTAATTCAGTCAAATTCACGCAAATCAAGGAGTTTAGCGACAGAATTTTAAATCCCTCGCAAATTAAAGTGACTATTAGCAAGGGAATTAAAATCCCTCGCAAATTTTTTTACTTTTTTTTTCCTTAAATCCGTTTCAACCACACAAACACACAACCACTCTTCTTTCTCACTCAACACACCCTCACTCTTCTTCTCTCCTCTTCACCATTCCTCTTCCCTTCCTCTTCCTCTACTCTCCACCACCACCACCACCACCACCATCACCATCACACAACCAACCAACCACCCTCACTCTTCTTCTCTCCTCTTCACCCTTCCCTTCCTCTTCATCTACTCTCTCTCTCTCACCTACAAACACTAACCCACTACCACACAACAACCACCACCACACAACAACCACCACCCACGACCACCACCACACAACCACCACCACCACCTTCTTTCCTCTTCCTCTCCTCTCTCTCTCTCTCTCACGATTTCCCCCTTCCTTCTTCTTCTCTCCACCTTCTTCCACCACACCACCACCACACAACCACCACACAACCACCACCACCACCCACGACACAACCACCACCACCACCACCTACGAATTTCTTTCCTCTTTCTCTCCACCTTCCACCACCACCACCACCACCACCACCAACACAACCACAAAATTAATAATATAATATAATATAATATAATTTTCATTAATAGTATAATAATAAATAGCTTCAAAAAAATATAATAAATATAAAAAAAAACAAGCCAATCAAATTTTAAAATTTGAAAATTTGCACAGACATTAGCGAGGGAATTAGCGAGGGAAATTTCCCTCGCTAATTAGCGAGGGATTCAAAATCCCTCGCTAATGGGATTAGCGAGGAGGGATTTAGCGAGGGAACTGGTCCCTCGCTAATTTCCTCGCAAATGACCATTAGCGAGGGATTTTGGTCATTTTGCGAGGGAAATATCCCTCGCTAATATCCAATTTTTTTGTAGTGCTAGTGTGATAGATTTGAAGTATGAATGTAGAAGAGAATAAAGTTAAAATTTTTACTAGAAGATGAAATAAGATAAATATATAATGATGTGTGCCTTTGCGTATGACATTTTTATTGACCTTATGCACAAGAAAAGTAGTTGATTTTCCTTTCTGTTGAATCTTGACCTTCAAGTTTTAGGTGGATATGTCAAAGCTTAAATTGAATGCTAGCTATGAGATTTTTAATAGCTCGCTGATTTAGTCTTTGCATGCAAAGAGTTCATATTCCAAAAATGGTTATTGACATTGACATGTGAATGTATGAGAGAGCTCCTCCTTATTAGCATGTGAATGTATAAGAAAACTTTCAGTCTCAGGTATGAACTCATGACTTTATAGTACTAACCTATTATTGAAGTTTCTTTTCTGTAATAAATTGATTTCCTTAATTAATAAAATAATTTAAGATAACAAATAAATTATGTATTTTGGGGTGTAGTTAGCAATTAAAGTCTATTTAATGTGTTAGGTAGTACAATGTAGTTGTTTGGCCTAGGTGATGAAAATTTGATATCATTTGGGGTGTTAATGTAATGTGTAGCCTGTTTTGGGCAACTATATGTATACTGAATTATGTACTTTTTGTCCAGCTCTTTGAGCAAATGGTTGTGTGTACCATTTGTAACCCCCTCCTAGAAGATGGGCAAACAATGATGTTGGAGCTAGACTGCCTAGAATGATTAAAATTATTAATTATTGAAAAATATTTAAATAAAGTAAGATCACATGAGATCAATTATTGATGAGGATTGCGTACTTAATTTTTCTTTTGATAAGTTCCCTCCCTTTTGTGGTACACACCTCTCAATTGTATGTTTGTATTGGGTTGTAATAGTAGTTATTAATTGATGGTTAATTTGGACTTTCTATGTTGGTTATAGAGCGGTATAGTTTACACGGGTATGTTGGACTTTAAACGTATGTTCTTTTAACAACTGACGGTAAAATTTTATTTTAAATGCTTAAAACAACTCACAATAGAGTGGTTTTAAAGAATGTTAATAGCGAAAACACGACGTTTAAATATGTTAATAGCGAAAATGCTTAAATTAAATTGTTTTCAGTTTCCCCAGTTCAAAACAATTGTGGAATAAAAAATACACACACAATTATAAATGCAAGAACATTGCAAGAAGTAAAAATCTAGAACTCTATTAATAACCAAGTGTATTGCCATAAACTAAATTAAATCAGATTTAATATATTCGCTGCATGCCTAAGTGTATCTCATAATATAAATTAAATCGGGCGACAATATAAAAGTACACAATACAGAGTTACAATAAAAAATATATATATATGAACATAGGTAGAGCGTGTGTTCCTTCTTTTGGTATAAACCAGGTATCCTCTGTGAGCAACTACAGAGACTAATCCCTCGAGCCGGGTAGGACCACAACGGCCCGCAAAGCTCTCCCTCAAGAGATTTAATATCGCTGCATGCCTAAGGCTGGATTCGAACCCAGGCAGGACCTTGGTTAAGCTAGAAAATTAAGATCCCAACCATCTCATCCAAGTACTCTTGGATTGACCGTGTATTCCTTCTAAGTCAAAGCGAAGTGTTTATCATGCTGAGGAAAAATATGAACCTAGATTACTGTGGTTGCTTGATTCCTCCACGTTGATCCTTACTTCTAAGACAAACCCAAGAAATATAGGATTGGCGTTGAAGAATTTCTAAGAAAAGAATTTGTATATCGTTGTATGTTGATATGGATTTTGTTGTCCATTGATAGATGGAAGAAAAGGAGTTGAGCATCTAGATCGCTAGACAGTGTTTGAATTTACACGAGAATATACAGATAGATAATAATAGTGTCAAATGACAATCGTTTAATTCCTAATCCCCCACTCATCTCTCTATGGGAAATAAAATCGATGCCAAAATACAAAGTATGGGAATTCGTGTTTAAGACTTCTTCAACCTCAATCCTACTTCATGAGTTTGTCTTGGAAAACAAGGGCAAGTATCAACTCAGGGGAGTCAAGATACCACACTAATCTCATTTGTTTGATTGGATGGTGTCAAACAACACCACTAAGTCTATTAAGTTTACTAGGTGGGGTTACATTTATCCTACTTATTGGCCAGGTTGGAAAATGGTGTCGACATTAGATATTGCACAAGCAACTTAGGCTCACAATCATCCCTTGCTTTGTAAAACTGACACAAGCGTAACCTTAGTCCCAAATTAGACATTCTTTCATGAACAACGTCAACATCCACCAACACGGTCAAAGATCTAGGTAACGATCTACTACGGGACCCAGACACTTCCCGGGCTAATGAACCAACAACCACTTTAGGCATAAAGGCACTACAATCGCGACAAGATTCAAAGTTAAAATATAAAACAAAGAGATCCAACACACAACATGTAGAGCTATTGCTATAAACCCTAAAATGAATAAAAAGTACCCTAAAGAGAATCTGAATCAAGAAAATTAACCTTGCAAGGAGAATGCGGCACAAACCCCACTAGCGGAAAATTAGGAAAAGAATTAGACATTTAAAGTCAGGCGCTCGAATGCCTGACTTTGTACGTTGACGCGGTGGCAAACTTGTAATTAAGATGAAATTTTTTATTTGGCTCGCATGTTTATAAGTCAAGCGTAAACATGCTTGACCTTAAAAGTAAAAAACTTTTACATTTTAAGACAAGCTGGTATATAGCCTGACTTCAAAAGTACTTCACAATAAAAATTAGAAAATTACGTTCTCAGTTCTCTCGCGTCCTCTCTCACGCTCTCAGCTTCTGTATCTCGCTCTCTTTCACGCTCAACGCTTCTCTCGCGCTCAACTCCTCCTCTTCCATTTTCCAGGTAAGCTCTCTCTCTCCCTCTCTCTCTTTCTCTCCCTCTCTGTGTGTGCGTCTCTCTCTATTGCTCTCTCTCTATTGATCTCTCTCTCTCTGTCGCTCTCTATCTCTATTTGTTGTTCTCTCTGTCGCACTCTCTCTTTGGCTCTCTGTCTAGGGTTTTTTTTTGTGTTTACTTGTATAAGTTTTAGTTGGAGGATTTAGGGTTTATGAAGTTCAAAATTGTAATTTGGGAATGATTTAGTAGATTCTCTGTTTTAGGGTTTTGGTTTTGGAAAGATTATCTTAATCCATGTAATGAAAATAGGGGGATTGCTCAATGTTCTGTGGGAGGGAATCAATATCCCTTGATGAATACAAATATGAGGTTTGATGGAGAATGATGATACCAGAGAACGCAACAATTGTTTGGCTTACGAAGAACAATATGTGTGATGTGCCGATTTGGAGGCGGGTAACCCTTAACAATCATCTTCAACTTGCTGATTTGAAGCTTGGGTTTATACTGTTCCTAATACGTTGTTTGGATAGAAGAACTTTTAGGACAAATTTGGAAATTACCTCTTTTGTCCTTTAAATAGGAGACATGTAACATGCCTTCAGGTGCTGCTGTTAAGTAAAGTGACAAATGGGAGTATAAGGTGGTCAAATAAAATTGGACTTAGTGTACCTAGGCATGGCTGCATTTAGGATATCAATAATTGAAAGTAATTTTTAGATGATATTGTAGTATATAATTAGCCAATTCGATGTTTTTCCATTTTAATTTTCACTCCGTTGTAGATCACGGCGCTACTGTCAACAATTTAGTTTCTAGCAATTTTGAAGAAGGTACGTAGAATGCTTTCAATCAATTGCTCGAAGATTTGGGTAAACAAAAGTCAAAGGATACTCACTTATTGATTCTCAAAACCTCACTATACTAATTATAGTTCATTAATTGTGATGATAATTGGAAGGGAGATGGGTGGGCTAATCTATTCTTTGCTAGATATTTCGTTTGTTATATTTTGTATAAATGATAATTTTCTATGTATTAATCCTGTAAATCATCAACCAGTGGTTCGGTAATGTATTAGTAAATTTAAGCTGCATGTGGAGCACTTGGTAGAAATAAAGTGATAATATGATAAAATACTGTAGTTATCATCATGTCATTGAATTTTTGAATTGGATGCTAATAGTACCCCTTATAGGTTTTAGCTTCACTTTTGCATATTGGTCTGTTGTATTCATGCACATTGTATGGATATTTTAGATTCTTAAGCTGATCTCACTATTGTTTTGTTTTTTCAAATACAGAATGATACCACTTTTGAGAAAAAAAAGTGCTATTTTTTTTTGCTTTGGTAATATGAGATATAAGGTTGTCATAAACAGTGATGCATTAAGATATATCATATGCTAATTTAGAAAGACTTGATCCTCAATATAGTTTGTATAGGTACCTGACTTCATTTGATTTATGTACTAATATATAAACTATAAATTGAGAGTTGAACTGATGTTGTAGGGTATAGGATTTTCTAATTTAGCAAGACTGGATCCTCGATATGGCCTATGTAGGTATCTTGGTTCAATTGTGTTTATATATTAATATATTGATAATATACTGATGCATTAAGATACAAACTAAGAGTTTTGACATGAGAGGATCTATTTGAATCTAGAAACACATGCACTGCTGTTGATAAATTTGAACTGTCGGATGAAGTTTGAAGTTGAATGGCTTATATTTAGATTTTGTGTTATGAATCTAATTTAAGTAGGCTGTGAGCTGCCCAATCTTGATCTAACAGCTTTAATTAACTTATTGAAGTGACTTGTTTTTTTGTAGTTATTCTTGAACTTTGATTTTGAACATGCATTTTACTTTGTTTATTTCTCAATTGAAATTTGATTTGCAGATGCTATTCCAATTCAGGAGGAGGCACTTACTGTGAATCACAGGAAACATGATACTCCTTTGTGTCTTGGAAATGGTCACACTTCACATGCATTTTTAATCCCAGACCAGGGCGAGGCTAAAGTGTATTTTTATAAGGCAGCTGAGTACTTTCAGCAAGCTATTGAGGAGGTATATTTTTTATCTGTTACCAATGAATGTATCATTGAAATGTGGGAAATATTTTACTTGTGAACTTGTAAAATTGTGTAACAGAGTTATTATTAAATCACCATTGCTCACAAGTTTTAATCTACTAGATTTTAAAATACAATTTTTTTCTCCTCTGTATCCGGTCTTAATTGCTTTGGTGACTTGGAGGTAAATTATCCACTGCTGTGTGGATGCTTAATAATATTTGGTTGCTTCCATGACAGAAAGAAGGTACATACAAGGGAAAGAAATTCAATGCCATATGCCACTTTTTCGAATGTCAAGCCCGAGGGACCCTTCAATCAAAATCAAAATTTGATGTTTTCGTCTTGCATTCCTTACTTGAAGTTAGGTATATGCCTTTCAGTATAATAAGATTTTTCCTCTTCCCTATTCAGACTAATTTATCACAAGCCAACTAATTATCTTGAAGCATGGAGTATTCCACTTTATAAAACCATTCCCTACACCAACTAATTTATAAGAGTAATATTTTCCAACTACGTAATCATTCCCTGCACTAACTGCTGAAACATTCTATACTAGTGGTCTTATTAGCTCCTTGCTTTGTGCACTTACTGGAACATAAGTTGCCATTGTCATATAACTTTCACAGATATATGGTTTGAAGCATGGAAAATAAATTTCATGGCATTCTAGGAATAAAGTATGAAGCATTTTGAAATTGGTTTTTTCCTTGTAACTAGTAATTGTTTTGCAAACATCAACAGCAAGATGCTTAATTAACATAAGAAATAGGGTCATTGTGTTTCTATAGTAGTGATACTTTCTTGTCTTGTGTTTATTTGATCTAAAAAGTACCTAATTTTAACTGTAGACGTTTGATGTCACTAAACGAATTCTTCACCACAAAACAAGGTATGATAACCACCTTTCATTCTTTACTTTCATTTAATCTTTACCCAGCCATGCAATAGGTTGCTTATTAAGGATACTGAAATGTGATTCAAGTTTCAGGTTGATGCTTGATAATGTGAATCATATTGATCATTTCATCTACTCAACTTGGAGACTATAGTGGACTTAGTGGGCCTTTTGTTGACAATTGTTAAAGTAATTTTTAGTTTGCTAATGATATTTTTGGAGCAAAATTTAGTACTCTTATATAGAATGTGTGTTGCAAGGTTTAATGAATTTGATGCCACTTTTGGAGCTAAATTTGTATATCCAGGGGAATCACCTAACAGCAAAAAGAAATTAAAAAAAAAAATTAAAACTTTTAAAGTCGGGCGCAAACAAACTCGACTTGAAAACAAACACTTTTAAAGTCATGCCGTTAAAAGTATGACTTAGAAACGTCTTTGAAGTCAGGCCATTGTCCGACTTCATAACTTATTCAGAGAGATTACTGACCGTCTTTAAAGTCGTTCACAACCTGCACAACTTAGAAACCTACTTACAAAGTCGGGCTGCCGCTTGACTTTAAATCTCCTGACATACAAAGTCGACTTAATATAAGTCGAGCTGGAGCCCGACTTTAAAAGTCCGTTTTGTCTGACTTTAAATCCCTTTTCTGCAGTAGTGCCCACTGAAAAAATGCGTAGATTGAAAAGAACACGACCTCTGCTGTAAAATTAGATAACAAAAGAACTAATAGAGTAAATGTCAGAAAAGAAATAGAACAAAAATAGCAAAAATTAGGAAACAAAAGGCGGATGTTGAGGGGAGAAGAAGATTCTTCATGGGGGCTTGGGACCCTTCTTTGTCTCCTCATAAACCATAGGTGAATACCGAAGGAGACAACTTCTACCAAGGTGCCACCAAGGGTGGAGAGAGCTTGAGAGTGGCACGATGACGAAGCGACATCGAGAATGAGGAAAAGCGAGGGAGAATAGGAGAACGGGGGAGAAACAAAGGAGGCGAAGAGAATGATGAGAAGCTAGAGTTTGAGTGGTCAATGGAAGAGAGGGAGAGAGAGAGAGGAATAAATAGAGGGTTCCTAGTGTTAGTATCTGAGTAAAGAATATACCACGTTGGACATTAAGATACACCAATCATGGAATTGACAACTATCTATACGATTCAAATTCGCGAATAGAATCCGAGTCGAAAATTAATAAAGAATCGGCGTGGAATTGTTACCGTTTTAAATTATTTGAAGAATCCATGTCTAACGTTAGGAAACGACTGATGTGGAATTGACAATGTTTATACGTTTTCAATTCTCTGAAAGAATTCACGCGATCATTAAGAAACACTCAGCGTGAAATGTTAAACGTTTTAAATTGTTTAACGTATTTACACCAGATATTTACAAATATCTGACATGGTATTTTAAGTCTGTTAAAGTTTATTTACACCAAAGATACTATGGCAATTGTCTTCCTAAAACTGACGTCGATTTTGATGCTTGTAAAATACCTCAGTGTTATTGTTTAACCACGACTTTAACATGATTCTGTTGTTAAGTCACAAAATTTATATGTTTAATTAGTGTATTAGTGATAGAAAGGTAGAAAAGTGAAAATAAAAATGTGTTGATAATGAGAATTGTATTTACATTAAGGGATACAAGGAGGCTTATGGGAACAACTAACTTTTAACTAACATTAGATCTCAAATATCACCCGCAAGTTGGAATGTGTTTATTACACTTACAGTTTTAAAAATTCAAAAATAAATGTGGAAAATACAACGACCGAAAAGGATTTGAATTGCCAAAAGTACATTAAATAAAAAGAATATGAACTGCTGGAAATACAGTGGTAATAAGTTTTGAATTACCAAAAATAATACGACAAAAAAGGAAATTAATATTGCTAGAATTTCGACTAAAGAAGAATATCAAAATTTACAATGGCATTTGAGAAATGCTTAACCACCATTGAGTGGAAGCTAAAAAAATTTGAATCATGCTTAACCATGCATTATCATTACGGAGTACTGAAGCTAAAATGTCGATTAAGCTTATATGTCAGAATTTACATCGGTTAAATTCAAATAAGATAAATAAATACATCACAAAATATTTGGCACAAAATATTGTTGCACATGTTTTTATCTTCAAAATATGTTATTCTCGAATCTTGTTCTTGAATATGGAGAGTGGTAGAATCATGTTTCTTATCTTCACCATTGTGTTGTTCTTCGCTCCCCCATTATTTTGTTGTTGTGTTTGTTGTTTGAATAAAATAGTAGGTATAAGTATACCTAAATGGATATCAAATTTCGTGATTATAAGTGTTTGCGATTGTCTAAATTCTGTGAGTATAGACATCTTTTTATTTTCCCTCTACATCTGAAATATTTCCCTCTCTTTCTCGTGGGTTGCCCTAGGTTTCTATTTTTCACTTAAGACACTTGAAAAAACACACTGAGAGCGAAGAGTAAACGAGCCAGTAGAAGAACACGGAGGCTAAAAGAGCAAACAAACCAGCAGAAGAACGCCATTGGAGCAACCCTAAGCCATCACGGTGGCAAGGACGACCACAGGACAATGTTTGGCGCTCCCCCTGCACACGAGTCTTCTACCTTGTTCTATTGCTCCCATTTTAATCTCAATTGGATTTCCCCAAATCTCAATTGTTCTACATATTAGATATGTTATTTTCTTGCAATTTCCCAGATGGATTTGTGCCTCTTTTCTCTAGTTTATTGCATTTTCCCAAATTACTCTATTATCACTTTTCCCGCCTTAAAGCTAAAAACATAGTTAAAACTCGAAGAAGAATGTGTAAGCTGTGTTTTTACCTTCAGTTTTTTTTCTTTCAAACTTCGAAAGATAAAGTAAAAGCATAACAAAGAAATAGGCTTACATGTTCTTATTTTACACATAAACTGGCTTCTGCGCTTTTAATGAAGGAAAAATGAAAAAAACAGGTTGCCACATTTTTTTTCTCAGTGTTCTTTTTTTATCTTATTGTTAGCCTGTAATTTCGACAGGCTAAATTAAATGTAGTCAACAGGGTTTGACTTTGTTTTTTCTCAGAAAAAGGTGTTGGTTTCAACACAGAAGAGTTGTATCAGAAAGTAAATTCGACAAAGCGTTAGACTTGCCAAGAATTGAAGGGTGATATTTCGACGAGAAGAAGGCTGGGATTCAATAGCAGGTCAAAATCAAGTGCTCACCGTCGAAGTTCTGGCAGTTACCATAGTCGAAGACTGAAGTAGTTTTCTTTTTTGAATTCTCTGTACAGTTAGTTAGTTTTAGCGTTTTCCCTCCTTGTATAAATAGTAGTTTCTCATAGGAAAAACAGGTCACAAACTCATTACAGAATTCTCACGCTCTAACTTCCAACACATTACAGAGAAAACGAGCCAAGATCTTATGTATGATCTGTGCACCAACCCTCTTTACAATTAATGCAATTTTAATTTGTTTTCTTCTTTGCTTTTCTGCAATTTTTTCTTTGTTTTATTCTCCCTCATTGAGGAAATTCGACGGTTTCGCGCGAGATCGATGGTTATCTTCTTCTTTTTACTTTTAAACTGCAAGAACACGTACAATTCTGGGAAAAACTTTAACACAAATGGTCTTAGGATTTACTAGTTGATCCTGCAAACAGAAGCAATTTCAAACTAGCTGTATTTACCAAAATCCAAGGTAAACACTTATTAAATTTCTTTAATACTTGCATTGTTTTTGTTATGTTGTTGGTTTATTGTATTTGTGTTTGTTGGTTCACTTGATAACATGCTTCACTTATTTTAAGTATGTTCTGGAGCGAGCTAGGGCTCGATCCGATGTAGTGCGTGTCAACCAACCTCGACTTATTGCCATCCAAGCCGTGATGATTGGAGGGTAAAGATTCACTCATGAGGCAATGCACGACCCGAATCAATGCGACTGGTACCTACATTTCCTTGCGACATAGACATCAAGGACTGATCGCCTTCTCAGATCCAACGGCGTAGACCAGCACAGTATCACCCTATAAATACCAGAACATTCCAATAGCCCAGGTATGATCTCTTAACACACCTCACACTAGACTTCAGTATATTGACTTGAGTGTCAGAGTGTGTGCAGGTACCCCACCCACGTCGATCCACCATGGGTTGGAACTCAAAGGGCACGTCGATCAACTCATCTCGACCTCTTCTCGGGTCAGACACCAGGACAAAGTATGATAATAGCGTATTTTTATGTGTACTGGCAACATGTACAGTTCATACCTATACGAGTTAGTTTGCTCGAAAAAGTTGAAGTTTTTTTCTCTAATATTTATAATGTTTTGGGAGGAACTAAACAAATACAGTACTGAGGCTACAACATTTCAATTAATCCAAAAGTCACAAGGTCACATGCTTTGTAAGGATGACATGACAATTATTCTCAAGTACAATGAAAAGAAAAGAGAGGACATGCAGGGGCGTATCTTCTTTAGGGCGGGGGAGGGCCACGGCCCGCCCTCAAAAATCACGTGAAATTATCTAAATACCCCTGTAATTGAAAACTGAACTACTAAATTTTTTTTTTTTGCGCAATTCTAAATTGTATTACAATGCGGTGTAGCGGTATATGTTTTTGGCCTGAATGCTGGGGATTCCTGGTTTTAGCTTCTTTTTTTTTACCAAAAGTTTTAGCTTCTTATATAACAATAATATTCTGGACTTTGTTTGAAGCTTGCCAAAAAACAAATATATTATAGGAATCCAATCGAACTCATCAAACTCATGACCAGCCGTTACTATAATTGAACTTACAAATTTAAAATGTATATGCAATATAAAAGTAAAATATGTTAGTAACTTTTTTTCGTATTTTTTATATTTTTTGAAGTATAAATCTTATTCATATTTTTAATATTATTGCATTTCTTATATTAGAATTAGAAATTATGAATGGATGGTTGATAATTTTTGATAAAAGTATCTTCAGAATTTTAAAATTAGGATCAAACAAACTTAAAATTAGCTACTTACAAACAACTTCAATTGGGTCTCTATCTAAAATCAAAATTACATTTTGGTCATTTAATTTTTTTTGTTACCGTGTTATTGGTGCGTAGTATCCACTGGCTTTGCCGACGAGTAATCTACGTCAGAGGGCCACGTGTATGGTGTAGCCATCAGTCTGTCATTTAGTTTTGTTTATAAATCATTTTAATTTATATTTATCTATTTTATTTGTATTTGCGTTTTTACATCTTTGTTCTTGCGTTTGAGTTTTCATGTTTCGTTAATAGCGGCTCTCCCGAGCTTTCTCGTCAAGATCCGCCACTGAGGACATGTGTGCATAGGAAAGATTCTAAACCTAAAAAATTGAAGGTTGTTTGTTAGAAAATCAAGAGTTATGCGATAGAGTTAAGCATATGGAAAGTATCATGGCGAGAATGTTACGACATTGATTCAAAATTGATTTTCTGGAAAGATGAGAATGACATTATACATGCCGCAGGATAAGTAAGTTCTTCATAAATCAAACCAAACTATAATTAACGCCACTAGTTTTTTTTCCGGACCATTACTCGCTACCCAGAGTGTGCTCCAATGCTTTCAGCTAAAGACTAATTTCTACTCATAGTTAGGTGCAAATTTTTTACTAACCAACACTGAATTTATCATTGTGAGAATGAAACCTGAGAGCAGCATACTAATGTAACCATTTATAAAGTGAACAAATACACAAAATACGGATTTGGATTGAGTGACAATGAGAGATAATATTCCATAATTTTGATGAGATTTTTTTCATTAAATAAATAACTTAATTTGTTAACACACACTTTTCATTGGTGTGATAGCTAGTGCCTAGTACTAGTACTAGTACTACAAATCATTGATAGCAATATTGGGCATTAAACTTTTTTTTTGTTTCCAAGCAGTGATTGATTCTAAGACAACAAAATCGTGATTCCATTATTGTGAGAGGCAAATATCATAGGTGTTGGACCAGTTACAATGCTGGGTTCTGTGCTACATGCTCACCGACACAAATCACATCCCTACCAACGCGTAAATATTGAACTTACTTCGACACTCACTCATCATAACAAGTGTCCTTGTCTGCAACATGGTACTATCGAAAATGCCTAATCGACTTTTACCAGCTAGCTAGCCCATTTAGTTTTCCTCTGTCTGCAAAAACGCGTTTCTGACAGACAACATTAACCAACATAAATTTATCACCGACTTTGTGAAAAATGCATAGAAGTAAATTTTTATCTGTTTTTATCGAAGATCATAAATTAATAAACACTTTTTTTTCTTTGGGAATCTTTCAAATAGTCAACCTGGTTAAGAACTGATCCTTAGAAGTTCCAGAAAATTCTTTAATTAAAAAAATGAAAAGAACAAAAAGCAAAAAAGTTGTGATCGACTCGGTAGATCGTTAGAATCTGACCACACTTTGAATTTTCTTTATATCTTGCATTTTTTTATTCCATTTTTTATTAAACAATACAATAATTTACTTTTCCAGTAAAGTATTTTGTTAGATTCTTCAACTGTTTGGACTTTTGGAGGAGATTAACATGGTGACCCAATTCGTCCCACAATGTTTATTAATTTCAACTCTTTGGTGGTAGGTAATTAATAGAGGGCTTCAACCAAGTTCCACTAATATATCGAATGTCTGTTTGCTTGTCCCAATTTTCTTTCTTATAAACAAAATGGTTAGTAATTAGTGTGTTAATTTTAGAGGAGAGCGAGATTCGAATTCTGTACGCCTATGTTTCCACCAACAATGTCTCATTTACTCAACCATATATGAGCGACTGAAACATGTCCCACAATTGTTGTACAGTGAAAAATGATAATTCAAAACCGTTTAAAACTTATCGAAGGAATCGGGGTGTCAGAATAAGGAAGAGGAGAAATCGAATCTTGGAGATATGCCACAACATGACAATTTCCACATTGACATGTCTTCAAAAACCATCAAAACTTGTGAATGAAGTGAGTCTGCATTCTAAATACACTGAATATTATCCAGTGGCTATCCTAAGCAGCTTTGTGCAGAGGTTGAACTTGCTAAGAGGAAAAACCTTAGTCATAAAATCTATTAAATTTCTTTGTATTATTAATCTTCACAACTTTAACAATGTCCTTTAGAGATGACATCATGAATCCAATGCATTCTAATATCAATATATTGGTTCCTTTCATGATAAGTTTGATTAATTCTTGTAAGTGTATAGCACTTTGGTTGTCACAATTAACATGAATATTTTTTTGATCAATTTCAAGTTCATTGATCAATCCCTTTAGCAATAATAACTCCTTTTTAATTGTTTTAGTTATCCCAATATACTCACCTTCCGTTGTTCACAACTAGAAAAAGTCTGGATAACCACAGAAATTCTGAAAAGAATTAAATAATGGTACGTACACTTAGAAGAAATTGAAAATATTTGTAAAGAATTAAATAAAATAATGGTTGAAATTAATAAAAATAAAATCTTATTAATAAATAACACTAATAAGATTGCAAAATATACATCTAATAAAATTTAAAAATGGCATAATGAAATTAACAATATACAAGAAACATTAAATGATATAAGTAAAGGAGATATTAATGAGGATGAAAATATTTATAAAATTAGAGAAATTCTTTAACAGCTAGAAAATCTTTTAGACCACGAAGAGAATAATGGAAGATAACAATAAAAGATTTAGAAGAATTATTAAGTAACAAACCAAACAGAATAAAAGAAATTAACTCATTAATAAAACATGAGCTTTAAGAAAATGAATCATCAGTATTTACCAGTATCTTCTTCTGTAATTACCTTCGTAAGTGCTGAAAGAACCCGAAGGTCTTCCATGTCTTGGACTGGGGCGTCATCCCCTCACCTTAAATTTTATTTTACCAAAAAAAAACCAGTATCTTCAGGGATAGAAGTTATATTAGTCATGAAATGAAACAATGAATCGTAGAGGTAACTAGATTGTGTGACTTTGAAAATATTTTATGGAACTATGTGTTCTTTTGATTTCATGGAAGCATGATATTTATATGATTGATTATGAGATTGTGGAAATCTTTCATTGAATTATATGTTATAATGACTGTTATGGGAATATTAGATTTATGTGAACCTAGCTAGACTTGACTTTGTATTAGGAATTGAGAAAGTAAGAAATAGAATCAATTAAAAAGGGGGTGCTGATTTAAAATCACTTTACTTCCACACACTCACGTAGTGCTGATTGAATGCTGTAAAGTGAATGCTACAACATCGCTAGGCAGATATATTTAAAGGAATTTCAACCGTGTATTTCTTACTTTAATTTCTCTCCTTTGTATTCTCAAATATATGAATATGATTAATTTTGTTTGCATATGCTTTATAATGTCTAGCATGAGCTAAACTTCTTTACTTTGGATGCTTTAACTTTATAATGATTTTTTGATTAAGATATTGTGATATGTATAGATGTGTGCACTTTAGTTCTTGTGTTATACTTCTTTCAAACTTGTTTTGAGGTTGATCACTTAGAATAAGTAGATTTATAAATACAGACCTGGTTTATGATTAGAATTCAAGAACTAATATGGGTAAGTGTTTAATAAAGGAACCTTTGTTAATTCCATGCTAAAACCTTGACATAAGATAGCATAGTCCATAGGGTGATACTGTGGGTCCTTCATATACAAGGGTGAACTTATTTAGAGCTTAGAAATAAGACTTATGATGAAACCTTGACGATAGTGACTGAAAAGCAAACATGTGCTACAGCATCCATGCTATCAAAAGTGAATTATTTAGTAAAGAGCATTCCAACTATCTTTCTCACTTGATTTCAAATTCAACTTACATAGCTTGTTTAATTACTTTTTGTTTCTCGCCAACATTATTGTTTGTTACTTGGTTACACAACACTAATTCAACTATCGACTTAAGCTTTGAGAATTAATACAAATCCCTATGGGTACGATCTCATCTTTCTATTATACTACTTGTTAAAGACTGTGTATACTTACTTGCACAATCACCTTTTCACACAACAACGAGCTTCGCGTATGTTAACATCTACAATTTTTTTCGGCCGCCTAAACACACTCCTTAGGGGTTAACTTTTCGTATTTTGTCATCAAATTTATTTTTTATCTAAAGTTATTCCTCCTCCAATATCTTTTCTTGTCTTATGAGTGTTTGTACAGTAAAGTTCCGACAAATGGTAATCTCATACTTGGGTGACTTTTTTATGTCTCTAGGTGTGATATTTGTCGCATGGATGTTGAAAGCTCTATTCATCTATTATATGATTAAAGTTTTTCTACTAAATTATGGAGTTGTTTCTCTGACATATAGTAGCCTCATATTGATTACTCATCTCCTCTTTATATCATGGATATTTTGCTAGACAATGGAGATCTTAATTTCAGGATATTGTGCATGCTTATGTTGCTAGTACTTGTAGAACCCTTTGGTTTTATATAAATATCGCCTGATTTATTTTTTTGAGATGGTTAAATTTGTTTGTTTCTTTTTAGGTATGATATTTTTAGATGCTTTACATTTTACTTTTTTGTTGACCGATTTTTAATCTTTAGTTTTATATTCTCCATATATATTTTTTTTCAATATTCAACTCTTCTCTCTTATTTTAATTCCTTTCTTGTTGAAATTTGTGATGGTCTCCTGAAGCGTATGGGGTTTGCGGAAGAAGAAGGGGTTTGTGATGAGCACTTCAAATTTTTTCCAAACCCTAAAGTAGCCCCAAAACACATTGATAAGCGTCGTGCATGCTTTACATATTTTGTCACGAAATTCTTTATTTTGGGGTAAACCGGTTATTGAGTAATGAACTTCGCGCATTTGAAGAGTTAAATTTTTCTGAACCTTAAAGTACTATGTTGCGTTAAAAACACACTTAGAGCAAGTGTACTCTCTCGCAGAAGTAGTATAAAAGATTATCGTGTCCACAGGGATTAATTAACAAGTACCAAACTACTTAAAATTATTTATTGTTTAGACAAGTGAATAATTGAGATGTAATTGAAAGAAATAAAAAGTAAGCAAATAACAAATAATAAAATGCAGAATATAATCGATGGAGAGAGAGGTCTAGGGTCGCTGTTTCACTTGCAAGCTTCGATTCCCCTATGTCTAATTCTACCTGAATTCCCTTATTTTATTTAATTACCAATCCCTTTACTAAAGCTATTAATCCGTTTGGTCAATCGCGATTAATATTCTTTTTCCTAAATTAACCCTAGTTTGGTCATGCTAGAATTTAAATTTAATAAAAGCATAAAGTACAAAAAGGTTGAATGATTGGAAGACTAAATTAAAGTTTGGTCATGCATTAATTATAGCCCCAATTATCCTATAGGTCCACCAACTAATTGCAGTACGGTCGCTGATCAACTAATTGATTATGAACATGAAAAAGGGTAGCTAATCCTAATTATGTGATAAAAACAATATTAATTGAAATAAAACTAGGAATTCAAAGTATAAATTAAAACATAAAAAGGTCTCTAAACAAGCAAGATTCACCTAAGACCCTAGAAGAGGATTTAGGTATCCATAATAGTCGAGAACAATAAAATAGAAATAAAGTTCATGAAATACAAAGATAAAGAATGACCCGTAAAATAGAGAAAATCTTGATCAATGTCTTCAATCTCTTTCTTTTACTCCAAAGCTCTCTCACGGTATCAAGAACAGGTACCCAAAACTCCTTTTGCTACTCTCCAATCTGTTGTCGTCAGCGTGAGTGGTTTTGTATGTGTTATGGTGTGTAGCTCCCCCATTCACAAGTGAAGCTCTCCTTTTATATTAGTTCCTTTTCTTTCTCTCCAAGCAAAGGATCAAGACAAGATTGCTTCCACTTTTAATTGCAAGATATGTCAATCCCTAAATATTAGGATTTAGATCCTTCCTAAATATGTGTTGCTTGCTCTCCACTCCATGCCTCTTTCTTTCTCTCCAAGTCACATGTGCATCACTTTTAATTGAAATCTCCAAGAGGATCTTCTTCTTTTTATCACTGTGGGCCTTCTTGCATTAATGGGCTTTGGGTTTGTTTTCTTTTATTTTTTAGTCTTTCTTCTAATTTCAGCTCACATTTATATTATTTTCTTTTTCTACCTTCCTGCAAATATAGAGTAATTTAAGTCATTTATTTATTTAATCAGTAATAATTACTCTAAAAACAACTCAAAATATCTCTAATAAATGCACTAAATTAGAGTTTATCATACTACAAAACACACTGCTTAGCATCACACTTTACATATTTCACTACAACAGAAATAGGCCAACAGGGGCGCTTTTTTTTATCCATCAGGGGCGCTTTCGGGCGCCCCTGAATCTGGCGCTCCTGATGCCAACCCCACAATCAGGAGCGCTCGTAAAAAGCGCCCCTGTTGGTCTTAACGCCTCAGACCAACAGGGGCGCTTCTAAAAAGCGCCCCTGATTGCTTTTTTAAATAAAAAAAACATTTTTTCCTGTTTCTGGTGTATCCTGTTGGACTATATGATAACCTTAGAGGGGGGGGGGGGGGGGGGGGTGAATAAGGTTATATGCTAAAAATGACTTCTTTTGGATTTTCGAAAAGTTAACGATGCAAGTTTAAATCAAATGCGGAAAAGGGGATTTAAACTATATGCAACAACTTATGCAAACTATGACAATGGCAGAAGCAATTATAATTATAACGATAATCAAATATGCAATGGCAGAAACAATTATTATTATAACGATAATTAAATATGCGTGTGATAATAGCAAATGCGACGACAGTTAACAATTATAAAAGATAAGCAATATAAAGATAAGGGAAAGGAGTACACCGTGATTTTTACGAGGTTCGGGATAAAAGCCCTACGTCCTCGGCCTCCGGCTTTGCAACCTTTGGACTTGATAATAACCACTATATGAGAAGATACTTCTTCAACGTCTTACAAGCAAGCAACTTCGATATAGCTACCACACCAATCTCAATTTTCCCCAAATTGAGAACCCAAGCTCCCCGCTAAGGATTTCGCTACAATTCAATCTCCCCGATTGAATTACCCAAGAAAACTTCCCAGGATTTCACAACAACCAAGTATTAGATGATTACAAAATGAAAGCTAGGATCCAATCACTCAAGCAGTATAACAAGATGTAGTTGAGAGAGATGAGAGATTTGAAACCCTAGATGAAGAACGTGAAGAAAGAATGTGACGGTGAGTGTTTGCGTTCTTTTCTTTTTTTGATTTTTGTATTGTGTGTCTTTAATCGTGAAAACCCAATCCTATTTATAGGGATTGTAAAAATATGACCGTTGAAGAACTTTTTAACACAATTGATGATAAGTGAAGAATCGATTGATTGCTTAAAAGAAGTAAGTTGAAAATCGATTTTACTCTTTAAAATATAAGTTGGAAATCGATTTCTTACTTAAAAGAAGTAAGAGAGAAATCGATTGCTAGCTTCAAAAACAAGTTGTGCTTACAAAAAAAATAAGTGGAGAATCGATTCCTTACTTAAAAGAAGTAAGATGGAAATCGATTTTGAGCTTCCCAAATGAGTTATAAAATCGATTCCTTGCTTCCCAAACTAAGTTATCAATCGATTGTTTTCTTTCCAAAACAAATTCTTTTCTAAAACCAATCTAATATAGAAATCGATTATTGGCTTTAAAAGAATAGAAGGGAAATCGATTTTTGGCTTCCTAAACAAGTTATAAAATCGATTCCTTGCTTAAAATACACAAAGTCATCAATCGATTGTTTTCTTTCCAAAACAAGTTCTTTCAAAAACCAAATTAGATGTGGGAAATCGATTGTTGGCTTTTAAAGGAAGGAGGAAATCGATTTCTTGCTTCCAAGGCAAGAGGGAAATCGATTCTTGGCTTTAGAAATAAGTGGGAATCGATTTCTAGCTTTATGTACCAAATCAAGAATCGATTCTTTACTTCAAAAACAAATTCTTTTTAAAACACTAACTCATGAATCTATTTTCTTAAAAAAAACAAACTCAAACTATTTCTTTAAAAACACTTTGTGCCTAACCTAATTAAACATGGTTTTATATAAAATATTTTTCCAAGACAGTTCAATTTTAAAAGATCATCTCTCAATTACAAAAGTTATAAAGCAGAAGTGACGGGATCTTACACGCGTCCTATGCAAAACAATATAACACATAAGTCTTGAACGCTTGAGTAGCTTCTCCTTCGAGCTTCTACACTTTAAATATCATGTCAAGCGCTTTGGTTCATTGCCCTGCTTTGGTTCAGCCCTGTGCTTTGGTTCAACTATAACCATTAGTAAACAGATTGTAATTTGTTATCATTCAAAACAAAGAGTGTTTGACCTAGGTTCAACAAACTCCCCCTTTTTGATGATAACAAATTACCTTATGCATAGGGAGGCGATAAACAAGAAATAACGGCTTAAGCTCCCCCTAAGCATAAGCATCAAGAAAATAAACAACTTACACGCAAGAGAACCAAACATAGTGAGTTAAATAAACAAACATCAAGAAAACATCAAGACTTTCTCCCCCTTTGTTTTCATCAAAAAGGAGGGAATACAAGCACATAATCACATAGCATATAATATAACAAGCACATAGCACCTCAAAAAGACATCACATAATCACAGGCTGGCAAAATCAAGCATACCGAGCTCTCTCCGGATCTTACAAAATTGAGCTTCGGCTAGTGGTTTCGTGAAGATGTCCGCTAGTTGGTCATCGGTGCCTACAAAGTTTAATGCTATGCTCCCCCTAGAAACATGGTCTCTAATGAAATGATGCCTTATGTCTATATGCTTAGTTCTAGAGTGTTGGATGGGGTTCTTAGCAATGTTAATGGCACTAGTGTTATCACATAGAACTGGCACATTGTCATATAACAAACCAAAATCCTCCAAAGTCTGTTTCATCCACAGAACTTGTGCTACGCAATTTCCAACCGCCACGTATTCGGCTTCAGCGGTGGACAAAGCAACACTGTTCTGCTTTTTACTAGACCAGGAAGTCAAACAAGGCCCTAAGAAATGACAGGTTCCACTAGTACTTTTCCTATCTAATGTACATCCAGCAAAATCAGCATCACAAAAACCGACCAAAGCAAACTGACTCGATTTCGGGTACCATAGTCCAAAATCTATGGTTCCCTTAACATATCTAAGAATCCGTTTTACAGCTTTTAAATGTGATTCTTTTGGACATGCTTGAAATCGAGCACACAAGCACACAGCAAACATAATATCAGGTCGAGAAGCAGTTAAATACAAGAGACTACCGATCATACCTCGATACATCGTTTCGTTTACTGGTTTACCTTGCTCGTCCTTATCCAACTTTGTTGCAGTTGCCATGGGAGTACCAATCTCCTTTGCATCACTCATGTCAAACTTCTTTAGCAGCTCCTTTGAGAACTTATTTTGACAAATGAAGATTCCTTCCTTCATTTGCTTCACTTGAAGTCCCAAAAAGAAGTTCAGCTCCCCCATCATGCTCATCTCAAACTCACTAGTCATCATGTCAGAAAACTCCTTGCACAGATCATCATTAGTAGACCCAAAAATAATATCATCGACATAAATTTGAACTACTATGATATGTTTGCCCTTGGTTTTAAGGAATAAGGTAGAATCAATCTTACCCTTTTTGAAACCATTTGCAAGTAAATGTTTGCTCAGCCTCTCATACCAAGCTCTAGGAGCTTGTTTTAATCCATAAAGTGCTTTGTCAAGTTTGAAAACATGGTTTGGTTTCTTAAAATCTTCAAAACCAGGGGGTTGTTTTACATATACTTCCTCTTCTAAAAATCCATTTAGGAAGGCACTCTTGACATCCATTTGGTGTAGTTTGAAGTCCATGTAACTAGCAAAGGCTAGGATGATACGAATGGACTCCAACCTAGCCACCGGAGCAAAAGTTTCTTCAAAATCCACCCCTTCGATTTGGTTAAAACCTTGAACAACTAAACGACTTTTATTTAATAAAATAACACCATTTTCATCAAGTTTGTTGCGAAAAACCCATTTAGTACCAATGATGGTTCTATCAACAGGTTTTTCGACTAAATGCCAAACTTTGTTTCGTTCAAATTGTTCAAGTTCTTTTTGCATTGACAAAACCCATTCTGGATCACATAAGGCTTCCTTAATATTATTAGGAACTATCTGAGAGACAAAAGCACTATGAAAGCATAAATGATTAAGAGAAGAACGAGTGGTTACCCCCTTTGATGGACTACCAATAATTTGCTCCATGGGATGATCTCGAACTGATTTCCAAATCTTGGGCAAATCATCATGTGTTCTTCCATGGAGATGGTCATCGATGTCTTGGGGATCTCGTTCCACTTCAGTTTCTTCATGAGGTTCCACTTTCACCTCGGCTTCTTCCACACTTTCACTGGTTGATTCAGGCATTCTGTCTTTGATCACTTCAACTACTTCATCCTCATCATCAACTTTCTTAGCAAATGGGTTAGTCTCATCAAAAGAAACATGTATTGATTCTTGCATACATTTATCAATTTTATTGTAAACAATATATGCTCTACTATGACTTGAATAACCCATAAAGATACCTTCAGTTGATTTTGCATCAAACTTACCCAACTTGTCCTTTGTGTTGAGAATGAAGCATTTACTTCCAAAAACCTTGAAGTATGAAATATTTGGAGCTCTACCATTCCACAGCTCGTATGGCGTCTTGTTAAGAGATGGCCTCAGGTACACCCGGTTGATCACATGACATGCTGTATCAACTGCATGTCCCCAAAAATACTTGGGAAGGTTGTGCTCGTTCAGCATTGTTCTGCTCATCTCTTGTATGGTTCTGTTCTTTCTTTCCACCACACCGTTTTGTTGAGGAGTCCTTGGAGCTGAAAAGTTGTGATGAACACCAAACTTTTCACACCAAGTCTTGAATGATGAATTTTCGTACTCTCCTCCATGATCACTTCTAATTTCCTTGATGGCTAAGCTTTTCTCATTTTGTAACTTTCTACACAACTTAGCAAACTCATTAAAAGCATCACTTTTATTTGCAAGTAGAATGACCCAAGTATACCTAGAATAATCATCTACAATCACGAAGACATACTTGGCCCCTCCTAGACTTACAACATCAATCTCACCAAATAAATCAAGATGGAGCAATTCAAGCACATTGTTAGTGGAAATAACAGGTTTTGAATTGAAGGAAGTTTTATGCAACTTATGCATCACATAATTGACCCTTTTCATACTTTAGCTTGGGTAGACCTCTAACATGCTCATTCTTACACAACTTAGATAAAAGTTCAATACTAGCATGTCCTAAACGTCTATGCCACAAATTCACATCATCAACCAAGGAAGGCATGCATACAATATCATCACTCACATTGTCAAAATCAACATAATACACATTATTTTCTCGAAAGCCAGTAATATAAAGTTTAGAAGTCCTATGAGCAATAACACATTTATCAACAGAAAAATACACATCAAAATCACTATCACATAATTGACTGACACTTAGCAAGTTAAATTTCACACCATCAACTAGTAAAGCATTTTTAATTTTGATTGTGTTTTCCTTACCCACACAACCTTTACCTATTACTTGAGCAGATTCATTGTTGGCAAACTTCACAGATCCACTTGCTTTGTTGCTCAGCTTCAAGAATAGTGAGGCATCACCAGTCATATGCCTCGAGCACCCACTGTCAACCATCCACACATTTTTCTTCTTGGATGACTGACCAACCTGCAAAAGGAACATCAACAACTAGTACGAGGTACCCAAATTTGATTGGGTCCATGGGGGTTAGTCCTCAAGGGGTTTGTTTTCACAATCCACCTTGGTTTCTTACAAGCAGGTATAAGGGTACCAAGCTCACACAATCTACGAATAGGGCATCTATGAGAGCTATGATTCCCTTTTTGACAATAAGTGCAGGAGAAAACAGTAGGTGTCTTACTTGAAGTGGCAGCTACAAAAATCATTTTCTTTTTCAAGTCAGAGGAGGTGGAATTACCTTCATACCCAATACCTCTCCTATCAACATATTCATGTTGAGAGTGAAGTAACTTGGTTAAGGTCTTTTCACCAACCTCAAACTTTTTTAAGGATTCTTTCAAATTTTCATTTTCAACCTTGACTTTTTCAAAATTTTGTTTAAGCTCAAGAAGCTCAAGGTTGAAAGGTTTAGTTTTAAGTAGCTCATTCTGCAACTTAGCTACTTCCTTCTCAAGAGTCTCAATTTGAGTGAGCATGCTTTTGTTGCTCTTTCTCAAATCCTTAGATTTTATCAAAAGAGTTTCATGTTCATTATAAAGAGCTTCAAAAGCCTCACTCAAATCTTGACTACTACACGCATCATCAAATAAGGCATCATGTTCAAGTGAATCAGAAAAACTAAGATTAGCAAGGATTACCTTAGGGGTGTCATTTGCCATAAGACAAGCAATCTTGGTAGCCTTCTCTTCTTCATCTGTTTCACTATCAGTATCAAGATCGCCCCATGTAGCCTCAGGAGTGTCGTTTGCCATGAGACAAACAACATTTGCAACTTCCTCTTCTTCATCTGTTTCACCCTCAGTGTCAATATCGTCCCATGTAGCCTTCATGGCTTTCTTCTGTGGGTACTTGGATTTTAGCTTCGGACAATTCACTTTGAGATGACCCGGTTTGTTGCATTCAAAACATTTTGGTTGATCATCTCTTCTCTCATAACTATCTCCTTTGTTGTGCCCAGATTTCTTTGAATAGCCACCCTTCCCAAACTTTTTCAATTTCATGAATTTTTTGAATTTCTTGGCAAACATAGCCATGTCTTTATCATCAGATTCTTCATCAGACTCAACCTCTTTCCTTGCCATCTTAGGAGTCTTGGCAGCAGCAAGAGCAAGAGACTTCCTTTCTTTGATCGCTTCTTTTTCTTGAGTCTTCTTAGCGGCCAACACCACCTCAAATGCAAGAAGTGACCCAATCAAGTCTTCTTGAGGTAAAGTGCCAATATCTTTGGCTTCAGTGATAGCACAAGTCTTGGGAAAGAACTCACTAGTCAATGATGCAAGAATCTTCCCATTCAAATCCTTCGTTGAATACTTCTTCCCAAGTGCTCTCAAGTTATTCACTATCAAGTTCAATCTCTGGTGCATAGCTGCAACAGATTCACCTTCCTTCATCTTGAAAGCTTCATACTCAGAAGTGAGAACTCTAATCTTTGTATCCTTAACTTGACTCGTACCAACATGTGTCGCTTCCAGACAGTCCCAAATTTCCTTTGCTGTCTGACATCCTTTCACCCTTCCATATTCTTCTTCACATAGAGATAGGTGAAGAATATTCATTGCTTTGGCATTGAGAGATATTTTTTCTAGCTCAGGCTTTCTCAGCTCACTCAAGTCAATGGCATAAATATCTTCAATAGGTACTTCCTCAGCTGTACCAGTGGCTTGATATTTGGTAGTATCTCCGTCAGCAGCAACGCGAGGTTTAGTAATCTTGATTCTCATGGGAATGAGTGGTCCATCAACAATGATCCTCCATAAAGTGAAATCTATAGCCTGCACATGACATTTCATTCGACTACTCCAATAGTCATAGTTAGTCCCATCAAACAGGGGTGGCCTATTGAAGGACATCCCCTCTTTCATAAATGAACCCATAATCAAAAATTGCGAGATGTTAAGCTCTATATGCAATTTCTAGCTACTGATACCAATTGTTGGACTATATGATAACCTTAGAGGGGGGGTGAATAAGGTTATATGCTAAAAATGACTTCTTTTGGATTTTCGAAAAGTTAACGATGCAAGTTTAAATCAAATGCGGAAAAGGGGATTTAAACTATATGCAACTTATGCAAACTATGACAATGGCAGAAGCAATTATAATTATAACGATAATCAAATATGCAATGGCAGAAACAATTATTATTATAACGATAATTAAATATGCGTGTGATAATAGCAAATGCGACGACAGTTAACAATTATAAAAGATAAGCAATATAAAGATAAGGGAAAGGAGTACACCGTGATTTTTACGAGGTTCGGGATAAAAGCCCTACGTCCTCGGCCTCCGGCTTTGCAACCTTTGGACTTGATAATAACCACTATATGAGAAGATACTTCTTCAACGTCTTACAAGCAAGCAACTTCGATATAGCTACCACACCAATCTCAATTTTCCCCAAATTGAGAACCCAAGCTCCCCGCTAAGGATTTCGCTACAATTCAATCTCCCCGATTGAATTACCCAAGAAAACTTCCCAGGATTTCACAACAACCAAGTATTAGATGATTACAAAATGAAAGCTAGGATCCAATCACTCAAGCAGTATAACAAGATGTAGTTGAGAGAGATGAGAGATTTGAAACCCTAGATGAAGAACGTGAAGAAAGAATGTGACGGTGAGTGTTTGCGTTCTTTTCTTTTTTTGATTTTTGTATTGTGTGTCTTTAATCGTGAAAACCCAATCCTATTTATAGGGATTGTAAAAATATGACCGTTGAAGAACTTTTTAACACAATTGATGATAAGTGAAGAATCGATTGATTGCTTAAAAGAAGTATGTTGAAAATCGATTTTACTCTTTAAAATATAAGTTGGAAATCGATTTCTTACTTAAAAGAAGTAAGAGAGAAATCGATTGCTAGCTTCAAAAACAAGTTGTGCTTACAAAAAAAATAAGTGGAGAATCGATTCCTTACTTAAAAGAAGTAAGATGGAAATCGATTTTGAGCTTCCCAAATGAGTTATAAAATCGATTCCTTGCTTCCCAAACTAAGTTATCAATCGATTGTTTTCTTTCCAAAACAAATTCTTTTCTAAAACCAATCTAATATAGAAATCGATTATTGGCTTTAAAAGAATAGAAGGGAAATCGATTTTTGGCTTCCTAAACAAGTTATAAAATCGATTCCTTGCTTAAAATACACAAAGTCATCAATCGATTGTTTTCTTTCCAAAACAAGTTCTTTCAAAAACCAAATTAGATGTGGGAAATCGATTGTTGGCTTTTAAAGGAAGGAGGAAATTGATTTCTTGCTTCCAAGGCAAGAGGGAAATCGATTCTTGGCTTTAGAAATAAGTGGGAATCGATTTCTAGCTTTATGTACCAAATCAAGAATCGATTCTTTACTTCAAAAACAAATTCTTTTTAAAACACTAACTCATGAATCTATTTTCTTAAAAAAAACAAACTCAAACTATTTCTTTAAAAACACTTTGTGCCTAACCTAATTAAACATGGTTTTATATAAAATATTTTTCCAAGACAGTTCAATTTTAAAAGATCATCTCTCAATTACAAAAGTTATAAAGCAGAAGTGACGGGATCTTACACGCGTCCTATGCAAAACAATATAACACATAAGTCTTGAACGCTTGAGTAGCTTCTCCTTCGAGCTTCTACACTTTAAATATCATGTCAAGCGCTTTGGTTCATTGCCCTGCTTTGGTTCAGCCCTGTGCTTTGGTTCAACTATAACCATTAGTAAACAGATTGTAATTTGTTATCATTCAAAACAAAGAGTGTTTGACCTAGGTTCAACATATCCTATAGTTTGCAACACATCCCTACTCTCATTTTCATCAACCAACAACAACCAATATCAAACACCTTGCCTGCATACCCAAAATGCCACATTCAGGGCCAAGCTATTGTTCTCATCATTGTAATAATAAAAGAACAAACACACAATAATACAAAAGCAAAATCCCAGAATATATCATACTATAATAAGCAACAAAAAGTACATACCAAAAAGTAGAAAGTGGAGAAACCCTAACATTTTAAATTGCACAGTCATGGGAACGTACCAAAAAAAGGCAACAGCTCCGACAGAACAGGCAGCAGCGTCGATGACGGCGTGGTTGTTGACGGCGTGGTTATTAACTCGTTCACCGTTTCTGTTTCGCGTAAGGGTTTGCGTGAGAGAGACTTAGTTTTGCAAATGAGAAGAGACTGAGAAGAGGGAGAGTGTGCGAGAACAGGGTTTCAGGTAAGAGAGACTGAGAGACTGAGAGTGAGAGGGAAAGAGTTGGTCAAAAAAAAAAGAAGAGGGAAAGAGACGAGTACTGAGAGTGAGAGGGAGTATGAAACGGAAATATTAGAATATTAGACATCAGGGGCGCTTTTTAAAAGCGCCCCTGATGCTCAAAACACGGAGGGCCTTTAGAGGCGCTTCCTAAAAAAGCGCCCCTAAAAGCCCTCTGTATTTTGAGCATGAGGGGCGCTTTTTAAAAAACGCCCCTAATGGGTGCGCTCTTTTTTAACAATTCTGTTGTAGTGTTTTGTCATGAAATTAATTTATTTTTGACAAAACCTGTTATTGAGGAATGAACTTCGCGTATTTGAACTGTTAAAAAAAATTGTGAACCCTAAAGTACCTCAAAACACATTGTTTGGTATCACACTTTAGTTATTTCGTCACGATTGTTTTCACCAAATCGGTTATTAAGGATCCTTAAATTTGAACATATACTTTTTCTGGATCCTAAAGTACTCAAAACACTCTGCTTAGCGTCGTACTTTACCTAGTTTGATAAGAAATTAACTTTTTTTCACCAAAACGGTTATTGAGAAACGAACTTCGCATATTTTAACATCTAAATTTTTTCGGAACTGAAACTTCGCCAAAGCACACTGTTTAGCTTCGCGCTTTTCATATTTTGTTACGAAAACACACTGCTTAGCATCGATCTTTACGTAGTTTGTCACAAAATTAATTTTTTTCACAAAATCAGTTATTGATGGATGATCTTCGTGTATTTTAACATTTAATTTTTTTTCCAAACAGCAAAACACACTATTTAGCTTTTCACTTTTCGTATTTTGTTATGGAATTTATGTTTTATCTAAAGTTATTCCTTCTCCAATATCTCTTCTTTTCAAAAGAGTGTTGCACAGTAAAGTTTCGACAAATGATAATCTCATACTTTGATGACTTTTTTATGTCTGTAGGTGTGATATTTGTCACATGGATGTTGAAAGCTCTATTTATCTATCTATTATGTGATTGTAGTTTTGCTACTAAATTATGGAGTTGCATTTTATTTCATCCTCATCCTCATACTATGTTAAACCATATTATGGAGTTGTTTTCGTGTATTTCCTATTTTATTGGTTTAAAATAAAATGAGGATGAGTACTCTTTTTACCAATGTTTTTACGCTAAGGAAGATTCTATACATCAGACATTTTTAACGAGGCTCCTACAATTTTTTGCCAAAAATATGGTTTATTTAGAATGACTTCCAACAACTATGCTACATTATTGTAGTACATTTTTTGTTACCGTGTTATTGGTGTATAGTATCACCGGCTGTACTAGTTACTAATCTTCGTCGGGTTATCTCGCTAGTCATGTGTCACTACTAGAAAAACAACCAACGGCAGCAGTTGGTTTTGCAAGCGGCGGCGGTCATAACTGCCGTTATTTTAGGCTGGCGGCGATTCTGGATACGCCGCAGTTTTCAACATTAGGAGGTCTGTTCGCGGCAATTCTGGTAACCGTCACACAAACAGTGGCAAACAGCCATCTGGTTCTCCCTCCCAACAAAGTTTTTGACACACCCATCGAACCTAAAACATTGATGTGGAATCCGAGTTCAGTTACCACTCGAACGAACCCTAATTAGTTATTGGCGTACATTTATTACATTTAATGTATTAAATTAGTTAATTTTGTATTAAATGAGGAAAAGCCAACCGAAATGATAATAATAATAATAATAATAATAATAATAATAATAATAATAATGGCTATATAAGTTAGAGTGTTTTACTATATAGAAGAATCAATCTCTCTATTTGTCTTCTTGTATCCTAAAAAAACTTCTGCATCGGACATTTTTAACGAGTCTCATACATTTCTTTGCTAAAAATAATTGTTTTAGGCTATGTTTGGCGCGTCTCATCGGCTAACAGATAGTGAAATATGAGACTGGGTAATTGATCGACGCTTAACGAGCGCATGTGTTTGGTAAACTCTAGCATTTAGTGTTTTTCAGGTAGTGTTTAGCGTTTTTTTGAAACTCTACTTCAAGTAGCGTTTGAGTAGATAGCGTATAGTGTTTCACTTTTTTTAGCATTTTTTAAATTCATTTTCTATCCTTATTAAAATAAACCAAACAATAAATTTAATCATGAATTAAATAAATATGGCTTTTATGCCATTTTACATTTATCAGTTAGTTTACCAAACATATCATTTGCTATCAGCAAGCTTATCCTCTATCCGCTACTTTTTACCAAACATATCCTTATTAAATAAGTACTATCAACAACGTACATACTGTGCTAAGTTATTGCAATACATTTATTACATTTAATGTATTAATTAAATAAGTTAGTTTGGTATTAAATGAGGAAAAGCCAACCGAAATAAATAATAAATGGCTATATAAATTGGAGTCTTTTACTATTTAGAAGAAACAATCTCTTTACTTGTTTTATGGAAAAACAGAGTCACCCCAACAATTGTTTCTTTCTTGATTTTTCAAATAATTCATCTGAGAATTATTGTTCTTCTTCTTAGAATCCATGAGTGGTGCGTCCTTTCCATTTCACATGCAATTTTAGCAAAAAGTGATTGTTGTATCAAATTCAAGAAACTGTATCAAATATTTCAACAGCTTATCGCTTCCGAAAACTTCAGGTGAGGGTTACTAAAGGCTTAACCCTTAAATACACAAGCACCAAAAGTTTTAAATTAAATTTAAACATACTAGTTTTCTTGGGATTTATTTTAATTTCAACCAATAGAAGAGTGTGTATTAAGAAAAATGTATTATAGTATGTTGTAAGAACTATTTGTAGGGGTTAAATTCACATCACATTCATAAATCCAAATAAAAGTTTCTTCCCTTTGGTTGATTAGGCTTGTTTGGTTTCAAATTTGTACTTGAACTACTTCTTGGTAACGATCAATTATCTATAACTATTAATAAAGGGGATTCTAAAAAAAATTGTCATTTTGGTGTCAGATTTTTCTGACCAAAATGTCCTTATTGTAAGTACAAATTTCTAATAAACGATAACCACTCACTAACACACCAACACATTAACCACCCACTAACACACTCACATGAAACTTCTTTGCCCGTCTTTCCCCACTAGTAACTAATAAGGACATATAAACAATCAAATACTTGGCAATTTTGGAGACACAAAACAAAAGGTAAAACCGAAAAAAGTTTTAATCTTTGTAGGTACATTTCCTCACAAAGATATTGAAAGAGTGGATGTTTCAATGAATGGTAGTGGTGGTGGATCCATTGATGAACAAACAACTCCCAAACCAAAGAAGAAAGGAAGGAGCAACAATCGTTACTCTTGGACACAAATTTCTGGACTTAAACGGTAAGACCAATTCACTCTTGTTCGCAACCATGATAGTTAATTTATTATTTTTTTATTTATTGATTTTTGGGTTTTTTGTTTTTAATGGTGTGTGTTGATCTTAATTCAAGATTGATGGATAAGAATGATTTTATATCTTTCGCCAGTACTATAGGAGCAAATGTTAAGGGACCTCGAGAACATTTTTTTTCTTAAATTATAACTTCTCATCGTCTGTATTTGCTCCTAGAGTAGTGGCAAAAGGTATAACATGTTTCCTATCCTTCAATCTTGAAATAGGTTCAACGCAAGCCATAAAAAACAAAAAACTCTCAAATTAAGTGAAATGTAATAAATCGAACAACAAGGTTGTTAGCAAGATTGAGTTGGTCATAAGGTTCAAGTCTAGAAACTTGTTTCGGAGAGTAATGGGTGTAGATGCTTCTTTTCTATTCTTTGGTTTGGGAGTTGTTTGTTCATCAACTATTCCACCAACCACTACTTACCGTTGGAACATTCATTCTTCCAATCTTTATGAGAAAATGTGTTTGCATTAAAGTCTAAAACTCTTATATTTTTCCCTTTTGTTTTATATCTTGGAATTTTCAAGTCTTGGAATTTGAAGATTTCGTATACTGTGATTGAAGGTTTTCAAATCTTTATATGGTCAAGGTTTACCAAACAAAAAACTGAAACATTTAGAGTGTTTCACTCAAAAGAAAGCAAAATGTGAAAAGTTGTGAGTGCATGCAAAAAAGAGGTATCAACATATAAAACAGGCTTTAGAAAAAAAATCCTAAAAAAGATTGAGATTAAGAAATGGGTTTGCCTTTGAGTTTGAGAGTCATGAAAGTTTAATACTTAGAACTATAATGGAAGAAGAAACGATAGAGTAAAAGAAGGGTAGCAAAAGGACAAAGATTCAGGTCAAGGAGCTAACTATTTTGTAAGAAAGCATCTATGACTTCAACCCCTACAAAAGTACTTGCAACACACTCTAATACATTTTTAATACACACTCTCTTATTGATTTAAATTCAAATAGATACGAAGGCCAATGTGGCTATTTTCAATGTCAAATAGTTTGGTGTTTATTCACTACTTTTATGCTATAGAGGTGAGGGGAGGAGCTTTTTGTCTTATGTAACTGTTGGTAATTTAGCAGCTGGTAGCTTTTTGGTGTGCCTATAAGTTGATGTAACTTGAGATAGGGGTGTTCAAAACCGAATCAAACCAATAGAAAATCGCAAACCGAACCAAACCAAATCGAAAACCGCAAAAAACGGCTTTCTATTGGTTCTGTTCGGTTTTTTATTTGACTGCACCGCGCAGTTCGGTTCGTGGTTTTGATTTCAGAAACCAAACCAAACCAAACCGCAAAAACTATATACAATACAGTTTTTTCTAGCTTATGCCTACTTAATTCCTTATAGGTTGCGACTCTCACTTGAATGTTGCAGATTTTGTTGAATTTAGATAACTTTATGTTGATGTTTAAGCTTTTGAGAATATTATTTTTATGCTTCTGTTTATACTTTTAATTTGTTTGTAGACTTTATGTTATTTGTTGGCAGAATTTTATATTGATCGGCAGACTTTATATTTTTTTTAAACAAAGGCAGAGTTTATGTTAATTGTTGACAGAATTATAGTTTGGCAGACTTTTAGTCTTTTATAAATTGGCAGATTTTTATTTAATGTTAGTGATTGGCAGATTTTTATTGTATGTAGATTGGTAGATTTTTATTGGTAAAAAAAAAAAAAGATTGGCGGATTTTTAATTTGGCAGATTTATAAATTTTGTTTTGTCTCGTTAAAAACCGAATCAACCGAACCAATCCAAACCGCTTAGGTTTGGTTTGGTTTGGTTTTTTTTTTGGAAGTCAACCGAATCAAACCAAACCGCACCTATTTTTACCTTGCGGTTCAGTGCACTTTTTTGTTCAAAATTAAACCAAACCGCACCGCAAACACCCCTACCCCGAGACATGTTACTTCTTGTATCATGTGCTCATTTTCTAATAAAATAATCTTGCATACCAAAAAAATAAAACACTATTCCTTGATCAAATTAGTAATCTCTTTATGAGAAATGTTAGTAATACTCTGTTTTACACACTTTCTCCGGCACTTTTTTTAAGTAAAAATATTATTAATAAAAATTCATCTTTAGAAAGATGGAAAAAGATACACCTGAATAACTTGGAGAGACTACACCAAAGCTAGAAAAACTACACATGAAACATTAAAACTTCCAACAAATAAACAAATCTAAACATGAGATATCCTATGACACCCAAAACAAAGGAAACACAAACACCACCCAAGGCTAGTGCTCTTCAACACCATTTTCAGGTTGCCACCTCTTGAGTAGAACCGGGCTTCTACGCCAATTCAAAGGACGGATACACCACTATCAGAATCCGAAATAACCTTTGAAAGCTATACCACAACATAAAAAAAGCATACCCACACAATAGAGATATCAAACACATGGAAACAAACCAGGAAATACCAACGCCAAACACACCAAACTCAAGGAACAGCAGAGATGAATCTGAGAATTAGGGTACACGTCACCGGAAAAACACAACATCAGAGACCCTAAGAACCTGAAACACCATAAATTTCCTCGAATCACAAACCAAACCAAGGCAACCTCCAATTTAAGAGAGAAGTCACAAGCTCCTTAGCAAGGCCGAAACACCGCAAACGCCGCCACACACCCACCATCCACTGAATTCTCACGCAAGACCACTATTGCCTGCATCACCTCACATAAGCTAGAGAGAGCCGCAACCCCTCACACCGCATAAGCTAACGATTTGACATCCAAGTGGTCAACGCTACAAGAAAGCAGCAAAGACAACACCTTGAACATAGAAACTGAAAGGAAGGCTAAGGGGGTGAGAGGTGGTGGACAAGAGCCGAGTGGTAAAGGGGTTCAGACACTGGCGATAAGGGAGAGGAGCCCACCGACAATTCTACTGCTAATTGAAACCTGGAGCATCCAAACCCCATAACACCTTGAACTAGATAGATCACTAGAACACCTTGAAAGAACAAAAAATCTGAGCTAAAGTTTGAGACACACCATATCCTAAGAATTAATATCTAGCTTGCCACAAAACAGATGCAAAACGCTAAGCATCAAGCCCATCCATAGAAACAGCACCAGTGGAATCCTTTCCTTGTAACAACCCGATAGAAGCATCACCATGAATCCATTATTCACCAAAGGGCAATATCCTCCCTTGTAACAACACCAATGAGTAGAAAGCTACCCCTTTCAAACAACACCCATGAGCAATACCCCCTCCTTAATTAGTAACAACGCCAAATAGGAAAGATACTCCCTTTCAAGGGGCACCAAAAGAACATAACGCCCCCTCATAAAACAACCAAAAACAAGGAAAGCACTCCCTTTCGAACAACACCAAAGAGCACTCACCTTATTATGATTGGTTAAAATTAATGTGAGTCTGTCTCACCACTTCAGAAATGAAACTCGTTAACTTAGCCAGATCACGTGAATTTTAACTAACCATATAAAGTGTGTGTTCGACAAAGTGTGTAAAAGAGAATATTGCTAACCCTACACATTGAGTTGGTAATGCACAAATTACCTTCTTTTGGATTATGGTTATTTTATGGCAATGTTGTTTGTTACAAGGATTGAATTTGGAATATCACTTCAGTTGGGTTGGTTCCAAAGTGTGGATATAATCTCTAACCTCTATCCTTTTTGTTATTTTATTATCTTTGTTTCAAAATTTTCTCTTCTTATTATAGATCAACCAATAAACGGATTACTCTTTTTCAAGCCTCTTATAATATAGGATTCCACTTCTTAAGCATTTTCAATAACTTGGTGACTATTACCTAATTGATATTATTATTCTGTCTTGATGAGCTAGACCACAAAGAAGTGAATTTGAGTTAGTTTAACACAGCTTATTTTGTGGTCTTACCATTTGTGATATCACTTCCTTCATGAAGATTATTCAATTTACGGTGTTCAGTTTTCAGGAAGGATAAAAATCACACACTTTACACATTCTTTAATACATCAATCAACTAATTTCAGTAACTTTATGAGAAGTTGACACAATCTTCATAGCTATAAGAATTGTGTTTGTGAAGATGTTAAACTTCACTCTAATTTGGAAGAGCTACTAAGCTTAGGGTCTGTTTGGTAGTACACAACATCACCAGTGTCACTAACAAAATGGTCTCTCTTCAAGCTCCTTATGAGTTCCCCAATAAGGTGAAAAGGAAGAAAAGCAGATTTCTTAGGCTCTCTGTAATATTCTCCAAACACGGGCTTAGCTGCCTCAGTCTGCAAGTAAAACAGAAAATATTCATAACCAATTAAAAGTCGACACGTCAATGATTGACTTTTATTCTATTCATCTTGAAAGTCACACCATAATTTCTTATTAGTTGATGTATAAAAAAAATTCACACTTTCAGTGCATACCAATTAAACTCGAAAAATAAAGGATTTTATTAATATGTACTTATAGTGAAAATATTTTTTAGACCAGAAACCAACTATAAATTGATATGTCATAAAAATTATTGACTTCTATCCTATGCATCTTGAAAATCATACATACTATGAATTTGCATTTGAATTCGCATTGTGTAAGAAAATACTTACAGCTTCAACTAAGTGATAGTGTGGTATTTGAGGAAAAAGGTGATGAACGACATGAGTCCCAATGTCATGGTGAATGTTGTTAATCCAACCATAGTCACGATCAAGAGTAGTAAGACCACCCCTAAGGTAGCTCCATTCCTATTCAACATGATGAAGGGTAAACATGTAATTAAACATTAAACATTCCAAAAATACTTGACACCAAGAGAAAAAGGCTTAAAGAAATGTCTACGACCGCAGTTTGGTCTGTACTATCGTGGTTTTTAGATGTTGATGTGTGATTGTGATTGAGATCGAACATTAGTCGCATTTAATCACAATTCTCCACAAGATTAAGATTGAGATGCGACTGTGATTGATATTTAAAACGTTGGATAAAAAATTATCAACCCATTTATTTATTCAAAAAGGGATAAAATTGTACCTTTCCACGGTACCAAGGTAATTTGTCTTCATGGCCATGATGGTGCAAGTAAGTCACCAAATCCAACCACATCACAAAAAGCTTCAATTCAAAGCAAAGCCAAATCAGTACTTCATTTTTGATTGATTCAAAAAGAAAAACCATGAAAATTATAGAAAAATAGATGAAACTTACAACATAGGGAATTCCATAAAGCTTAAGTAATTGAATTGGACCCATTACAAACCCTAATCCCACTAGCAGTGCCACCATAGCAGCCCAACAAGCTGTAGAAGTAGTAATATCCTTTTTTTCATTTGGAACAAACAAATCACTATCTGGGTGAAAGTGAGAACCAGTCTTCCCAGGACTCCTGCTCCACTGAATTCAAAGACCAACAACAACATTCGAGTCAAATCTTCTACCACGACTAATTAATGTGCAAACTATAAGGTCAAAAAAGTTTGAGATCAAAGGCCTTAAAAAAAGTTTGCGATCGCAATATCAACAAAACACTTTAAGCCACATAAATCGTATTTTGCTGCAATTCTCTATGATATCATGTATCACCCGCAATAGTGATTTAAAGCTTTATACATAATGTAACAACTTACAAGGTAGATAGGATATGCAAGCAATGGAAAAGGGACTGTAAATCTTAAAGAGCGTGTCAGGTTGTCCAAGCTCTTGTATAATTTTTCTGGCAACTGCAAAATTATCAACACACTTCTTATATTAGAAATTCGGGAGACAAATTGGAGATTGAATATAGTACTACTCTGATTCTTATTATAAGAAAAATTTGTAGTTTTAGGTTCATTAAATAATTGATATATTTAGTCTATATTATAAGCCAAATACATTAATTAGTATCGATGAACTGAAAACTGTAAATTTTTGTTATAATAAGAATCAAAGGGAGAATCTCTTAAAACTGAAGGGAAAAAAAAAGATTATCCTCTCACCGGATGCCAAGATTCATCATTTTCAACATGGCCATGATTTTGGTGATGAGTCCTATGACTGATTCTCCTGCATAATCAAGCTAAATATCAATCTCAAATATAAATTTGAAACTATAATGAAAAATAACAAAATAGAGAAGTACATTTATTTTTTAAAAGAAGTCTCTATAAGAGTATTAAAAATTTAACATACCATCCATGATAAGGAACAAGAATACTAGAATGTAACAAATGTCCAACAACACTATTAAGTTTGGAGTCATTTGAAAAGCTTCCATGACCACTGAAAATTCCAAAAACAACAATCAAAGTCAACAAAACATAATTATATTGCCAAAAACAAATATAGAAAACAAAACAATTTATATTATTATTATTACCAATCATGTCCAAGAACAAAAAGTGCCCAAAACATGGTTCCTTGAGCAACCCAATAGAGAGGCCAAACAAACCAATTATTGAGATAAGCAGCAGCAAAAGCCAATCCAAAAACAACAAAAACATCTCTCAAAACATAACTCATTGATTTCCAAGGATCTTTCACCCAACAATGTTTTGGAATTGCTGCTCTTATATCAGCCAAATTGAATGGTGGTGGTGCACCAGGGTCAAATTGTGAAACTTCATTATTACCCTCATTTACTATACTTGTATTATTATCATTTTCTTTCTCATCTTCAATTGAGTGATCAACCCTCAAAGGAATACTCACTTTCAACCCCCAATTTCTCTCTCTAAAATTACAACTTGATAAGTTTCTACTTTTTTGTTGAAATTGCAGATCTGCCACTCTCTTATTTGTGCCTAAGAATCTAACTTTTGAAGTGGTGGACACAAAAACACCACCACTTCTTGGTTTTGGAAATTTTGGAGCAAGAGGCTTTAAGCCACATTCAGATAAAACCCGAGTTGCCATAGAAAAAAGAAGAAGAAGAAGAAGAAGAAGAAGAAGAAGAAGAGAAGATTGCAAAAGATGAGGAAAGATGTCAGCAAATAAATAGTTAAAAAAGTTGGTGATTTAACAAAAATATTGAAATAAAAAATTTGCTTGAGAAATTCAAAGGTTGGTTATGTAATTTGTGCTTCAACTTCCAACAATAACCACCACACACCAGAGAGGTTATCGTTGATGAGGAAAGGGTATATCTATTTGGTTGATGAGTTGTGGCGTTTGGAAATGGGAGTTAAATAAATAGAGTGTGATGATGGTACTAAAGGGGTTTGAGAATTGCGTAGGTTGTTGTTGTGTTGTGTGTAAGAGACACCAACGACCAAAACCAATCCGTGTTGACTTTTACTATGATAACGATACGATTGACCATGATGATTCTCATGTCAGGAATTCAATTCTTCTTATTCCTTGCCGCGTATCACAGAGTGGAAGATTGTATACTTACTCTTTTTTATCATTTTTTATATTTGACGGCATAAAGTGAAAGGTTATTGGATAAATTCTTGATCTTCGGTACCTTTTGCTTTTTATTTTTTTAGTTTCAAAACAATATTACTTTTAAAAACTCAACTTCTTTCCAAGTGATCCAACCTTGAACATTCCTCGACTGTTTAAAAAAAATACTCCTATTACTCATTATTTTTTGTCGTCAATATAATACTACCAAGCATATTTTTTTGTTTCATGTAAACTACTAGTACTCCATAGTCTAATACGGATTCATGATATGCTCTAATTCCGACCAGTAGTGGATAGGTGGCAAAATGTGAAAAAGAAGAAAGTAAATAAATGACATAAATCTCACGTGGTGCACATGGATGGCTGCACAAATCAATTTCCCTTTCACAGTCCATGTTAATTAGCACCACACCGTCCCATGCATCAATAGTCTTTATTCATTGCTCACTCCGGCCAAAAGTTATGTACCAAAAAAATAATAATAAAAAGTTTGTTTGCATGTATTATACAGGTGGTTTTATGATATCGTAAAAAATAAAGTAAGTTGTTGCTCGAGGAAAAAATGGATGTCGAGGCAATCATAAGAGCAATAATGGCAATACTTGCCATGACACATTCGGGCTAAGCAGACAAAGAGATAATATGTCAAAGCCCGGAGGAATGAAAATAGGAGGTTGAGGAACTACAGGGCTCGGTTGGATGGTGCCTCGACCACAAAATGACTCGGCTAAGATAGCAACAGCCGAAGGCCGTGAGTAGAAAGCGTGGCTGAGGCAGAAAATACTTGCTTGGAGCGCAAGTATTCGGTGCACGTGGACATATCACATTGAAGCGGTTGAGGTCAAGGAACAGAAGACCCCAAAGAAAGCGGAGCGACGAGAGGTTTAACCCACTAACTGTGCTAGTGAGGTCGTGGAAGGATAGCTCTGAGTTTCTAGGGATTAGGCTTAATCGGGACTGTTGATCACGATCAATCCAACGGTGGACAGATATAGGCTCTAGTAGTGGTCGACGAAGGTCCTCATATATATAGGAGTACTTGTACAGTTCAAAGACATACATCAATCAATACACGGGTCTTTACTTATTTTTATCTTCGCTTTATTGTTTTTCCTTATGTTTTCTTAGTCTCGTAGATAATCTACGCCACACGTCCTTCTCACACCTAACCTAACACTTTTTGGAGGAGTTAAGGAACACATAGTCAAGGAATATAGTTCCTTCCTCGACGCAATCGCTTGAAGAAAGTGGAATCACAGACTGTCTAAGCCTTTAGCCGATTCTACAGCTAGGATTGAAGTGTTTGACGATAATAAATATATTAAGATATTGTGTGAAGTTTTGTCAAAAAGATATTGTGTGAAAAAATACATAATTGGATATAGATATTTATATATGAAAAATCCGAAATAAATTGTCTATACTAAGTTGTTATCTGTTTTGCCATTGTGACTCAAAATTATCAATAGATAAATGTAAATAATGAAATACTTATTCATCGATAATCTGAAATAAAAATGTAGAAAGAGTGAAAGTATTCAAAAAGTAAAAATAATTATATCAAAGACAAAGACGGTGAAACTTTACAGATAACATATAACTTGGATATCACGACATCTCTCTCTCGCTCTCCCCTATTTTCTCTATAATATTTTTCTAATTATATTATAATACATGTTAAATAAAATCACTATAAACCTCATAACGAGAATTATAGTAAATTTACATTTTTTTTCTTGTGTTGTCTAGTGTTCGCCAAACAGTGTATCAGACAACTTGTTGTCCACTACTATTTTGTCGAGTATGGTCCTGTCTACTTACCTGTTTGCAAATCAAACGAATCCTGTGTTTGGCTCTATGCTTCAAGATAGCCAATTAATGATAATATCTTGTGTAATGATGAAGTTAGATTTATATATAAACCTAAGATAGTCTTAAATTTCAAAAAAAAAATTCCCCCATCTTCAGCCAAACACTATCTTGAACACATTTTATCAGAATTTTTGAGACCTCTGTGGGGGGAGATATCTGTAGTGCTTAAGAATAGAAAGAACAAGACCAAGATGATAACAAAACACTTGTGACAGAACAACGAAGCTTCATCCTATTTATAAGACTGCTAATCATAATGAATCACTAATTGCATTGTATATCAAAAAACTGTACCAATGAATGTTCTGTAATTTTCTTTTGTATGAAACAAAAACAAAGCCCCCACAAATATATGATATAGTATAATATACACAATAAATACAAACAATTTATAAGGAAAACTATTTCTTTTTTGTTCTTTCAGGTGTGTCTATATTTGCCACCATTTCCTCCTTTCCATGGTTTTGACAAGCTCTTCTGCTAATGATGCAAAATTTTCAGCTCCATTTTGCAGTTCTGCTGTACGCTGGCTGATTCTCTGAATCAAGTTAAGAAGTAAAAGATAGATCAGCTTAGCAGCATTTATGATTCAGTGCACAAAGATGTCCATAACTCTATTGAAAGGGGAGAACCACACAGATCGGCAAAGCCGAATGCATGTGGTCAACCAAGTTCCCCGGCATAGATGAGTCATCGGCAAAACTGATGGATACTGCGCAGCAGTAACGCGGTAACAAAAACAAAGATAATTTTTTACCTCCAATTTTTCTTGCCTCTCCATAAGCTTGTTTCTTGCTTGGGAAGCAACTGAAGAAGCATCCTGAAATTAAACATTAGTCATATATTTAGCTCGTTGTAATCAGGAGAGTAAGCAAAGAGAGAAAGGATAAACAACTTAGCATTACCCCAGCTTTTCTATAAGTTGCCATAATTTCTTCAGGTGTTCTAAGTCTTGGTTTTACATCATCATTAGTCCCACCTTGTAATAATTTCTCCCTTTCTTGTAACTTATCTGCAGGCAAAACGATGAAACCGTCATTAATCTTTGTAGTTAAAATATGAAAATAAGTTTTAAAAAGTTAAAAGTAATTTACCTTTGTGTTTGTTTTTAACATCAGGAGATGAAGTAGAAGCCTTGGTTACAGGCTCCTCTATTTCAATGTCATCTGAATCAAAATAAAGCCTTTTGAGAATACAAAATGCGGAATTATTCAAATTTAAAAAAATAATAATAATACAAAGGACGAGGGAAAAATGAAGGAGTTATTAGTCAATTTGGTTCTTGAAATTTCATAAAAGTTCAATTTAGAACTCAGCATTTACAATATATCAATTTAGTCCCTGACTTTTGTAAAAGTGTTTCAGGGACTAAACTGAACTTTTGTGAAATTTCAGGGACTAAATTGGCTAATAACTCAAAAATGAAGAGACGGAGTGGTAGAAAACCTATATCAAGCTGCACTTCTTTTTCATCAGCCACTGCCACTGTTGGAAGGGAATCTGGCAAGGAGGGCTTGAAAAAAATGTCTTCCAAATAACCAAAATTGGAGGTTTGAATTTTAGTTGAATCTGCTTGAGAGGTTTTTCCTCCTTTCAATCCTTTGACAATACCACCTAAAATCCCTGGTACAGTGGTCTGTATAAAAATAGTAAAGCTAATTAAATGGTTTTTTAATGGTGGGAACTTTAGGATCCAGAATACGACAAATCAGAGAAACTCAAACCTGTTTTTTCTTCTGAGTTGAAGAGAATGTAAGCGCGGCATCAGCAGCGGCTGCGAGAACTTTATCGTGAAGACAAGGCAATCGATCCAGACTCCTAAAACAGAATAGAATAATTCAACTTTATCTTCCTTATTTGACATTTTGACGAGTAGTCACACTGTTAATAGAGGATAACAAAGATACCTGAATTCATTTTCGCCGGCTAGAAATGAGATGAATGCCAATTCGGAACCATTAGCCTGCCAATTATCAACATAAGATGGATGCTTTGAAGAACAAAAGTTGCATACTTGCAGACTTTTTAAGATGACAGAAATTGAAAGTTCTGGAAAGTATTTTACCAGCACAATCTGTCCATAATCATCAGAACACATGGTTTTATCCATGTTTACTTTATAATTCCACCTTAAAATCGACAATAAAGAGCTTTCCGTAACCAATTCCAAATCTGGTAAAGATCTGTACAAAGCCAAGTGCAAAATTATCAAATATACATAATGGACAAAACCACAAATTTGAGTAGTACAAAGTAAATTTAATTTGCTAGAATCTGTATTGTCTTATTAAAACAAAAAGAACAAAATACTAGCAATTTCACCTTATTTCAAATTTTCCAGTCTGAAGCAATGATAGAAGCCCACAAATTTTGTCATCTTTCTTTAAAATTGTAGTCCAATAGCAAGATTTAGAATGTTTCACTTTTCGTAACGGTTTCTTATTTCCCTGAAGGAATATATCATATATATCAAAATCAATTGCTAAAAGACTTACGACATGAATGCAAATACGAGGTGACAAACTGATAATGGAGTAGCGGACCTGTATCAATGATTTTGCAGACAACAAGCGCAAAGAATTCTCACAGCAGAGCAGAACGAGCGGATCCAAAATGATTTCTCCAGAGTGTGTGGTTTCGGAAGAGGAAAGTTCAGTCCCTGATGAATTTACCGCAGTCGAGTTACTTTCTTGCACACACTCTTCTGAATGAGCACCAGAAGTACTGTTCAACGGATTCTCTGGCTGCGTCTCATTTGAAGCTTCAGAGGTTGAGATACAATCCTCTGGAGAGGTACAACAATCACTTAGAATTTCCAATGAATTGCCAAGTGAGATAAAATGAGAATATATTGTGTTTTTGATGAAACTTGTACTTGCCTATAACATACATTGAAATCGCAGTTGATTCCTTCAGGTGTATCGGCCGACTTGAGATCATTTTACCAGTATCACCCTCAACTACAATAATTTTCCCATCTCGGGATAAGACAAATATTATCTCTTCAAGAGAGTTTCCTGAAGGTGTTTCTGGTTGCTTTGGACTATTCATAGCACTTTGAAAACAAGCTTGTTGTTTCCATACGATTGAAATAATTGGTGAGTTAGAGTTAGATACACCATCACTCAAGAACAAAACTGAAAAGGATTTCATATCGCAGACTGCAACCTGGAAAGAAAAAATTTACGCAAGATTAATAAATTTAGAGATTTGACCCTTTTACTAAAGAAAGGTAATGTGAATTAACAAGTAGTCAGATGATACCCACACGACCATTTAAAAATCCAATAGCAAGTTTGGTTCCATTATTCGAAAAAGATAACACTTGTACTGGAGAACCAAGAAGAGAAAAAACAGCACTACAATGAGGCCCTTTTCCTTGTGGAGAGTCATGGACTGCATCAAAAGTTTAACGATATAAGCCAAGAAGTAATATAACACTTGTTTTTTTGGTACAAATATTATAGTTTCGTACGCAAGCTGTGCATATTGGAAAAAGTAACTCAAATGAAGAAGGGCTTTCCACGATGATGACCGAATAGATTACCTTCATTTTTTGTTTCCGTGACAAAATGAATTTTTTTCCCATCAGAGTAGTCTTTAAGGTCATAAATGCGAACCTACAAAAGTCATCACAGCCAAGCAGTTAAGTATAGAATAAAACAACATTGCTCAGATAGGGTAACTTATTAAGAAAGATTTCTGACAAGACCACATTCATTGCCCGCGGCCAAGAGTAAGGAAACGGAACAAAAGTCCAATTTTGTCAATGGAGCATTTGATCCAGCCACGTTTACGCCCTTCACCTGCAAAACATACAGGAGATTTGTCAAAAAATAAAATAAATGAAACATTTTTTGTATGAGCCAACATAATGGTATAGTTTTCTATTTCTATTTATTTGGGAACGGCGTTACTGGAATCCGTACCTCTCCCTCCATGTAGCAAATATAAGACAAGACTGGATGTGTGGCATCACACACAAGGATTGATCCATTAGAATAACCGACAAAATAAACTCTCTCAATCGCAGCACCTTTCGCTGTGGACAAGTGGCCGGGAACACCCCCAGTTAAGGGCCAATTTGAAGTAGTAGCTGAAGCAGGTGTTGAGCCAGTTCTCAGAACTGAGGCTACCTAAGATAAACAAAATAAGAGGTTCAAAAACCACAAAATAGATAGAGAAGTTTCGAGGTTTGACAGAAAGTACTCACAGACAAACAAATTACCTCGGCTAGAATTCTCGACGAGTTTAACTCACTGGGAATCTTAACAAGTTTTGCAACAGTTAAAGATGGATCAGCCATAGGTATCAGCACAGGAAAATCCTGCGCGGATGCAGATGAGGTTCTATTGTGCTGAGAAGTTAATGCAGATAAGCTATCATCATCATAAAAATGTAGTTGTCCAGGGTTTGTTAGAACAAAAAGATCGTATTTGCTATTCAAGTCTCTTGTTCCAGAACTTGGAAGTAAAATCAAGTCTGCGAAAGAGCCATTAAGTGTAAGATCCACACGACTAATGCACCTTACTGACTCCATACCAGATGACCATTCAAGAGTTAGAACCTGTAATGAAGAGGCACTTTAAAGTTCAGTGACCAGTATAGACATATTGCAAAAACATTTTAGTCGGTAGAAACAAAAGCAACCAACAGAAATCCCACAAAAAAGTCTATAAATCACTATTGTTTGATGCAAACAGGGCTTAAACTTCTTTAAATTAACCAAAGAAATGAAAGTGAGTAAAACATGAGCAGTAAAATTTTCAATTTAGTAAATAAGAGGGTAAGCCTGCACTAAATATCAATATTTTTCGTTGTTTACTTTTTTTGGTTCGGACCATTGCTGGCTACCCCACAGAGTGTCCCAAAGCTCTTAACAATAGACAAATGTCAGCTCGTACTTAGGAGCAAATTTTGCACTAGCCAACCCTGAGTTTGTCACTGTGGGAATCGAACATGGGAATCGACCCCTGTATCCCAGGGTAGCTTATACCACTGAGCCAACGCTGTTGGTTTTTCGTTGTTTACTTTATAAAACTAGAATGGTACTAAACCAGATTAATCACATCATAAATGATATTCCAACTTTTTAATGTCCTGCAAACTCTTAGTAAAATATTCTTTTAATGCATTTGAGCTTTTAGGTATTATGAAAACTGAGTATGCTCAAATTATAACTTTGGACCAAATTTGAGTGTATCCCATATTTTAGCATGGTGTAGATTATTAAAACTCAGAAGCTACTTCTGGTAAAACCAACAGAAATTAATTTGAAATGAAATGATAAATAGCCATAAACAAATACTCCCTCGGTTCCTTTTTTATGTGTCGCATTTTCAGAAAAAAATTGTTTCTTCTTATCTTTCGTTTTCAAGTTTCAATGCAACATTAACTATTGCTTTGTAAATAATACCCTTAATATTTATTATAGAGAGAGAAATATGTAAAGGGAATAAAAAATAGTTAAGGGTATTATTATAGGATAAAGAAAAATAATTTCATCAAAAGTAACAACTTTATTAGGTTTGTTGGTTTGCAGAAACAACCTTAAAATGACAATTATAAAGGAACAGAGGTAGTAACTCACAGTCAAAACTTCTTCTGATCCAATTTCCTCACCACCATAGACAAACAACTGGCCAGTATAATCATTTTGAGATTTATGGCTCTTGGACCATTGTAAGACAATGACTGGGAGTCTTCTTTCTGCAGAAGACAGTTGTAGCTTAACAACATTTTTAGACGAAGTTTGTTGACCTTTAGAAGGCGCTGCGGATGACAAGTTCCAGAAAAGAATATCTCCATCTAAGTATCCCACAGCAAGAATGGATCCATCAGAAGATGCCCAACAAAGAGCACTTATCTCTTTGTCTCCAAGATTTTGTTCTAAAATATCAGCAGGAAGATTGGCGTCCATTTCGGTAGAGTTACCACCCTCATCCTTCAATTCGAGATCCTTTCCGCCACCAACAAAAATAATTTTAGCTTCAGAGAAATCCCAAAGAACAAGCAGGCCATCTGAAAATGCAATCAACAACCTGCAAACATGTACAAATACAGAATTCATTCTTCTTCAAATTGCAAATGGTAAGTATACTTCTTTCCTCAATTTTCTAGTGTGTTTGGATAAGCATTTGTCAAACATAATTTTAAACGAACTTGATTTTGTAAAAATGATTTGGTTAAAATTGAGTAGACTACTTTTGTCACTCTTAGGCAGAGTAGACTAAAAAGCTATATGAACTGCTTATATCTTGCCTGTTCCCAGAAGAATAAGGTTGCAAGAGAATTCCAACAATTGGTTGATAGCTGGACTCTGAAAACCCCGCGGCTTCTACCAAAAGGGAATAAAGCAATGGCAATGAGTAATTTTTAAAAGCAAAGAAAAACATATTTTTACACACTGAAGAATAGATGAATCATTTGAATAAGACATTTGGACATAGTGATTGCATAGCATGTATATAATATTGGGTCTCAACATTATTTACAATAGTGCTGTGTGTATTTCATTCATCAAAGGAGCTTAAAACAATTTCTACAAAGGGATCGAGCTCTCTTTTGTTATATAAGCAATAAGCATTGAATTTCAGTTCTGCATATATTGGGTCATTTATGACTAATACAAAAGATTGACAGATTGCAAGTATGACTTTAGAGAAAGCAAAATATGTATGACTTATAAATTACTAAAAAAAACAATTACCTCTTACAAATTTTCCCGACAAATGATATGATGACTTCAAAATTTGTCCCTCCTCAGCTTCAAACTTTATCACAGAAAACAAGCCCTGCTCATCTCCAACATAACTGCACATTATAATTGAGTATAAATGTCAATAATACAGTTCCGACTTCCGAGTAATCACAGCCAATTGCAACTAACTAGTAGCAACAAGAGGAATAACATATGGATGTAATAAATTTCAAGTATTTGTCTAACATACATGAAATGTGCGCCACTGATTACAGAGAAAGCAGTAATGTTGGACTCCCATTGTAAAGAACAAATAATGCTCCGATTCTCAAGATCCCAAACCTGTATAGGCAAACGGATAAGAGAGGCAGCAAATAATGTCGACATTTTTTCGATATTCAACTGCTCATCAATGCTTTGATTAGAAAGCTGTATTAACGTAGAAAACCAAATCTAGAAAAGGAAATTTACCTGGATATCATTATCATTTAAGACGCCAACTAAATACCCCTGGTTTTGTAGGAACTGCAAGTGCCAAAAGAATCAAAACATCAATGTTCAATTCATAAAGCAATTGTATTTATCTCAAGCTCGGATAGCTAACATTTTGATAATTAGCATCATTGAAAATCCAAGAGCATATAGCTATACAAAAAGCTGAGAAGTGCAAATGCTGCTTACCTCCAAGTATTTGTAAGGCAGTTGCTTAGGAGAAATCAAAAGTCCTTCAATATTATCACCGCCAATCACCTTTAGTCTTCCATCCCTGCCATTAAGCTAAGCCATATGAGCAACTAAGCACCCACATCCTATTATGACATTCATGTGCTGGCTATATGACTCATAACATATGCCTAGTGCCTGGAGTCTAGACATCACTATATCATAAGAAACATGCATTGCGGTAACAAAAGGATTATGTCGTCACTACATTGGCAGCCTAATCATGCAAAATGATTATGTCAGTTAGACATACTCTCAACAGATTGTCTGCGCCTTATAATCTTCAAATCTGTGTTTATAACCATGAGGTGTCAGCTCAGTGGTTAGAGTTTGAACTTGTAAAATCAAGGGACGGAGTTTCAATTCCCCCGGGAATAGTTGTAAAATGGTCATAATAAGTGTCACTTTAAAAAATAATAATTTCCCCCTTCCCCATTTATAAAAAAAAAGATCCATGTTTATAACCAAAAGAATCAGAAGTATTGCTGATACTAAAAAAGAACTCAGGCACCACCCAACGACTAGAACCCTCACATCACTTACCCATCAAAAGGAACTATATTACTCATCATGGATAGCAAGGAAAAACCCAATATTGCTGAATCCGTTTTAACTGACTAATATTTGTTTCATGCATTGGGAGAAGTACAGCCTACAAGGTGCAAACACTAAACAACTATAGTATAAATAGAACAAGGAAAAAAAGAGCAATTTTCAATTACTTATCATAGATAATTAGGATAACCCAATATTATTTCTTTCTTAATTACTGAATGCAACAGGATAACTCAATAATGCAATTGAGAACAACTAGAATAAGTGAAAGATGAGCAAGCATGCATAGTGTTACAGCTAAATCATCAATATAATAATCGAGAGAGAGAGAGAGAGAGAGAGAGAGAGAGAGAGAGAGAGAGGAAGTGAATGAACTGACAATGTCCCAATAGCCAAAAGTCTCTGAATGGGGTCAAAAGCGAGAACTGAAGCAGTAGATGGAATTCCATAGTGAATAACAATTCTTGGATCCAACTCACTTTGCTGTAAACTACCATGCTCCAATTTTTGCTGAAAAGAATAAAAAATAATCAAAATTTAATACCCAAAGATCAAAAAGCAACAATGGAGAAAAGAAACCCGGAAACAAATGAAGTATGAATAGAAAAAAGGGATTTTTATCTTTACATTAGAATGGCGATGATGCACAACCTTGTGCAATAACTTCTTTGCAAACATGGTTGATGATGTTTTTGTTGGGCGTAGGTTGTTTTTCGGAATTTGGTTTGCTTTGTTGGACTGATGATCATTCCGATGCTTAATTGATTTTTGAATAAAAGAGATGAAAACTTTGTACTTTCTAGCTCATCTGCGAATCAGTCAATGCATTGTATTATTGAAAATTAATTTAATTATTTATGACGTCAATCATAAGCTTTTTAGCTTCGATTGTTGATTTATCTCTTTGTTGGAAAGAAAGTATTATGGGAATGTAGATGGTAGAGCGCTCGCTTAGCATGCGAGAGGTACAGGAATCGATACCCCGCATCTCCATTCCCTGTTTTTATTTTATATTTTCTTCAAAAATTGTATTAGGAGGCCAGTCGCAGAAAGCTTCCTAAGTCCTAACTCCTAAGTCCTAACTCCTAACACACATAAAAAAGGAAACAGCTCCAACCATGTGAATGTGTTTGTCAAAAAAGAAAACATATAAATGTTACAATTTTTACTATTTTTACTATTACTATTTCCTCTCACCACAAATTTGTCCTTTTATATATTTTAATTTCTCATTTTGTATATGTTAATTTTATTGGATTTTTTCTATCACAAAAAAGAAAATATTTACCAAAATGCTTCCCTTTCACAATTAAATATCAAAATACCACATATGCCCTAGGTTTTTAGGAAATTCACTTTGAATGTGCAATTTTTGACCTCAATCACCACTAATTATTTGTAAAATCTTTGTGTAAATTAATAGTTAACTTGTTGGTACTTTTTAACCATTTTGTCCTCCAATTATTGTCACACTTTATATATTTTATTACGTAAATCAATTTTTTAATCCCAAAACCCTTAATTAGCATCAAACTTAGTGTAGCTGAACACATAATTTTTTTCTCAAATCTTAAAGTACCACAAAAGAAACAAAAGAATATTAAAATAAGCAAAATGAAAAATAGAAAAACCTAGGTCAAAAATTGCACATTGAAAGTGCATTTCCAAAAAACCTAGGGCTTCATATGTGGTATTTTGATACACATTGAAAGTGCATTTACAAATAATTAGTGGTGGGGTGATTGAGGTGTTGCTTGTCAAAAAAATGTGTTGAGCGAGATGTTCTCTAACTTCACATTGAGGATGTCTTCTACTACATGGTGGTAATTGGTGGTGACTCGGTAGGCGAACATGTTCCTCTTCCTCCATCGCTGGTGTGTGATGTGATACAAAGTGGTGTTGGTTGAGGTGTTAATTCTTGTAACTGTGCTTCTAAAAAATTAAAACCAAACAAATGAAGGACTATATGATTGGCCAAATGAAGGCATTGAATACATGTTTTCAGGCTTTCGAGCAGTCGATTCAGAAGTTCTCACATGTGTACCAAACAAGCGATAAATTGTTTCCCCGCCGCTTGAAGCGGGAAAATGTCAACGACCCTCTTATTTTTGGTACTAGTCAAAGTCGAGTAATTCCTCAAGCATGAAGTTGAAAGAAAGTCGGAGGTTCAAAATCACATGCTTGTGATTGGAACCCAAACAACGATGTTGGTGTATGCGCAAAAGTGAGTGCCATAATACCAAGAACTTGATGAATGAAATTCATTTGATACACTTGAGCAAGAGTGAGTGCTATAATACCAAGAGAGTGTGAGGGAAAGTTTCCGTTGCTAGTGTAGGTGAAGGTCCATCACGATTCTCCAAGGTTTTTGAGATGAGAACCTTGAGCACACAACTTTGACCAAGAGAGCTCAAGGTTTCTTGTCCTTAACATCTTCGCAAGGAAGAAGTGGTACTTTCTTCTCCACTTTCATTCTATCTTCTCCAATCCACATTTTGTATTCTTCATTTTCAAGAAAGTTTTGTATCTTTGTATTGTGTTGTAGGTGTTCATCATCTTTTGTTGTGTGAGAAAATTGTTGAAATGCCAATTTTTAAGATCATAATATTCTAGATCTATTTTAGATCTTATCAATTTCCCTTGAGCTTTCGAAATTTCACGTGTCATAATTGGGGGAAAGTTTGGCAAATGGAACGAGAAAACAGTAGCGAGGTCGTCAATTTTTGGAATAAAAAGTCACGCTTGGGGTGCATTTGATTTGGTTAAAAAACATGGGATTGAATAAAGACAACTTCAGCTGTACTATGTTTGATTTGAAAATTACAGTATAGGACAAAAGTGGGGGCAAGAGACTAGAAAAAACCACAAAGTTTCTCTCCCTCACAAAACAACAATACAACTTTTTGTCCTCCAAAAAAACTACTAAAATAGTATTTTTATTTCCTATTTAATAAATTTGTGCTCTCTCTCACCTATTTGTACATGGTGTTCAATTGAGGCAAGTGAAGACTTGATGCATTGTTTTCGTAACTGTTTGTTGTTTGTGCAGGTTTGGCGTAATTTTCAATTCATGGATGTGGATTTTTCAAGCTAACACTTTTCGTAACACTATGTGGATTTTTCATATGCTCCAGGGTGATATGTCACTACATTTTCTCGTGATTCTTTGGTGGCTGTGGAGATGGAGGAACAATTTCTTGCTTGGTGATCGCTCGTGGAAGATTCATCACGTCATTCACCATATTAACCTCATGCATGTGGAGATCATCAACCAATGTCACTCCTCTAATCATTCTCCCCCTCGAGTTGGGATTAGGTGGAATCATCCCAACCCCTGGTTTCTTCAAGCTCAATGTTGATGGGAGTTGTTGGCTAAATGGTGAAATGGGTTCAGGTGGACTTGTTAGAAATTAATACGGTCATTGGATTGGAGGTTTTGCTTCTAAGGACGGGATAAGTGACACTCTTATGTCAGAGTTGTTTACTATGTTTCATGGACTGTCCCTTCTCCTCCAGCTGGGCATATCTAATGTTACATGTGAGTCAGACTGTAGTGATGCTATTGAGCCCATCCTTGATCGGGATCTTCACAAGACTCATGCTTACGTCTCCCTTTTGTTGAAGATTACGTCCCTTGTGGATATGCTTCCAGGTTTAGAGATTCATCATGTTCTCCGTGAAGCCAACTCCTGTGCGGACTTCCTTTCGAAATATGCCAATAAGCATTTGAGGGGTATTACCTTTTGGAGCTTTCCTCCCTCTGGGATTGAGAGTCTGCTCGCAGTTGATGCTGAGTTTTCCTAGTCTTCTCCTTTTTGTGTTTTTTTCCGATGCTTTGTACCCAAAAAAAATACTACCAAAGCCGGAGAACAAAGTGAAAACAAACAAGTTTTGTTTTATTTTTGGAGAAGGACACAAACTAGTTGTTGTTGATCTTGATTTATGATTCTTTTTTTTGGTACATCTTGATTTATGATTCTTATCTTTGATAATTATCTAAAACTAAAATTGATTACGTGGAATATATATATAGATAGATATATATATATATATAGCACATGGAGTTGCGTAAGCGTAACCATCTTGTCGTTGGTGTTGTGTTCTGCATCATCATCATCAACCTTCACTCTCCCCAATACAATACAATTCAACCCATTCCAACCTTACCATACCATACCATACCACTTTCGTTTCATTTCAATTTCAATCCAGTATTGACCGTTTCTCATCCTTCACCACCACCATGACTCGTGCCAATCCAGGTCTCTCTTTTTCTTCCTTTCATCCTTCCAATTTCACTTTCGCTTTTCTCTTTTTGATCCATGCGATGCTATGATCATATAATTTCTTTTCTCCTCTTTTCACCATTAATACTAATTGTATCTGCTATTTTGTCTCATTTTTATAATTATTGTTTCAATTTTAACGAATCATTTGATTCTATCTTGTGTTGTTTCAGATAAGGATGGAAAGATGCCTTCGTATTTTCACTTGCCAGCACTTGATGTTTCTCTCGCATTTCCACAAGCAACTCCTGCCTCTGATTTTCCTCCTTCTGGTTCGTAACCAATTACACTATATACAAATATACATTTTAATAAATCATAATCATGTTAATATATCACATTTTGATTTGATACTCTAAAATACAAGCTCTGAATTTTCATATGAATGAATATACATTTCAATTTTATATTGTGAATCTTCTCGTGAGCTTAACTTTATTTGCATGATTTGGGACTAAATTGATTGCTTGATTGGGGACTAAATAAATGGACCCAGATAAACTTCAAGGGTTATTTAATATGTTTTCATAGTTTAGAGACTAAATAAGAGAAAGAGAGTAATACTCGAGAGACTAAATTGAGGGTTTACTCTGATTAATGAATCGTCAACATGTTAAAATATCACTTGTTGATAGTGATACTCTAAAGTGCCAGCTCCATATAGAGTAGTCAAATCCATATGTGTGTGTAACTCTGAATTTTCAATGAATATACATTTCAATTATATATTACTCATGAGCTTAGCTTTTTGTTACATGATTTGGGGATGTATAATAATTTTTGTGAAACTAGAGATGCTTAGGTTTGGAGGATTGACGTCTGTGTTGTATGTTTGTTCATTGTTGGAAAGTGCAGCTTCAGATTATTTTCAATTCGATGATTTATTGAAACCGGAGGAGCAGGCCATTAGGAAGAAAGTTAGAGAGTGCATGGAAAAAGAAGTTGCTCCCATAATGACCCAGGCATGCTCCTTTTTTCTATCTTTGTTTCTTTCTTGTAATTGCTTTTTCTTATGTATTCAGCAAATGTCTTCAAACAGTAAATATAGGATTAAATGCACAATTTGGTTAAGATGCTACCTGTGTTGGTTTTGTTTCCGAAAATCTGTCTGGACATATTGGTCCTCAAATTTGTCAATCTGCTGATAAGTTTATCTCTTCATGAACAAGTTGCATAGACATAACTTTTCAAGAATTAAAGCAACACAAGTAACATCTTTCAGGGACTTAATTGTATACTTATTTCTGTGTGTGTTTGACAATGAAACACCAATTTGATGTAAAAAATTTGAAATTAAGAGAATTTTGAATGTATTTCTTATTGAGGACAAAACTGAAGTCAGGTATATTTTCTTTGATGTTTGTTATTTTTTGGGGGATGGGCAGTGAAGCGGATTAGTATATGTAGTATGCAAAGATTCTATGTTATCCCTCCGACACCAAATGTCATGCTTTTTTGCAGTACTGGGAGAAGGCTGAATTCCCATTCCATGTTATTCCAAAGTTTGGTGCACTGCGTATTGCTGGTGGAACAATCAAGGTTCTCTATTTACATATTTCCCTTATATTTTGTCATAGTTATGTCTTATGACAGTGCAAAGAGTTCTTAGCTAGCTGTGATTGATTCTTAGGGTTATGGTTGTCCCGGTCTTTCCATAATTGGAAGTGCTATTGCTACAGCAGAAGTTGCTAGAGTTGATGCAAGCTTTTCAACTTTCCTTTTGGTCCATTCATCCTTGGCGATGCTCACTATTGGTAATATTTGTTAATCGTAAATCATTGAATGGTAGTTGTTTTACTAATAGTTATTCATGTTTCATAGTTCCTGATATTATATATCTTTGATAAACTCCAAGTATAGCATTGTGTGGGTCTGAAGCTCAGAAGCAAAAGTATCTACCTTCTTTGGCACAGATGAAAACTATAGCATGTTGGGTGAGCTACCTTCCTTGGATTTGGAGGATTTTTGTAATTTTTCTGAAGTCACTGCTTCTCAGAGAGGCTAATTTATTTTTCATCTAGGCTTTGACTGAACCTGACTATGGAAGCGATGCCAGTGCTTTGAAGACCACAGCAACTAAGGTCCAGTGCCTTATGTATTACTTCTTTTTGATTTGTCTTTTAAATCAGACATACTTTCACTGTGCTCAAATGTTCCAATTTTCACTAATGTAGTTTTGCTATGCATTGAAAATATCAGGTGGAAGGTGGTTGGATCCTTGAGGGCCAAAAGAGGTGGATAGGAAACAGTACATTTGCCGATCTGTTAGTTATCTTTGCCCGGAATACTTCAACGAATCAAATAAATGGGTATGTGATCTGTGTACCCAGTCCTGTTATTGTTAAATGTGTATATAAGCATATAAGCATATGCCTATATATGGACCATTTGCATTCCAGCTCAACAAAAGGCCTTGAGGATTTATACTTTTTCCTCCTACCCCAAAAGAAAATAGAAACGAGAGGATGAATGCAATGATTAACATGGGTGTTAACGTTTGTGATTTGATATAGTGGTTTGTAACCCATTGCGTGCCCATTAACTTGCTTGGTATACAAAAACAAGTGAAGAGAAATTTCTCTCTTTCTATATTTTTGGGCACACGATCTCATTAAAGAATATAGCGTAGAAAAACGTTTTACTGAGACATTTAGGGCTTGTTTAGCTTTAGAATATGCTTTCTGCTTTTTATTTTATTAATAATGACAAAAATGACACTTTGTTTTTACTTCATGGAAACAAAGTGGCATTTTTGTAATTATTATTGAAAATAGTAAATAAAAATACAAAATGTTTTCACAAACTAAACAGACCTTTGGAATGCTAAATTCTTTATCTATTTCTTTTAAGCTTTATTTTTTTTATGCTTTTGTGTCCTTCGCAAGTATTTTTTTATTTACATTTTTCTTACACAAATTTCAGGTATATAGTAAAAAAGGATGCACCTGGTTTAACAGCGACAAAAATAGAGAATAAAATTGGACTTAGGATCGTACAAAATGGAGACATTGTTTTGAGGAAAGTTTTTGTCCCTGACGAGGACAGAATAGAAGGAGTCAATTCTTTTCAGGACACGAACAAGGTAAACTTTATATGGTGCTCTTTCTACTGCTATTTCAATAATTATTGTGTCATTGTGTGATTTCATCCTTTCAATAGCAAATGACTGTTATAAGTCTAGTTCATATTACTTCTATTACCGATGAAGTAGTAGAGCATTTATCAATCCTGGTTCCTGTGTCCTCTTCTAGAGCCTGTTGCGGTGCCTTTATAGGATTCTGAATGTCTTAAGTTATGAACAGGATCAGCATTCGTCTAGTTCTACTACACCCAACCTTTTGTTGCTGGTGCACTAAAAGGCTAATGTTGTTCCAACCTGTTGATTGTGCCACTCTAATACATGTTACATTTACCTGTTTTTCATTTAGGAAAACATTTTTTCTGCAGATATCATATATGCTTTTGAAAACAATAACAATTTAATTTTCTTTTTCCATCTCTTTGTATTAGTCCATTATTCTATATCACCTATCGGATTTTTCCTTGAATTCAAGGCTTTGGAGATTATATACATCATTGGCTTAAATATGTTTTTCGTCCCAACAAATAGGGAGTTATTTGAATTTAGTTACATTCAGGATTACAAATTGCAACGTTCTTTTGTCCTCTCTGTCATGATCCCTTAAAAGAAGCTGGGTTGGCAAATGATGGTTCACTCTGGCATTGCTGAGTCAGATTAAGAAGCTTATGTGTCCACTTAATATGCACGACCAGTATTAAGGACTCTTTTTTTATTTTTTATTACTTTAAAAAAAGCTTTAACAAATAATAATTAGAGTTTCTCTTCCTCCATCCTTTTCTCTTCATCGGCCTCCCTTACTCAGCTGCCTGCACCCACTGCCTCTCCTTCTTCGCCTCCTTTTCCCTATGTTTGTGTTTTTCTTATGTAAAAGCAACAATGGTAGAGACATGGAGGGGGTTTGCGAGGGAGAACCACAATCACTAACCCTCGTGCACCGCCACTGAGAATCCCCTATTCGTGTGATCGACCACCACGTGTGTGATAGGATCTTAAAATTAAATAAAGTGTAAGGGGAGGGAAATGAGAGTTAGTTGAGTCTATAAATAGGAGTTGGGGGATTAGTATCTTTAAGCAAGAATTAAGAAATAGACTTAAGAGTCTTGGGAGAGTTAGGCCTCTCGAAGTGCCTTAGTCATTTGTTTCATTACTTTTCTGTATTTTGCTAGTACTTCTGCAATTATGCTAGTATTCACTGATTCAATCCTTCAATTCCAGTAATTTCACAGATTCAGTGTTTGTGTTTGATTGATAGGTACCGAAATTCATGATCACGCAAATTGCAAATAAAACTGTGTATTACTGAATTTGAGGACTACATCAAGATAATACAGACCGGAATGCAGAATTACAATGACAGAAATGAAGATAAACTGATCTAGGCACTATAGAGGCCTTGTCTCTCCCAAGACTATGAGTCTATTTCTTAATTCTTGCTTAAAGATTCTAATCCCCCCAACTCCTATTTATAGACTCAACTAACTCTCATTTTCCCTCCACTTTGCCACATAAGCAAGTGGTTACAACAAACTCTCATTTCCTTTCTTACACTTTATTTAATTTTAAGACCCTATCGGTGTGCACTTCGTCTTGGTCGCCTTAAGCCACCACAGCTCCCACCACAACACTGGCCAACAACTTCAGCAACCACCTGTGTCTTCTCTTCCCCTGGTGCCTTATAGATCGCTCCCCTTCTCGCCCTCCAATTCTCTCTTTTCGTCTCACTCTGTGTTGTAGTTTTTGTTCACGGTGGTTGCTGCCCAACACTATTGCTTGCATCAAAATGGAAAAAGGGGGAAATTATTAGAGGGGCGTGGAAGCAAAATGCGGATGGTGATTGTTGGGAGGGAAGATTGATAAGGGAGATTAGGGTTCAGGGCAAATATTTTTCTTCTAAAGCATTTTAAATTTTATTTTTATTTCAACAATGGGAAGAAAAATAGAAAACATAAATACACAATCATCAATCAATTAATCCATGGTGTCATAAATAATCTGACTCCAACATATATATGCCAATCAACATTTACAAACATAGAAGCTAACATAAGGATGAAAAAGAAAAAGTTAATATTTGCAAAGAGTTATTGACAATCTTTTTGCAGGGACCAAGTTCAACTGACTCCCTATTTACAGGACGAAAAACATATTTAAGCCTACATTATTTTTTAGATGTACATAGGGGACTACCAAGACATTGTAATTTTGTATTTGTGGTTTTTGTCTATAATTTATATGTTGCTTATTTTTTTTAGCTATCTCTAAACAGGTACTTGCTGTTTCGCGTGTAATGGTTGCTTGGCAACCTATTGGTTTATCAATGGGCATCTATGATGTGTGTCACAGGTATGTTCTTAAATAGCATGCTGATAATATACTTCAACCAAACCTTTCATTGCAAATCATTCTGAATTGTGTGTGATTTGAAGGTACCTAAAGGAGAGGAAACAATTCGGAGCACCATTAGCAGCTTTCCAAATCAACCAACAAAAACTTGTTCAAATGCTCGGTAACATTCAAGCGATGATTCTTGTTGGTTGGCGTCTGTGCAAGTTGTATGACAGTGGTAAAATGACTCCGGGTCATGCTAGTTTGGGGAAGGTAATTTAGAATTTATTTCACATTTGTAATCACCCCCCTATAAAATATGACATGACCACCAAGTAGGTAGGCTACTTTGTTGTTATTATGAATTCATTTAGTTGTGGTAGGTTATTGATAATAAATTTCCCTCATTTTTCAGTCGTGGATCAGCTTGAGGGCAAGAGAAACAGCTGCCCTAGGGCGAGAATTGCTTGGTGGCAATGGAATTTTGGCTGATTTTCTAGTGGCTAAGGTACTCCTACCAAATTCCTTAATTAATGTTTGTTTTGTTGAAGGAAAAAGTATGCTATAACTAGATTAGGTCCAATTTGATTGAAATAATGAGCTTGCATATTTTGGTTATCAGCTATCACTAGATTTTACAATTGAACCAAAATTTTGTATTTCTTTTTTGTTGACATTGGGAAGCTTAATTGTTCCCATATTGGCATTTTGTCTTCTGACATGTTTTTTTTTTTTTTTTGCTTTTCTTCTCTATTGTTGCAGGCATTCTGTGACATAGAACCTATCTACACCTTCGAAGGAACGTATGACATCAACACTCTGGTCACAGGCAGGGAAATTACTGGTCTTGCCAGCTTTAAGCCGGCTGCTCAAAGAAGTAGAATGTGAAAGTGTAAAAATGTCCCTCTACAGACACTATTTACTCCATCAGTTCATGTTTTTGTAATAATTGAGTAACAAACCATAAGCATTCAATAATTATAAAAATGTTTGGGTAAATAACAAAGCAGTGAAATGAAAAATAATGATCTTGGATATTCTTTCCGTCTACATCTCTCTTTTCCACACTGTAGTAAGATTGGAAGAATGGCAATGGATAACAAGCTGCATCATCACCTTCTTTCCACTTTATATAACTGCATGATTTTGAAAGTTTGAAACTGCTGCTTTAGCATTCCATATTCTCCTCTCCTGCTTAAGCTGTGTGAAGAATGAAGCCTGCTTTGATGCAATGTCTAAGTGAGTGGGAAATTAAAAAAAAAAGTGATTCTTAAGGTTCCACATCCAATGCATCTAAGTTCTTCACTAAAAAACGTCTTAAAATCATAAAAGAAAAAATATATACTGAGGTAAATATAGCAAAATGAAATCAGGGGCAGCTATTTGAGTGGAGATCCTAGAGTGCCTGTCTCTTTCTCAAAGAGGTACTTTAGATGTTGAAGGGTGATGTTCAAGCCTCCAGATGATAAAGCATGCATTGCATGGCCTGATATTCATCATCAATTTTCAATGCTCATCAAAGAAACTTTCAGCATCACAGGTAGACACAACCACCTTATCATCAAATCCTGAATGCACACTTACCAATGAACATCATCACTGCTTAGGTATTGCACAACTCAAACTAGTTTAAAAAAACAGAAACAAAATCAAAAAATATGATGGAAATAAAAAAGGAAAAGAAAAAGAAAATAGAAAGAAAAAGCAAAAGCATAAACAAAAACCACCTTATTATTATAGAAAAGCCTTAAAATTGCCATGATTCACCATTGATTTCCACTCTGAGCATCTTTATTCAAACCCCAAGACCTGATCTTGAGCTGAAGCTCAGCCACAGCAACCAAAAACTTAACAATCTGAGCTGGTTTCAATATCTGCACAACTCTCAAAGCTGTATTTGTCCTCAAAGTATCTGCATTTTCCACAAGATTCTCAAGTGGCTCCTTAATAGAGCTAGGAACTGTACTCTCCTCTTCCACAAAAGACCTACTCAAACACATCCTTCCATGGTTTCTAACCATGTCTACAAGCGGTGGTGCTGCCATGCTCTCATGAATCTTAGCCAACTCATCATTAAGGTCCCTTTCCTTCACCTTTATCTCTTGGTTAAGTTGACTTAACCTCTGCCTCTGTTCTTCTGATAAATCCACTATAGCTCTGTTCACAACCTGAAATGTCATTCCAGGTTTGAACCCCGCCACCCAAAGAAACGTTTTTTCTAATGAACTGAACCATGGTGGTGAGAAAACAAGAAGAATATTATGGTGGGCAATCCTTGATTTTTCTTCATAGTATTCACCATAGTGGCAGAGTAACCTGTTTATCAATTGCTTTCTTTCATCATCTTGTAATTCTTGATGGTTTTGCTGAGCTAAAATAAGCTCATCAAGGTACCCTCTTTGACGAACTATCCATCCTTGAAGAAATGCTTCAAATGCAGCAACATTTGCATCAGTCATCTATGTAATATAGTGAGGAACAGAGAGAAACAGAGAAGGGGAATGAAGAAGAATATGGTGGTGGTGATGGTGTTTGTTTACGACACGTGCTTCAAAGTGGTTCTTGAAAATTTGTATTTTTTCCAAAAGGGTATCTGAAATTGTTGGTTTGCTTAGGATTGAAGAAGCATTGGTAGGATGGTGCTTGGAAGGGAAGCCTAATGACAAAAATAGAGTCATTTGGAGCAAAAACAGAGTTAAGCGGTGTTGTTCAATTAATGAAACAGAGATAATATAAATATCAAATGGTAGTGGTTCTCTTTGAGTCTGATTTTCGGTGAAATTTGTCGCCACGTGCCTTTTGTTTTTGGAGATTTGTGTTGATCCTAAAAAAAGGTGATGAAATAGGGAAAATGTGGGTAGAGGGGATGAATGAAAACTGTGGTTGTGAGGATTTTGATGAGTTTGTGGGGTTGGTTGTTCATGTGAATTATGATGAAGTGTGTTGGTATTTGGGATTTTAGGGTTTGGATTGATCATTTGCATGGTGCCGTCTTTGTATATGCAATTGGTTTCATGCCAAGTAAGATAGAGAAGTGCAGATATGGAGCCAAGTAAGATAGAGAAAGTTAAAAAGAGAGTGACTTCTGCTTAGCTGTGAGATTGTGATAGAAAGATATTTTATGTGGTATCTTATGCTACATTGCCATTTAAGGCAGAATTGTTACTTTATACGGAATGCAGATTGACACTATTAAATGTGCAAATACTCTTCTTTTTATTTTATAAAAAAAGTTAAAAAACTTGGTTGTATATCTGAAACTTGTATGGTGCAACCTAGAGTTAAGTAGTATTGTTGTATGACTGAAGAGTTCATTTAGGGGGACTTAACTGTCAAAGAAAAGTTAGGTGGACTTACTTAAGGAGAACAGAAAAAAAATCAAATGCTTCAGTCATCACCACTTCAATAATTGTGACACCCATCGCTGACGAGAGGGTGGGGAGTGATCGCTTGTGCGCAAAAAGTTAGCACAGATGAAGAGCGGCTTCTGACATACTTCTGGGCGGAGGGACATGTGGATGAATCGAATATGCACTAGAATGAGAGAGATCCTGAGGCTGTGCAAGTATGAGACTGTACATTGAATGAAGACTTAAAATAATTGATTTGGACTATCTATACCAACATAATGCATTATCTTTTAAGGAGTCCTCTTCCCATAAGAACTCTATAGTTAAGCGTGTTTGACCTAGATTAGTAGTGGGATGGATGACATTTTGGAAAGTTTCCTAGAAAGCATGCAAATGAGGACAACACATATAATTGTTTCTTGTTTGTCAACTCGACTAAATCAACTAGTTCAATCAGGAATTAACTAGTTCGGCAATTGGTTTAACATTATTTCAATTACAGTCTAGTTGAACCGATCAGAACGCTTTAAACTACTAATTGAATCGAATTAAATTGTTTGAAATGACTTTTATATTTACTTCCCCCAATAATCTCGCCGGTTTGATCTCCAGTACAATCCAAAGCTTTGGAGATTCTAACTTGCTGTCACCAATCACCGCGATTTAAATGTTAATCTCATCCAACCATTTGAAGTCTCTTGCCAAATTATCACCGGTGAAATTCCCCTTAACAATAATTGTACATACCCATAACCCTAACCAATATTACTTTGGTTCGGTATTTAAATTTCACTAATCAAACTGAGTTTTTCTTGTTACACTCTCCCTCCCTACTCTTTGCACTTCCCTTACACACTCGATATCTAGATATCAAGTGACAAAATTTTGTTACTTGATATCTAGATATTAATTTTGTCACTTGATATCTAGATATTGAGTGTGTAAGGAAGTGTAGGATGAATTTCCTAATCAATAATACTCATAGTATTTTTTTGAGAGAGTGTAGGATGAATTTGGAATATAAAGGTAAATTAATTTGCTGGCACTGTTATACACCACATGATTTTTCTTCACATTTTTATTTACTGTTTTTAGCTACTTTCTTGGCGGTGACACATGAAAATAGTGACTAAAATTATTACTTCGAGGCTAGCAAAAAATAAATTAATACTGGTATTGAGCTTTACATGCCTATATCACAAGGATGGTAGCTTCTAATTAACTGATTCTCTCTCTGCAGAAAGTCTGTTCTTTACTTTACTGGCGGGATAAGCATAAAAGGTTGCTCCCTACTTTTTCTCTCTTCAGTTATCTCCACATATTATTATATTCCAACTTCCACATGGTAAGTGCTGTTTCACATAAAGGATACATTACAGCATAACAGGAAAATTTTAGCATCCAAGAATTCAAGATTATGTAAACCATCTAAATCTGATAGAAAATTGGAGTTGCAAACTTTCACGTACATGTGGATTTATGGTTTATTTCTCCAATTTGACGCCAATGTGCCCTTAGACAAGGTTTTAAATTGCGGTTGCAATCAAGTTGCAATTTTTAATATTGCAAAGAATCGTGATCAAATATGACTAAAACACAGTTGTGTTTTGTTTTGCTTGCAAAAATATAAATAAAAAAAAAGAATTATATTACACCACAACTAAGGTCGTAAAACTTATTTTATTTAAACCATGTCCTCAAACTGTGGCGCTATTTTTCCGTCCCTAAATATATGTAAAAGTGGGTTAAAGGAAGTTGATATATTTGATTCAAATTTAAATCAAATATATCAACTTCCTCTGACCCACTTTTACTTGTATTAGTAACCGGAGAACAACAAAAGGTTTGCTTCCTTACCCATTAGCAATGATGAGCTCATAAGCATAAAAAGAGATAGGACATTTTTTTTTTGTGATAAGCAATAATAGTGGGGGTGGTGGGGGAATGTTAGTTTTTGGAATTTGAATCGGCAGATTTTTGCATTCTTTTTGGTGCCCTCCTTCGGTATCTTTTAGCTCGCCAATTAAACTATCTACTTAGGATCGTGCATAAATGGCCTTTGTTCTTTTTTTATCTTTTTCTGCCCTTCCAGTTAGAAAAGTTTTTGAGTAAGGTTCTGAAATAAAATTTAGCATAAAATTGTTTTACAGTTGTTTAGATACAAAACTATAAGGTTCGAATCCCCACTGAAAAAAGTGTCTACATTTAGTGTTTGATAGTGTCTCGAACAAAATTACCTCTTATGGAAGAAACATGTAAGAAACCAAAAAAAAAGATACAAAATTGTGGACATTTAAAATGTAGTCAAATCCATTCATATCTTATCCACACCATTTGATCATTACTATGTCAACATAAATAAACTTGAAAAATAAAATTTCACCAATGATAAATACTACTCATCATGCACCAACTGATATCAACAGTTCATGGAAAGCTACCATCCGAAAACAATATTTATCAGCAGAAGCATCACACTTAATCATATTTACAATCTTTTAAATGAAACACAATTTTCTTTTAAGTTTTATTCAAAAGGGATAGTGAAAATACATTGTTACTTGTATCACAAGAGACCGCACAAACGCGGCCTTGAACAGAATTGCCTCCCATTAGCTTTGACAATGGCCATCACCCCAGCTGTTATTCCAGCACAGAGTACAGATGAGACATAATGCTGTGCATTGCGGCCCGCTATATAATATACGAAAAATAAAATAAAAAAACTGAAAATATAAGAAAAGAAAGCATCAAGGATAAGGACCTTTAATTCATATGGAAGAAACACATAAATAAATACCTTGCTGAAGAGTGAAGGTTGTTGCTGTCAAACCACCAATTATCAAAGCTGATGCCACTGGGAGGTACTGCATGTTTACAGTTTTATATAAAACTTGTCATTTCCACATATAAATTTTTTCATAAGCTATTTTGAAAGATTTAATGTAATGCCGTCATCTATGTCCAAAAACAGGATTTAAATTTATGTGTGCCTAAATTTAATGTAATAACTTTGTTATGCACTCAAATTAGAACTGACTCCTTAGGTTCGAAGCTACTTACAGTTAAAGGTTCGAAGCTACTGGGCTGGAACAGAGAAGAAGCGTTTCTTCTAATCGTATAGTGACCGCTTATTAGATCCAGGGCATCCTGCATAAGACATTAAACTTATTAAACACTCTGGCATCGAGTGCCCTTTATTTAAATGAGCGGAAAGCATATCGAACAGAAGTGAACTTACCTGTCGAATCCCATCATGGAAGTTATTTAAGTAGTAGCGCGAAAGTGCACTCATCCCATCTTTAATTTTTCCAGTTATTGTTTGTTTTCCATATCTGCATCATAAAACCAAAATTTTACCACCATTATAAAAGGAAAGATAGCTTGGTTCGTGATCTAAGGCCTAAGAGACATTGAAGGAGTTTGAAGCGAGAAGTTCAGAGTTCAAATCCTGAAAACTAACATTTTACCCTGCCCCTAACTAATTAACCACTAACATTTGCCTATAAAAAAACAGTAGGAAAAATGGAAACACATGATTACCAAAAAGTTCATACCTAACTAAGTCCCCTTTGAGGGCATTAGTCCCAGCATACTCAAGACTTATCTCATCACCTTGCTCTGCCCACACTATATAAAATTATTGAATTCAAATAAGCAAGGCTATAATTAATAAACAAGAATGGCAGAAATTAACCAGAAGTTTCATACATATTCTAAATTTTCCATATTCCTCGTCAAACGTTGAAATGCATTCGGAGGTAGTAAGCAATCCGATCCTTTGCAATTGTAGGTTTAATGACTTCTGAGCCATATAACACTACAAACAGCACCAAGACAGTCAAAAACAAATAGTTAAGTAACTTCCAGACAAGGATTAAGAAAAGAACATGTCCTATGAATCAAAATTTCCTTTATCGGCGAACCTGAGTAACATTTGTTCTATCAAGAGAATCAATGCAGTTTGATCTGATAATTCCTCTCTGCTCCTCTAGTATATCTCCCTTTTTATCTATCAAGAAGTATCTGCTCAGCTGAAACAGCAATGATTAAAATCTGAATTATAGATTGCCATCATATCTGGATTGTGGCAACTAGCTACTATATTTGTATGTAATAAATACTTGTTTTTATTTTCATTACCTTTGTTTTTCAAAATCCTCTGTAATCTCATCATAGAGGATTTTCAAATTATCGAAGTTTGAGCTCCCACAGTGGCAATGGAAATCAAAAGACACATATCTGCAATAGTTCGTGAGTCGTAAAACAAAAAAAATGGTATGAACTTAGTTGACTCCATAACACAAGGTTGTAATACAAGAGTATGGGAAAGAAGTCTAAATTATCACCTCACATTTTGCTGATTTTGCATTTCAGCAGCATATGCTGAACTTAGTCGACCTTCATCACCATGCTACAACATTAAAATTAACAATAAATTGCTCAAAACTGTAAACACAAAGTAACAAACACTTGAAAGCGAAAACTGGCTGTAGAGACTATTTAATGGTAACATATATCTGAAAGGTCATGCTTATCAAACTCAGCCAATTCATAGCCTCAAATTCCCTAATTAACATTTTGGGCGAAAGAAAACTATGTATGATATCATGCAAAAATTCCCAAAAGCAGAAAGCTGCAAATATCTTTTGAACTCACAAATTCACAATAAATCCGTAAAATACATTTTGTGACAAATTCAAATTAGAGTTGAAAGAAGGCGGATAGTAGAAACCATACTTTATCAGTTAGATCAACTGCTACTATCTCTCCGTATCTTTGTAAGAGATCACGGAAATGGCGCTCCACAATTTTTGGCTGAAGGAGAAGGAAAGGAAGGGGAAAAACAATATGAAACATGTATTAATATAAACTCATGGTAAAACCATTAAAGTGCCAGAAGAGTTGAGAAATAGAATTGTACAGTTTGCTCATGACTAATAACCCTTAGGTGTGGTTTATAGCTTAGATCAACAATCTGCTCCCACAGAAGAGGGATTGAACCTCGAACCTGCAAAACAGTTAATTAGTGCACAAACCACAAACTCGGAGTTCAATAATCAACAATTTTGGATAAAAAGCTGTTCAATGGAAACCGGATATAAAATGTTCATTAAATTTCTTTTTCTTTACCTCAATATATATGGTAATAAACAAGGCTTTAATTACCAGCTATTCATTGATATTAAATTACTTGATGTTGATGTTCATCAATGTATAATAATACCTGCAAAAATGAGAATCTGAGTTCTTCGGTTTCAAGCAACTGTTCAGTTTCAATGAAATTGGCAGTGTCACCTTCAAAATTAGCTCCTCTTCTCCACATTCTTGTTCCTATGTCACCATATTGTTTTATTATATCAAGCTACTGCAAATTTATTATGCTACTATCAAAAGAAAGAAGCAACTTTGGACATTGTACCTAGACGCCGTGTACATCTCCTTGAAATTAAGGTTATTGTAGCAAATGAATCTTTTAGCTTCAGCTGAGCTGTCTGGAAGCTTAAGCCAAGTTAAGGGAAAACATCGCAAACTTATTTAAGTGAATGCATACTTCATTTTTGTCAATTTTCTTGTATCGATATTACGTGAAGAGCATATACACACAAAGGGGACGGGGGAGCAGAGGTAATTTAAAATTAAGGATATTCCCTTGTATTATGGGTATGATGAATCTGTCAAGCTGCCATAAAAAAAGATAAGTGTTAGAATACAACTTTGGAAACACTTCCTTTTTTAGTGAAATTAATAGCACATTAATTCATCAAACAACAAATGCTGCCAAATTATCTGACCTTAAACTCAATAAGCTCCTCCATAAGATGTTTGTTCCAGACATATCGAGGGTCGGCCTGCAATATAAATGGAAAATCGATCCCGCACATTTTCAGCATCTTTTTATTCCGATCGCATCAAATGAGGTCAACAGGGTCAAGTGACCTTTCTTTGATCTTTCCTTTTCTAGAATTACATGCATTAGTGGTCTGAAAGGGATTTAATATGACACTTTGCAGTGACATCATGGCAGAACTAAGAAGTAATATAATGGATCGAAATGAAGTAGTATAGCAAGAGGGCGACAATATATGCAACAAATTTTTACTATAACATACGAAACCACTCAGTTTGCGTTAATAGAATGTCGGTGGCAGAATGTTTTGCTCTCAATGGAGGTTGAAAGAAGTACATTTCAATTTAAAACTTACACTTATAATTGGATATTGAATAATAACTATTCCCAGAAGATTGAGCATTATGTCAACTAACCTGCTTCCATAGTGGCTTATTCGCCCACCCTTCTACTAACTTGCTTCTTCTCTGCAAGCTGGTGGACAAAACAAATTATATCTTATGAACATCAAACATGCAATGATATAAATATTACGACACCAAGATAATATTAAACCAGCAATTTAAAAACAGTGAACCTCACTTCAATGTAATATCCGTTTCATAAGAATAGTATAAGCCTGGCATCGACGCCACTATTTTCAACAAAGTCATGAAGTACGCCTCATCCTTTTTCTACAGAAAGATAGTAAACAGGGTGTATTGAGTGTGAAGCACATGTAACACTTGAATAATCACTAAATAACTTCTGATTACATAATTCCTTACTTCTTGAGTAGTTGAAAACTTTAGAGTCTCATTACAGGCAAGTATTCTCATAGAAGTCAGGCGATATACTGGAAAACCAAGGAAGCTTCCGACTTCCGTCCTAGAGGTTATTACAATAGCATAGGTTCCTACATACACCAACACAGCATTACTTAACCTTAATGAGTAATCTTGACATACTAGGTGGTTCCTTGAGAAAATAAAGTAAGGAGAAAGTTTTAGTTCATCTCAATTCTAACACCAAGACATCATCATTGAATTAACAAACATCCCAAATCAATGAAGATCCTCGAGAATGAGCCGGACAAGATTAGATGTTAATTAACAGCTAATACAGCATGTTCAAATGCATAGCAAAAGTTAATAGGAAAACAAACGCATATACAAGCAAATATAAAACCAACTAATGATAAAAGCATATAAGCCTATGTAGTCAATAGCATATAGGATAGCGTAGCAGACGACCCCAAAACACTATAGTGGTGTAGCGGTATGGCCGATACATTGAAGTCTAGGGAAACAATACAAGCCAATTATACTTACACATAAAAGCTCAAAAATAGAAGAATACTCAAAATTAAATACATGATCAAAACTAATAATCAAAGTTCCTTGTTACTTATACCCAAACATTGAAAACAAAGCAATTGTTGTAACCGGGTTGATGTCATAGCAGTGGCAAAATAGTTAAAACAGAGCATAGATGGTAACAACTATGGAGGAACGTGCAGAATAGTGAACATAGAAGAGAAATAGGAACAGATGCACAGGCACGGCCTTAATTGGCTAAACTTTTTCAAATAAAACCCAAAAAAAAGAGGGGGTGACTAAAAATGAGGGCAATTGGACTTTTAATGAAACATCACCACAGCGGTCGCTACGAGCAGTATTTGGTTGCATTTTGGCCGCTATTTGTGGCGCTACGACTGCTACTCAACCGCAACACAACAGAAAATTGCATAGCGCCTAGGGGCCACTATGCTGCTATAGCGGTCACTACGACTGCTATTGACTACAGAGATATAAGCATACATACCTACAACCAATCTTATTGTTCCCACCACACCATAAATAGTAGATGTCTTTGATGGACTTCCTGAGACAGTGTCACCTGCAAAATATTTCAAAAAAGGAATAACTATAATAAAATGGTCAACTCAAATACATTACTAAATCGGGCAATGAAGCATACATTACATGGAGCTGATTCCAAGGAACCAAATAATAGCAAACCAAACCCCAGAATGTAAGAAACCAATTCATATAGGTGAAAATAAAGGTATTCAATGTGTATAACAATACTCATGATCCTCCCTCCTTTCCCAAAGGGGGTGGATTCAGAGACTTGAGGGCGGAAAATGTGCCGTGCCTCTTATGATCAGTGTAGCTTTAAAGCTGCATTTTAAATATGTTTTTTAGAAGTTAAAACATAGCCAATCAATCTATATCCAACCTCCAATATTTATTCACAGTAGTGACTGAACCATAACTTGACTGGAGGGGATCCGGTTCCTTGTCTCTCCCATCTTATTTCACTTTTACCTGTCTCTCATCTTATTTAATTTTTCTCTCCAAAAAAGTCTAAAGTCACCATGGCTGACTCCAAAATCCTTTACTACCTCCGGACTCGTTTATAAGCAACAAAGAACTTTTTAGATACATTGAAAAATGATGTATCTGGACTGCGTATAAACGAGTCCAGTAGTAGCCAACCAAGACACCAAAAAAATTCTTTCAACTTCATAAACAAATCAACTATTCAACCGTAAATAAATAAACAGAAAAAATTCAACCATAAATAAAGAAACTGAAACCATAAAGTTCAGCAACCAATCATGAAATGAAGAAACAGAAATTCAACTATAAATAAATAAACAGAAAAAAATTACCATCAAGTGCATTGATGTTCCCATCAACACGACTAATCCAAAATCCTTGAGTGGGAGATTCATGGGATTTGATCACAAACTTATCCTGAAACTCCTGCAATTCCAACTTATCGTAAAGCTTGAATCTTTCAGCTGTATCCGAAGAGGATTCAATTTCCATTACCAAATAATTGAGTAAAAACAAGAAAACCCCTTAATAATTTAGCAGGATAATAACAAAACCCAGATTTTTCTTTATTAGGTTTGGATAATGATGGAGAAAGGAAATTATGAGAAAGTCATAGTCATCATATTCATGGTTAACAACCTGTCCCTGTTCAACAACCAAACGCCATTTTGCCAACCAATTCGTACTAAATTACATGTATGCCCCTCAAATATTTAAAAACAAAATGATGAAGTAATAGGGAGGAATCTTAGATTCCAAATCATGCTAACTTCTCTAATTCGTAAAGTCAGAGGTTTTATTAAAAACAAAAAATATAAACTTAAAAGCATTTTATTCCCCCTGAATTATTAGTTAGTTGCATTTTCCACCCTCTATTATAATATTATGTTACACCCTTATAAATCAATCAATTCAATTCATTAGAAATATAGCCTTTTAACCGGTTTTTCCTTTTTCTTCAACGTATTTATAGTTTCTTAGAAAATATAATAAATGCAGTGTCACTTATGCGAATGCACATGTAAAATACTAGTTTTACATTACTTATTAGATGAAATTGCACTTGTGATCTTTGAAGTTAATTTAAAATTTTGGACTCATTGTTTAAGCTTTTTTCTCAATTAAATCATGTATATTTTAAAATTGTAACGTTAGTCTTTTTAAACATGTAATCCATTCAAGTTAATAGAAGTTGATTTGGACGCATGGAAGACTTATGAGTGACCTTTAGATTGAGTTTTTTTTTTTTTTGGAACTTTGTTATTTTGTAGTTATGTTTGATGTAATTTTGTTTCATTGTTGTAATGGTTAGGGAAAGACATGATGTAATGGTTTGTTTGAAACAATCTTAGGTTGCATCATGTTGCAAAGACTAATGGGTCTACTTTGAAACATATTTAGGTCTTATGTTAATTTCAAAGTGACCCTTTATGTTTATGTTTCTGTTTCAAATTGGTCGTTCCTAATTCTAGTTGTGCTTTTTTGTTGTTGCAAATTCTGGAAATCCAAAAAACATCATTTGCATTAAAAAATGGTAGTACATAATTGGGAGTTCATGATTTCTCAAAAGACAACTTGAAAAACAAATATTTCCAACACATCAAAACAAACCCTTGGACACAATCACCACTATATAATGTGGCCATGTATAATGTGTTTGTGCCTGAGCCCGTAAGTCTGAATACCGATCAAAAAAGAGAAACTAGAGGGCACGCCTTTAGCTTATGCAAATAAACAACACAAACAAACCAGATATTAGTGAACTTCTGTTAACTAATGTGAAACTTTAAAAAAACTTAAAGGAGTAATTTGAAACATTACAAAAACTTATAAGACCAAAAAGGAACCAAATATATTTCTTGACAGAAACTCAAATTTGTAACCAAGACTACATTCTAACGCAAATCTTACCATAAGAACCTACACTGCAAAACTTTATTCTCTTGTTTGGCCTAGTTTTTGACATCGTGTGAACAATAATTGTTGCCTCACACCAACATTATTGTGGAATCTCGAACTTACAGCAAATTGGACATGAAACATCCCGAGTTTAAGTTGCCCGAATTGGAAAAGTTGCTCTGAAATGAGGCCATTGATTTTGTGTTTGCATTCTGAAATGCGTTACAAATCTAGGGTTTATTTTTAGGATGATGATGGCATTTAATTGGGAAGCCATGTCACCCATTAACCTTCCACACATACAAGCCAACTAGCATGCCACATCATAGTTGGCGTCTAGATCAACTTGTGTTAACCGGAATTGATGAAATTTTTAAAAAAGCTAACGTTGTTAAAATTTTAAAACATAAAGGACTTAATTGAAAAAATAAGTTAAAAGACGAATCTACAATTTCAAATTAACTTAAAGAACCATAACAATTTTACTTAGTTATATTATATTCATATTTTATGAATAATTTGGTTAACTTCAATGGATAAATGTCTAAAGTTTTAACTGATTAAATATGAAAACACAAATTTATCCCAATATCAAATTCAACCTTGAGATTGAACATGTTTAATTTTTCCAGATTAGTTTGATCAGTGACTCGCACTATAATTAGTCCCTATATTTTAATCGAGTCCCTAAATTTAAAATGCTTTATAACTAGATCACTAAATTTTAAATAATTTGCAATTATATCATCATAATTAAAAAAAGTCTACAAAAATCATAATATAACAGAACAGGTACATAATGTCATGTTGATAAAAATTTACAACATCATAAAAATGTCCTTTTATTAATTCACGTGGCACAGCACAAAGCAGCAAATTATGTTTAAGCAGAGTCATGCATCAAGGGTGTATGTGAAAGCAGAAGTGGAGTGTTCTCAATTTGCATGGTGATCTTTGGGTCCATAGGTTTCCTTTTCAGAAAATTTGAGTACCATTCAGCTGAAAGCTTAGGCTGTCTCTTCAAACTTGGATCTTTCATATCTACGTAATATAGGCCATAACTATCTTCATATCCACTTAGTAATTCAAATGCATCCATGAAGGACCATACAAAATATCCTTTTACATTTGATCCCCTCCTTTCAATTGTGTAGATGGACATTGGATAAAAGAAAAAAAAACTATTAGAATTCATGAAGTAATTGATAAATAAAGTGGAAAGCTGTCATCTTAATAGAGCTGTCAATTTTGACCCAGCTTGATGGATCGACTTGTTGACCCAGTATTTTGTGCTTGGCTGAATGCGTTAGATAGAAGCTCAGAAAAGAAATGGGTCGTTTTGACCTAGCTCGATTGACCCATGGGCCAAACGGGCCCTTTTATGGTTTTTTTGAACAAATTCGTGGTTTCCTTTGTCAAAAATTAGGTCGCGTCACTGGCCTAGTGTTTCGGGGTGGGCTAAGAAAAACATAGCCCAATAGACAACGGGGCTAGTCTAGCCCGCTTTAACGTTTTGGCCTAGTGGGCAAGACTAGACCGGGCCGACGGCCTAGTTTGACGGTTCTACATTGTATGACATCATACACCCATTTTTTTATTCACACCACCTTTGGGGTGCCTGCCCCTGGACTAATTCACGGTATGGCAGTAAATAAGTAAAGTTTGACCACAAATTATTCCATCGCTTGGGATGGAATTCGAATACTAACATATACCTTTTACATTAACACTTGATAATGAAATAAATTTAGAAGTACCTTAATGCAGTAACCATGCTACCAATGTATTCATGCAAGTACTTCACCCTAGACCAGTCCTCCAATGAGGAATTACGAAGTGTTTGTTGGCCTGCAAAACTCAGAATTACCATACAAATAGGTAATAGAAAAACTTAATCTGTTTTATAAAGTAAATATTGTAAATATATTGAAAAGATGATGCCATAAATTGGAAAATTATCATACCATTTTCGTGTATGTAAATTGAAAAATTGCCATAAACATTTTTGATATAGTCTAACAGCCTTTGTAAACTCCAGGTTGTAATTGGAATCTAAACCAATCAGCTGGTTAGTGGAAAATATTGAAGCTCAATCCTTAAAAAATATAGAAATAATTGAAGATAGGAAGAGCTTGAGGTTACCTCAGGTTCAGGTGTGTCATTTTGTCTAATTACTACAAACAGAAAGAACATTAATTAGCTGTTCTAGTTCCCCATAATTGTAGGAAGGTAGATTTAAACTACATATTAATTTCATGAAGTTGAAGTTGAGACCTCACAAAACAAAGAGACCTTTAAGTTTGAGTAACTATTTAAACTTCTGTGTAAAAGGTCATTTTGGTCTCTGAATGTATGAGGTGTTGTCGTTATAGACCCTGAATGTATCGGAATTTCAAACACACCCCTAAGTGTCTCTTTCGTTAGTAATTTTATAGACTAAATTGACTAACAAAAAGCATATTTACCAAAATGACTAACTAAAGAGACACTTGGGGATGTGTTTGCAATTTCCTTACATTCAAGGGCTATAATGACAACATCTCACACATTCGGAGATCAAAATGGCTGTTTACCCTTAAACTGCGGAGTTAGAAAAATGTAAGGGAAATAGTTTATGACACACTTATAGTTTCTGCTAACATATCTGTCATGTAATCTCTATCCTCCATCTTCAGGCTGTTAGGACTGTTCTTAACTTTATGTGAGTAGTAAAAGTTTATTCCTAAGAAGTCCATTGATCCCTTCACCAAATTTGATTCCTTTTGAGTGAAGGAAGGTAGCCTTGAACCAGCATTCTTTTTCATTATATCAGGGTAATCACCAAATATAACTGGATTTAGAAACCTGCAACAATAAATCATAAACAAAGCCTAGTTGGTAATGTCAATAGACATTGAAGAGAGAGAAATGATGATCAAATAGTAGCTTACCACCCCATCATAAAGTCATTGGCCCTTTGAGTGGCACTTATATCTTCACTAGTATTTCTAAGAGGAACAAAGCTAAAACCAAGCATATTTAACCCAATAAATCCATGCTGCATGCCCTGCATTTAAGAGATGTTGCTTTTAGAGCTCAGAGACACCGACACTCCAATCAATGACTTGTATTTTTCAAATTAAAACCAGTGTCTATGTGTCCGTGTCTGTATCGTGCCTGGTGTCCGCGTCTGTGTCGGTGCTTCATAGTTTCTGAGCATATTAAATGGTGATTTATAAGGCCTAATGAATGACAAATTGAAATGGTGCATGCATGTGGTAGATAAATTTTACCTGGTATTCTTCCTATATAATCTAGCAGCTGAAGCATGTGCTAATAACATATTATGAGCTGCCAAATATGGTTCAGTTGAGGAATTTCCCCTAGAGCAGCTAGCTTTAAAGGAAGACGAAGACGAACACCGCTGAGGTGGTAAAGTTCCCCAATCATAGCCAAATATTGCAAACACATTAACCTCATTCACTGTGGTCCAATGCTTAACTCTGTCCCCAAATTCTCTGAAGCACACATCAGCATATGCTGTGAAATCTTTCCTGCAAGCATACATATATAGGCATACGATGTTAATCACAATAAAAGCATGAGAATAAGGACTGCGCACCAACAGTGTAAAACTACTTAACACGGTCATCTAATTAGATCTCACCATACAGATGTTTGTTGCGATGTTTTAGGAAGTACAATCTAGGCATATGACATTAATCACAATAAAAATCATGAGAATAAGGACTATGCACCGACATTGTAAAACTCTTTAGCACGGTCATCCAATTAGATCTCACCATATAGATGTTTGTGGCGAAAATTTGGGAAGTATTATGGCAAAATGACATCATGATGAAGACTAATTTGGATGACTGTGTAAAATTTTTTACACCGTCAATGTCAGTGTATAGTCCTTAAACACAAATAGATCGCACCATAGAGACTTAAAATGTAAAACTTTTTTAACACGGTCATTCAATTAGATCTCACCATATAGATGTTTGTTGTGAAAGTTTGAGAAGTTTATGGCAAAATGACATCATGGTGAAACCTGATTGGATGACTATGTAATTTTTTTTACACTGTCAGTGTATAGTCCATAAACTCAAGATGGTAACACAAATAAAGATTTGAAGTATGGGAAGCATACACGATTTTTCGACTAACCCATCCTCCATATTCATCATCAAGTGCTTGTGGTAGGTCCCAATGGTTTAATGTAACATGTGGTTGGATTCCTACAAGATAAATAAAAATAAATATATATCAGCATATAACATGGAATAACCTCTCTTAATTAGTGTTAATCAAACTCTAAAAGGAAAATGTAGTCTTCACAAGAACCATGGCTGATAAGTTCATTTATAAGGTTGTTGTAATACTGTAATCCTTTGGGATTGATTGGTCCTTTTCCATCTGGTAATACAATGAGAACAAGATGGTCAGAACAGTAATTTCTGACATTATTAGAGAAATTGATTTAAGGAATCTCTTAAACAACATTTTGCTGATCATACCTGGAATAAACCTTGACCATGATATTGAAAATCTATAGGCCTTTAAGCCCATGTTGGCCATGAGTTGGACATCTTCCTGCAATTAAGGTCTGGTATTTGCTTAGTGCAAAGTATTTTTAGGTGAATATGTAAAGAGCCCCATGTCAAATGTGAGATGGGCCGATGTGGATATGGTCTGAGAAAGAGTTTATAAGTGGAGGTATCCCTCACTCTACAAGCCGATTTTGTCGGGTTGAGCAAGGCCCAACCAAAATTCTAAAATGGTATCAGAGACAATCCAGATCCGTTCGGTCACACTATCAGGTCACGCTCGTTGTCAAATCTTAGGCGTGAGGGGGTGTCTTAAGAGTCCCAGATGTGATATGACCTGAAAAGGAGTTTATAAGGCATACCTCACTCTACAAGCTAGTTTTGTAGGGTTGAGTTAGGGTCAACCCAAATTCTAGGAGAAGAAGAACTTCAACATAAAGCAGAAGTATATAAATAAGATGCATATTGTGTCATGTATAGACTTCAATTGCTTTTTCTTTTTTGGTGTTTTGATGTGTATACAGACCTTATATTTGTGATAATGGTCACATGCAATATCTCCATCACCTTGGTACATATTCCCTGGAAACATAGTTTAGCTATTCAACTTTTGTTTGAAGAAAACAAGCTTAAAAAATGTCTATGTATTGTATGTATATGTGAGTACTGAGTAGAGGATATATAGTACCATTTCCAGCATGGGAAAAGGTATCCCATATGCTTGGCTTCCTGCCATCTTCATTTGCTGCACCTTCAACCTTTCACATCACCCAAATTCCAGTATAAACAATATGTGGATGTTGACATATCAAATGAGAGTTTAATAATTGAAAAAAGATAATATTAACAGTAAAAATATACATAGCATGCATAGTCAATATTGTTTTAAGTGGATATACATGTATTTCATATTTCTCACATAGGCTCTCATATACATATATTTCATATTGTTTCTCAAAAGTTCTAAGTAGTTAGAACAATTGATGAGTTAAAAGACTCTAATTCAAGTTCGAAGAATGTAGCTCAACTGACGAGTTAAGGAACATGAAAAAGGTCTATAGTTCCTCGTAACTAGATAGGAATCACTAACATTTGCCTATAAAAAAAAAGGTTTCCGGTGTTTGAATTCTATATACTAACAATTTTATCTCTCCTATTCTCTATAAAAACTTGTTTCTCAAAAGCTAATATTTCTCGATAAGCTGAAAGAAATACATATAGAATTGTATCGAAAAAGAAATGCATATAGAATTCTAATAAAAGATTATTTCTTCTCACAAAAGGATGCTCTAACAACATAGACTAGTACAGAGAACTGAATAATATCTCTTATAAGGTTAGTGATCAGATGTGAAGGAAGAAATTGCAAGAGCAGAGAACATACTGTGAGAGAGAGAGAGAGAGAGGAACCTGGTAAGCTGAGGTTGATGCACCAAAGACAAAGTCATTAGGAAAGTCATCTCTGGTCAAAGTATCAGCACCAGAAAGGAGGAATACTACTAACACTGCTGTCAAAGCAAAGACCTTCAAGATCAACGCCATTTTGCTTCTGCTTCTGCTTTCAGCTCTCGTGCTTTTCAGAGAGTCAATTATATATGCTTTTGATTTGTCTTGTATTCAATTTTGTGAGCCACTTTACTTTATTCCAGTTCATAGTATACATTCATCTTTGTAAGTTATTTCTTACTCTCGAGATATTGAGATTCATTTAAAAAATTGACCTTTGTCAGATATATTTCTATAGACACAGCTCAAGAATCAAATCTTTGACCAAATATTAGTATCTTATATATCATTTTTTTGAAAAAGATAATATAAATATCATGAGAGCTTATTTGTCAAAAAGATGTCATGAAAGCTTACAAAATATGTCACGTATAATGCTACGTGTTGATCTTTTATCCATCAAACGACAAATGTGAAACACACATATCAGATGTTTTCAGTGTATTTACTTGTTGTGTTGCACGTACGTTTTCAATGGTCCCAACCATTAAATTATAATATTAATATCTGTTGCTGTCAAAATACCAAATGTTTCAGAAAACTATAAAAGTGATTTTCCAAATGCGTAGATTTTTTAATGAGGATTTCAGAAAACTATGATTTTTTGAATAGAATCCACACGTAAGTGAAAATTACGCAAACCTTTCTTAATTTATTACTTCCAAGAAAAAAACACATGTGAACACTATAAATCATGTAGAAAAAATATAAAGTATGAAAGGTACGTAGATTTTTTTCCAACTCTCACAATAACTGGTGCTATCATCTGTCGGCCGTGTTTGGTATTAGAAATAATAAAAGTTAGTCAAGAAGTTAGTGATTTGAGTTTCATTATCATCGTCGGTGTAAAGTTTTTTTACACCGATAATAAATCACAAATTATGGTATATATAACTTTCAACGTATTTGTAAAAAAAAACTTTCAACGTAATTGGGAGAAGACTCTATCATTTATCACGTGGTTTATAATTGGTTGATGGTGTAAAAAAGTTTTACATCGACAATGTATCTAAATTAAATCCTAGTTATTTTTATGGGTTTAATTTATACTAGCCTCATTACCCGTGCGATGCACGGGATGAGATGATATCGATGGATATAAATTCATTAAATCAATTCCTTTTTTTTACCAAAAAACTCATTAATATTGTGAGAAGGTGACTATTAATTAGGGATAGTTTAGAAAATCTATTTATTTTTTTCATGAATTCAAGAAAATTAAATGCATAAAACTACTATTCTTAATATGCGTAAAGGTAATATTTGCTTATAATTAAGTCCGGAGGGAGTAGATCGATACATCTGCAGGGTTGAATAAAAACCACCATTAAAATAAATACACCTATACAAAGTTGAAAGAAAATGTTGAGGAGTTCAATTGTAAATGAGACCGAAGTTCCCACGAAAAAAGTTCAATTATAAATATAAATTAAATAATAATTATAAAATTAAAAATAAACTTTAACAAAGACATGGGAATTAAAAAACCACAAATAATAAGAAGAAGAAAAAATATAAAAAGTTTTAATAACACTATCTATGTTTATCAAAAATATAAAAACTTAACCCATAACTAAAAAAAAATAAGACAACACAAATAGAAAATGAAACATGTACATAGGTATCATGAAGAATCTGATTTAAAACTAAACACCAATTTAAGTATGTTTCTAATACTCGTTGGTGCGAAATTATCAAAATAAAGAAGAAAACACCAATTTGGACACGTAATTTTTTTTTTTGGACCATAAAGTGCCCCAAAACCTTGTCTAGCATCACACTTTACATATTTTGTCACAAATTTTGTTTTTGTTTTTCATCAAACAGGTTATTGAGGAACAAACTTCGCGTATTTGAACATCTAAATTTTTTCAGGACCCCAAAGTACCCCAAATTACACTGTCAGCATCGTACTTTACGTATTGTATCACAAATTTATTATTATTTTTTACCAAACCAATTATTTACGAAGAATACGAAGAAGCTTCTGGTATTTGAGGAGTTAAATTTTTTATGAATCCTAAAGTACCATAAAACATAATGCTTAACATTTCACTTTACACATTTTGGAACAAAATAATTCTTTTCACCATCAAGTACACTAAAACACGTTTAGCATCTCACTTTAGGTATTTTGTCACAAACTTATTATTATTTTTTACCAAACTGTTTACTTACGAAGAAACATTTGTGGTTTGAAGAGTTAAAAAAAATTATGAAGCCTTAAGTACCCCAGAACATACTGCTTAACATTTCATTTTACGCATTTTTGTACAAAATAATTTTTTTTACTATCAAGTACACCAAATCACACTATTTAGCATCTCATTACATATTTTGTAATGAAATTAAATCTTTTTTTTCACCAAATGGATTATTGAAGAACAAAATTGGCATGTTTAAACATCTAAAATTTTTCAAGACTCTAAAGTACCCCTTAAAATATAAAAAAGAAAAAATGCAAAACCTTAAAATATAAAAGAAGAAAAAAGAAACAACATGGGTTGGTCCCCTAAGGACTCAGATTCGAATTTTAGGTGTGGCAAAAACTCTGTTGGGAGGGGAGAACCACAAGGACTGGCAAAGTCGGGTTTACACGTGATCAGTTAGGTTCCTTGGCGTAAATTAGTTATCGGCAAAACCGGTGAAAACTGCATACAAAAAACACGGTAACTGAAGAAAAAAACTGAAACCAAAAAAGGAAGAAGAGAAAAACAAAGTGAAGAAAAAAACGCAAATTATTAAAATATAAAAAGAAAAAAAAAGGAAAAAAGGAAAAGAAAGACCAAAAAAAAACATAAAAAGTTGGCGCCAAAAGTCATGCTGAATGACAAGCCGCTTATATTCTTTAGATACTGTCGTCGTACAAGATTTTTATAACGTCAACCAATCACGAAACGATATCTCATAAAAATTGTTTGACTTTCTCTCAACTACTTTAATAGTTACCCATATCATAAATTTTTATTTGTTGATGGTGTAATAAATTTATATGAAATGTGTACGCTAATTAAACTCTATTCTTAGTTTTGTAGAGAAATCGAAAGAGAGATTAGGGAGAATTCATCTTCTCATTTTCTTGATTGTAAAATCTTGTACTGAGTTTGTTTATATAGAAACTATCAAGATAAAACTAACTCCTAACAATGGGCTCATAGATAAAACTAAGTTAGATAACAAACTAATCAAACTATGGTCAAATTACAATTAATGATGTGTTGCACTGTGTACATTGCAAAATCCTAACTTGGTAACAATGAATGATGTGTTTCTGAACTTTCTGTCGAACAACATGGCAGCCTATCTCAATGTTCTTCGTGCGCTCATGAAAAGTGGTGTTATGTGCAAGGTACATAGCAAATTTGTTGTCACAATAGACATTAGATGCGGTGCTAGGAACCAAGTGAAGGTCAATCAGTAGATATTGAAGCTACAGAACAAAGTTTTGAAGCCAATATCTCTCGCAAGCTAGAGCGAGCTACATTTCTTGCTTAAAAATTATAAAAGTATAGAAATACTTTTTTTGGAAAGAATCTAAAATGCCAATAAGGCTAAAAAAAATAAAATTGCTTAACTATCCATTTTCTTTGTGAATAGAAGCCGAAATGCAATGAGGCTTAAAAGAATGAAGTTTATTGCTTAACTATCCATTATATTTAACTTATACATAGAAGCTAAGATGTCAATTAGGCTAAAAAGAATGAATTTTTATTGCTTAACTATCGATGATATTTATGAGTAGAAGCTAAAATGTCAATTAGGTTTGAAAGAATAAAATTGCTTAACTATCTATTTTCTTTGTAGATAAAAGCCTAAATGCCATGAGGTTAAAAAGAATGAATTTTGATTGCTTAACTATCCATCATCTTTATGGATAGAAGCAAAAATGCTAACTAGGCTAAAAAGAAAGAATTTTGCTTAACTATCTGTTTTGATCTATTTGCCGAATAGCTAAGACGAAACACAAGTATATGTGAGTATTAGAGAATTATATCAGTGAAAATTATAGAACCCTTTCATTAGCTTCTAGGGGCGTTATATATAGTACAGACATATAACTAATGAAAATTATTGCAGAATATGCCTATTGCGACCGTTACAAGACTTAAAAGAAAAGATTAAGGGATTCTAATAAAGGTTGTCTGCCGTTACAGATGAGTCTTCTGGCCGAGGAATGGAGAGAGAGTCTTATGAGCACTATGAACCGACCGATTGAGGGGTTGGAGTGAGCTCCTTCTTCTTCAAGTAAATTGTGTTCGGCCGTGCCTTTGTGGATACCGGCCGGTGCGGTTAGGAACATAGTTCTTCGAGAAATGATCATGAATTCTGAAGTCGTTCTAGTACCAAGGTAGGCTTGGCTATGCTTGAATAGGTTGGCATCCAATTCCTTCAGGTGTTGTTTGATTCCATCGATTTTTGGGTGGTATTCCTTTATGTGTTACTGTTACTTGACAATTATAGTTGATGAGACGTTTCAGACTTTTTGACTGTTAGACTTTGACATTATCATCTCGGTTACTTCATCTCAACTGATGTTTTTGTGCCTCATAAATGTTAGCTTTTGTAACTTGTTCTCCTTTCAACTATAAAATGGGAGTGTGGGTTCGAGCTACTTCTCAAACATTCCTTTCCTTTTCTCCTAATGAAATGTTTCATCTTTGTATTGAGGTTGCTTCTTCGTTCTTAATTTTCTATGCACTCTTGGGGGTGTTTGGTTATGCTCGAAGAATGCGAGAAGATTTAATATGAGAGTTGCAGATCTTCGGGAATTGGTCGGTCCTGATGGCCTAACGAAGAATCTCGATGGAGTGCTGCCGATTCTCTAGCGTCGAGGGTTTGTTGCTAGTAGTTACTACCTTCGGCCTGCTTGGGGTTAAAGTATAAGATATACAACACAAAATAGGAGAAAGATATTTTTGATGGCTCGGCAAGAATGTCGATCAAGTGTAGGGTTAGATTATTATACAATGTATTTGTGTGTATTTTCACAACTTAGGCATTTGATCAGCCAGATGTAACAATTTATTGTAATAATTTATTATATTCAGACCGAAATAAATACTACTATACTAGATGTCTTGTTATTGTATGTTCGGCCGACTTATTGACGTGACTTTTGATTGAAATTGATTGGAATGGCGAGAATTTTTATTTTGAATAATTATGACGTGATAGTGGTTTCTGAGAACTGTCACGTCATCAACTACTTAATTTCTGCAAGCCACGTGCCATGATCTAATCCGTAGAATGAGAAGAGGGAGAGATCCTTTCATTTAATTGTCTTGTTGTTGTCTGCCGTTAGTAAAACAGTGGGGGATTGATCAGGTCCGTTGATTTGAATTTGGCAAATAAATAATTTCTTTTCCTTTCTTTCCTCCTTCCCTCTCGTTTCTACTTCTGCTCTTACTTCTTCACCACATGATGTGTTTTCAAGTTCTATTCCTGGCCTGGGTTTTGTGCTTCTTCTTCACTTCCGATGCTTTAATCAATGTATGCATTGATTCCGAAATGAATAGTAAATGAAGTAAAGGATTTTGATAGTAGGTCCTCATCTAACTCGACATGATCTAATCATAAATCTACTCTAATGAAGAAGAAGAGCATTCAGAGCCGAAAACTCCATATGGTTGGGTGAAATCGGAGGTGTTGAATTCTCGGTCACAATATGTGACGGAAGAAAATTTCTTTGCTACCCAGCGGATGAGGGATCGGCTCAGGCTACACTTGTTACTCGATGAGGCTGTGTGTCATTTTCACGTAGCCAATGGGACACCTCCCTTTACCTACATCTATGAAACATTATTTGAAAATTTGGGGATTTGTGTAATTAGCTAGTGAGTACCACAAGTAACAATAACAAGTTGTCAACAAGTATTGTGAATAACATAAATGTAAATAAACAAGTAAAAATAGATGATAAGTAGAAATTCAGAATGAGAGTAGTTAGAATGCCTTTCACTGTGTAAATTCTTAAAAATAGTTTAATGTTCTGTTTGACGCTATAGCATTGAGCGCTGTAGCATATGATGTTGCGCCTTTCAGTCACTCACGCCAGGGTTTTGTTACAAGACTCCTATGTCTAGGTTCTAAATAAGTCCACCCCTGTATAATGAAGAACCCACAGATTAAGCCCTATGAACTATTGCTCCCCTATGTCTAGAGTTAAGCAAAAGTGATTTAAATGTCTTTAAATCACCTTTCGTTCATATCAACCATTGAGTTCGAATCATGGACCATGTCTGAATCCACGAATGTACTCATATTTAGCTGATCAATTCTAAAATAAGTATTGGAAGAAGTTTCATGCAAGAGTTAAAATACTAACATCAAACATTACATTAAAACTATTAAAATATCATTACATAACTACAAGCATCCAACTACAAGAGATTCAGCTCATGATGAGCAACAAACACAAGAAATAAGGCTTAAAGGAGATACCTAAAGCCATAAAACCGAAATCACAAAGAGAAGGAAAATACTCCAAATGATGACAGTCTCTGTGATGCTACAGCATCCCTCACAGCATCTCAAGTGCAGAATTTTCTACTTTAGTGATAAAAATGGAGAGAAAAATATGTCTAAGTGTTCCTCCATTAGAACCAACAACAATGAAGCTCTATGAGCTGAATGGAGCTTTCTAAATGGAGAAGAAGAGCTTGATATTTATCCAAAAGACTTTCCAAAAAGGTGGATGTGACATAAAGCAAAAGGTGTAACAAGCCACCAACCACCTTTTCATCTCCCACTATAAAGTGGACAAGTGTCCCTGTGAAGCAACTTGGTTGGTGGCTGAAATAACTCACTTTTCCACTTGATTTTCGTTGATTGAACATACAGCAAAAACTGCTTTTTAGTGCTTCAGCGTTTTCTCTCTCCTCTGCTGCAGAACACAGCGCTATAGCGTCTAATGCTACAGCATACTGAACAAACACGTTAAAAACACAAGATGGGGCACCAAAGTGCCAAATAGTCACTTAATCAGTTCCTAACCCTCTTTTACATTAAACAACATATATTTACTTAATTAAACAACATTATTACTTAAGAACTTGCATTAATTTAAGTAATAAGAGTATAAATAACTCATATAAATATGAGTTATCACTTGCCTATAGAGCTTATGCTTTGATAACTATGGTGGATTCGGTTGGGGACTTGTTTGAATATTTGAGTAATTTCCCTTTCGCTCGTTGTTGATTGAATTATGATTGTGCTTTTTACTTATGTGTATTGCTGCTACTTTCAAAATCCGAAGAGATGGCACCCATGAATGTTGAGGAGAGGAGGCGTATTAGTGAGGAGAAGAAGCGGAAGCAAGGGCACTCGGTCGGTCTTGATGCCACTGAGAATACTGCTTTGCCTCTAATTACCCTAGCGACTGCTGTTACTGCTTTGGCTGCAAAGATAAAAATTCCTAAAGCAGATGCTAAGCCTTCTGCTTCTTCTCAGGCTCCATTCGCTAAGAGGCAAAAAAATGGAGAAAAGAATTACTTTTGCTAAACTATTCATTACCTTTATGGATAGAAGCTAGGATGTCAATTAGGCTAAAATGGAGAAAGAATAATATCACCAAATTTTTTCGGTAGATAGAAGAATTCCGCCTCTTATGGTGGGGTTGTCGCCAGAAAAGGTCGTTGAAAATTTTTCTGGTGGCGGATTGGCCGGAATTGGAAAATTACGCCAGAAGAATGAAAATATGGCGGAAAAAGCAAAAACTAAAAATGGTGATCGCAACGATGACAAGGGATAAATTGGAAATTGAAAAGGTGGTGCTGCTGCCAACTGAAATGTGTTGTTGGAACATCGCTTTCTATAACGAGAATGATAAGTTGGAATTGATAAAGCTTGGGGAATCCTCGTGCAATTAATGCCTTAGTGAGGCTCATTCAATTGGAAAATCCCCACAATACTGTTTATAACAATGAAAATAATAAGTTGGAATTGTCGAAGCTTAAGGAATCCTCGTGCAATCGGAGCCAAGTTGAGGCTCTTTCGATTGGAAAATCCCGAGCTGGATCCTAATATTCATGCTAGTCCTTTGTTGAGCAGGGAGATCAACTGGTGGGGCTTCTATAATGTCCAATAACAAAAACAGTAGTACGATAAAATATGATTTTTGGTATAAATCGGGTATCCTCTGCGCGCAACTACAGAGGGTAATCCCTCGAGCCGAGTAGGACCCCAATAAACGGCAAAGCTCTCCCTCAAGAGATTTAACATGATTTGATAGAACCTATTCCCAAGGGAAATAAACTTAATAAATTGGACAAATCCAAATAAATGAGTCGGGCAGGGCACGATTGATTTGTCTTCTAATCTTTGCAATTATGACTTGGTGAACAAATGTAGTAACAACATCAACATGAACCCCAAACCTTGTTGGGCCATAAATAAAAGTGAGTTTGTTGAAGCAAGAAAAGGACAAAAGGGGAGAGGGGGACTATATATTTCATCAACCTTTTATATAAGATTGGAAATAAACAAAGTTAGAAGGGAAAAATGTGTTACCTACAATTGGAGAATTGATGTGGTGGCATTAGTTCAAATCCATTTAATATTTTGGTTGTTAATTGAAGGATTTGTAGCTAAGGTCAATTTTTAGTTATAAGGTCTGATTTGGCTAATGTAACCACTGTGTGTATTATATATAAAGTTGTAGTGTCCTTTTCCAAATTGGAACTGTTAAAGCATGCAATAGTAACATAGAGTTGGTTCATCGCTGCATTGCTACTTCTTTTAAAGATATTCTCATGTCATGTTCTCCATCTTTCTCACAAAAACATCTCACCATTCCAATTCACACCCCACTTTGTTAAAAAATGATCTTCATGATTACCGGATCCAAAAAATGAATAAGTTTGTATGTGACAAGTGTATATACTTGATTAAACCTATAGAATTAGATAGCATAGTATGCATTCATAAGTCATAATTCCGAGTTTTTTTTTCCCATGTTGTAGGTATAAAGTATCCACCACCTTTATAGATGTTTGATTTCGGTCGAGAAATTTAACTGACCACCTTTTGTAGTGTCTTCTCTCCCATTTACGTATTTTTTTACCTATGAAAGATCTTACTTAAAAAATTTGACCTTTGTATGGTGCATTATGTTCAACCGAAAGAAATAGATACAATATAATGTCAATCAAATATATGTGTGTGTCAAAAATAATCTAAATATGCTCAGGTCTAGTGAATAGAAAAAATGTACGTGGTTGAAAGAAAAGACTATAATAAAGATGGTTAGATTTCCTGATATAGAGATTAATTATCGGTGAAGTTAGTAAATACTTCAGACATGTAAGGTAACACAATAACAAAAAGATATATATATATATATATATATATATATATATATATTATTGTCACTCATTCCTAAAATTTAAAGAAATATCTTAAATATGTTACTTGACAAATCACTAAGTCATGTATAGAAACAAAATCCTATTCCAATACAATCAAATTCAACTAAGTTTCCTTCACAAGCTAAGTTTCAAGTACATTCAAACTATGTAACTCACCTACCTACTTTCAATCTCATACGCAAGTCAACCATCACCATGTATTTCTTTTTAAGAAACTTTACTTAATATACTACCATGCTACTTTTTGTTTCTACTTTCTTTTCTTACCCTTTTCACTTGGTTTCTCACTTCATATTACATAAGTTCAATTAAGGCACCTTTTTTCTCTAAGGCTCAATTGAATTGCATTTAAACCGTCTCTTATTCACCAATAAGGGTTGGTCCGAATGATAACTAGGTTCGGATTACACTTCAAAATCTCGAATACAAGTCTTGGGTGTGACAAAAACTCTATTAGGAGAACCACACAGATCGGCAAAGTCGGATACTCGTGGTCAGCTAAGTTTCCCGGCGTAGATTAGTCACCAACAAAATTGGTAGATACTGCGCACCAATAACACGGTAACATAAAAACCATCTCTTCTTCCTTGTTTGCATGAAAGTAAAGTTCTTAAGAAATCATATAACACTAATAAAGTGTAATATAAATAGCAATTATACCTAAAAGAAAACTAAGTAACAACGCCTTTTCTACTTAAATTTTCTAATTTCTATCGAGGTCCTAATCTAGCTTGAAAAGTTTTGGAAGAAATAGAATGCCAAAATAATGAGAAAGTACAATTTTTCAAGATTCCTCAAAAAACAGAAAAAGACAAATAGACATATATGAAAAACTCAAGAGGGAGAAGGAAGAAAGAAAGAAAGTTTTTCTTGCAAGTATGCAATTAATAGTTGCTATCAGAAAGGAAAGGATAGGTTGAGTATTGAAAAAGAACATTTTAGAAGCTATCATGTCCCACTCAATATTAGAATAGCCTTGCACAAATTACACAGATAGATTATAGATTGTGTAAAGAGGAAGAATCAATTAAGGTTCATCATGTTCATGTTTTCATTTTTCACTAAAAATAATAAACATTAGATAATACATTTTTTAAAACTCCAAATTTGGGTGCTGAGTGGTTAACGCATTTCATCTGAAAGGATGGACTCGGCTAGCACCCGAGTTTAATCCCCAACACTAGAACAAATTGGAACTGGATTTTACTTACCTCCGGTCGAGCTCCAGATTAGTCAATGCCCATTTTCCCTCGACACTGAAGCGGGATCAAAGACCTTTAGACCAAAAAAATACTTTAAAGCGCACATTTTAAAAAACATATCCAACATTTCTTGTAATTCTAGAAATGTAAAAAAAAAAAAACATTTTTCAGTGTTTTAGAAAATCCATTATGAAAATATTTTCCATCTTTGCTATGTCACATTGGCTAATTGTTCTGATTTCTAACACTTAATTGGACACAGGAAACTCTCAGACAAATATTTTAAATGAAAATTTTAAATTTTAAAAAAATTTAGAAAGTAAACAGACCTTAAAATTGTTGGACTTCGTTATTGTCATAGAGAAAGGCATGTTTGGCTCAATGTTTGAATAAAGAGGCTTAACATCCAAACGTGATTTGTGATCTTTACTTTCTTGTTTGGTAGCTCTTTATGTAGATCCAATTTCAACATGTTTGCACCTTTTAATAGAAAACAATAGAAAATCCATGATTAGGTGTATAACTTAAGCAAGTACCTTAATGATTTGATATAATATCATACTAATATAAATTTCTTTAGACTTAGTAACTTTTTTAAAAAGTCCATACAATTAGACTTTAAAATAATACTTGTCCAATACTTAAATTCAAAATTTCAAAATCAATTATTTTATAATCTGATTCAAATTGGCATTTACATGAATCCTGATATTTGCACTAAAGTATTTTTTAGTGCAAATTATGTACGTACATGACAAAACTACAAAAGGGATTCATTCAACTTCTGCACATTAGATCCATCATGTAGAGGTGTAAATTTTGGCCCAACCTAATGGGTCGATCCGATGGCCGAGTGTTCTGGGTTGAGTTCAGAAAATAGAGATTCAGAAGAATCGAAACATTTTGGCGCAACCTAGTTGGCCCATGGGCGAGACTGGGCTTGCTTTTTTATGTTTTTTTGAATATTTTTGTGCTTTCCTTTATTAAAAATTAGATTGGGTCGGTCCGATCCAGTATTTTAGACTAAGCTAGGCTTAAAAACACAGGCCACTAGATAACTGGTCTAGCCCAACCCAACCTGCTTTTGCACTTTGACCCACTGAGCCGGTGGCGGCCCAATTTCACAGCTCTCCTATAATGTGCATGAGCCATACACTCCTTGATTTGGTATATCCAAAAGTAGTAACAAAAAGTGGTGTAAGACACAATTCAGTATATCAATCATTTCTAACAAAAATATACTAAATGATGTAGAAAGATCTATGGAATATTCATCATGTCAGAGACCTAACAGATCTACCAATTCCCACATGATAAAATTCTACATATATATAGAAACTAGAAAGCATGATATACCATGAAGAGGAGCCCAAGATGTTAGCCTTTCAACTCATTTCTTAACCTCCATTTCCATTATCCTTTTTAACATTTTTTTAGTCATAACAGAAACATACTATGCTTTAACTTCACTTCTACTCAAAAATTGCATAAAACCTTTTCCCTCTAAACACTTTCTCTACAATGTCCTCATCATTCTGTTGTGTTTTGCACCACCAATTCATTCTCTTTCTTCTCACTTTTAAAATTCTTCACTCACCTCTTTCACCATGTTCCCTTCAGGAATCATGAAACCTTCAAGAGGAAAGCTTCATTTCCCTATCATTATTATCACAATCTGTGTTTTTCTCTTCATAGCTATCTTACATGCAGAAAGACTCAGTTTCCTTTCTTCCAAATCCATTTTTAAACTCAAACCTTGTCCTAAAAATAACACTAAACCAAAATCTAGTAAGCCACCTTCCTGAATGCCACATCACAACTATGTTCTAACCAGTATTTTGAAAACCGAACCAACCGAACAGTTCAATTGGTTAAATCATGACTCAACATTCCGATTCAATTATTTGAGCAGTTTGACCGCAGCTTTATCCGAGTTTGAACGGTTTAAAACAGTTGAACCATGACCTGGAGGTCTCACTGGTTCGGTTTTCAAAACATTAGTTCTAACCTCATATCATTCATCTTTTCTTGCTGGCTGCTATTTTTCTTACCAATTTTCTTCTAATGAAATGATGTGTTGTTCTAGCAGGTGATAGAAAAGAAAATGAGGAGATTGTAAATGCAACATGGATTGATGATAGGTTTGATTTTGATTCAGAAGAGTGCAATGTTGCTAATGGAAAATGGGTTTTTAACAATTCAATAAAGCCTCTCTACTCTGACATTAGTTGTCCATATATAGATCAACAATTTTCTTGTATAAAAAATGGGAGAACAGATTCTGATTATCAACATTGGGTGTGGCAGCCAGAAGATTGTAACTTGCCAAGGTAAATTCCATACTTCAACATGTTAATTATGCATTTACTACTTTTTGTAAAATAATATATAGATATGTTTGTTTAGCTAATTTATGTTTATTTTGAAATTTATTCATTTTTGTAGTTTCAATCCAGTGCTAGCCCTTAAAAAGCTTCAAGGAAAAAGGCTTCTATTTGTAGGGGATTCACTGCAAAGAAATCAGTGGGAATCTTTTGTTTGTTTGGTAGAATGGATCATACCTCAGAAGCAGAAATCTATGAAACGAGGGCGTGTTCATTCAGTCTTCAAAGCCAAGGTATTGATAAATAGGATATAGACTATAAATGTCACCTTGTGATATTATTTTTCAAACTACTATTGTGTAAAACTTGTTTAAACAATTAGTGTATAATTATTGAACTCAATTGTAATTATAGATGGTAAAACGTGTTTGACCCGATGGGCTGCTCTGGCGGCCCGACCCACCTAACCCGCCAACTCAATGGGCCAGAGACAGGTTGTGGTGGGACAACTCTCCAAGTTTATTTTTTTATTTGTTCCCTTGTTTTAAATTATTTAAAAAAATTAATGTTTTTTGGCGACTCAATCGGTGAATCCGCCATTTTTGCCTTTGTTTTGAGAGGGTTTGGGCGGGCCAACCCGCCAATCCCTTCTTTTTTCGGCCTAAACTTTTTTTAGTGACTTTTTTAATTATTTATTTTAATAGCGGGCTAGCTGACCCGCCAACCCGCTAAGGGGCTGGGTGGGCTGAACTCCTCGGCCCTTTATTCTCTAGCGAGGTGGCTTGCCCTGCCAATTTTTTTGACGAACTCACAACGGGTCGGGATGGGCTGACCCGTTTTGCCATCCTAATTGTAATTACTATGGGGAATTTTACTGAATAAAATATAGTACTAAGTCTTGTGTGTGTTGTCATAGGAATACAATGCTACCATGGAATTCTTTTGGGCACCATATTTGGTGGAGTCCAACACAGACATCAATATCATTGGAGATCCAAAGAAAAGGATCATAAAAGTGGATGCTATAGCTGAGAGAGCAAAAAACTGGACAGGAGTGGATATCCTTGTTTTCAATACCTATGTTTGGTGGATGAGTGGTTTTAAAACTAAGTCATTGTAAGCAAGCTTTCTTTCAAACTATTTCACTAAAACCACTCACTAAATATGCATTCATCTTATGTTGTTCATGATTAATGTTTAATAGTCTCTCACACTTACAACATTGATCCTTACTCTTCAAACATTTTCTAACATCTAGTTTATGAATTTTTAGATGGGGTTCATTTGCCAATGGAGAAGAAGGATATGAAGAATTTGATACACCAATTGCTTATAAGTTGGCTTTGAAGACTTGGGCTAATTGGGTAGATTCAACTATCAATCCAAACAAAACAAGGGTCTTCTTTACAACTATGTCACCTACACATACAAGGTCTTTCTCTTCACAAAACTTCAAAGTTCAACTTTCTATATCAGCTTTTAAGCTATAAACTAAGTCAAGTAGTTACTTTGCTTTTTACACCTAGGTTATAAATCATAATCACGGTTGCGCGATCCTTGATATTACAGAGAATCGCGGTCACATATGGTTGATGCAGCCTTAATCAGGGCAACATTGTGTTCAATAAACATCAAAAACCTTGAAGTCACAGATAGAGCTGTCAAACTTGGCCACCCGGCCCAATCCGACCGAATGGACCAAAGTGCAAAAGCGGGTTGAGCAGCTCGTTTATATATTGGGCTGTATTTTTTGTAGTCCAACTCGACCCAAAACAATGAGCCAACAGGATAGTCCGGCCCAACCTAATTTTTAACAAAGGAAAGGAGGAAAAATGTTCAAAATAACATATAAAGACAAGCCCAATCTGGCCCATATATAGGGCTGGGTCAAAATGTTTCAGTTATTTTTGTTTCAATCTGGGCCATCATGCCAACCTATTGGGCAGGACCAAAATTGACACCACTAGTCGTAGACATTCATTTAAAACTCCGTTATTAATTTTATACTACGAATAAAATGCACTAGATTCTAACTACTCAAATATCTTATATATCAGAAGTCAAGATTGGGGAAACATGAAAGATACCAAATGCTTTAATGAAACAAAACCAGTGAAGAAAAAGAAGCATTGGGGAACTGGTTCTGATAAGAGAATAATGAGTGTGGTGTCCAAAGTGGTGAAGAAAATGAAAGTTCCAGTGACTTTCATCAACATAACACAGATATCAGAGTATAGAATTGATGGACATTCTTCAGTGTACACTGAAACAGGAGGGAAATTGTTATCTGAAGAAGAAAGAACTGATCCACAAAATGCAGATTGTATACATTGGTGTTTACCTGGAGTTCCAGATACATGGAATCAGATATTTTTGGCAATGTTATAACTTATAACAAATATCTTCATATGATATTTTATCTTTTAGTTTATTTTTTCTATCATATGTGACATGAAGATGTCAATTATTTTGTTTGTGTATATTAATCTTCTGATGCCATTTGTGTGATATATACATATACATGAATCATGAATGTCTATATGACTATATATATGCTGATTCAGTGATTCTGGCATGCATATAAAAATAACCAAAGAAAAAAGGGTATTTAGAATCCATGAAAACACTTAAAATGGTTACATCACATTGAGTCTCGTTTGCAAGTGAAAGGAAGGCTTGAAATCTCATGACTTGTGACCAAAAGTTTTTTTAAAAAAATATAAAGCAGTCCCATTTGCTTCTATCTAATCAAACAATCATTTTGAGAATCAAACCTGAACATGATTTGTTCATAATGATGATTAGTGGTTGACTACAAAAACAAACAAAATCCTACTAAGCTCCTACAATGTGAACAATAATTTGATTTTTTTTTTTTTAAAAAAAAAGGTTAAATTATTCAAACTTGGTTTAAATACTAGTCACCCCCCTACAAATGTTGTCATTATCCGTTCACCCCCTTGCAAAAAAAAATGTTCAAAAAACACCTTGCAAAATATAACATTATCCAGTTACCCCCTACAAATGTTGCCGCTATCCATTTACCCCCCAGTTTGAGGGGAGTAACTAGATAATTTTATATTTTGCAGGGTGTTTTTTGAAGCGAGGGATAAATAGATATCAGGTAATTTTGCAGGGAGGTGACAAGTATTTAAGCGTTCAAACTTTGTATTCCTATGCAAGTGTGCAGCAACAATTTTGAATGTATAGTTATGTCCTAAAATTTAAAATAATAGTGTATTTAATTTAACGCCACTCTTAGCACAGATTAATTCCCATCAAAAGCGCATGAATCTATGCAAAAATGAAGCTCTATGAAAATTACGAACTAAACCACCGAAGCCATATCTACCCAAACTCTATAGGGCACTCCCATCTGCATTGAAACCACCTCATCATATGTGAGGGTGCCCCACAGACTAATTCGAATTAACAAAAACTATTTAATTAAAATATCAGTAACATAATTAATTAATTTTAAAAATTACGACATTGCATATTAATGAAACTCATCATAAATTAGATGAAATAAATTAAAGTTTGATTATCAACAAACTTTTTTTATCACCAAAAGGATTGTCATTTGTCAACAAACTAGTACTATCTTTTTTTGACCAAAAACTAGTACTATCTTGTCGCTTAGGAAATATTATTATATTATTATTTGACAGAGTTGTTATTACTATTATTTACTTGTGAAATTAATTATCTGAAATTACAATTTTACAGGTAAACATTTAACGTATATATATATATATATATATATATATATAAACGAAAATCAACACTAACGTTCCTCCCTTAGCCACCACCACCATTCTTCGCTTCGTTCGGTTCAGTTCCAGAAACATCTCCAACCTTCTCTCACACGACACCACAATTTCTCATCCCAATTATTTATCATATCAAGGTTTGCAATTTCTATCCAATTAATTTTTTTGTTCGCTTCTCCTTTCTCAATTATTTTTCTGAAACCCTAGTTTTTATTAGTTCCAAATATTCCCCCGGCAAAACGTAAGACGAGAAAAGGAAAGGTGGATAAAATTTAGGGGTTGTTGATCATGATTCCCTGAAAAGTTTGAATTTTTTATATTGAAAGTTTGAGGTTTCCTCTTTATTTATTTGTTTGTTTTATTTATGAATCTTTTGCAGGTTTGAAGCTGAGAGAAAAATATGGCTGGTGGGAATTTCATGCATAGGGTTATCTCTTATGTGGTGAATGAAGTGGTTGTCAATGGTCTTGCCAACAGGTGCTTATTTTGTTTTTCTTTAATTTGAGAAAAAACTAATTTTTGATTTATGCATCTGATTTTTTGAGGTTCTAAGGTTCCTTCCTTGATTGTTCCAATGAAGAGAGCCTGAATCTCTTAGATTTGTATGGAGTTTGAGAATTTTGCCGCACCTATGATGATTAGAGCTATAGGTTTTATTATATTTGTTGTCTTTGCTGATTTATGGAAACCTCTTTAGATTCATATGCTTACCTTTGTTTTGACTAGAAAAATTATCATTATTTGAAGATTACTGTTGCTAGTTTCTTCTATCAATTACACTGCGGGAAACCCTTCTTCCTCATACCTTTGGCACAAAGAACACAGACACCTTCTTTCTGAACCCCAACCGATATCTTGCCGGTCTTGTGTCTGTTCATTTTTCCTTCAGTGCTGTCGTCTATTATAAGAAATTCAGAACCAACAGAAATAACAATTGAATTTGGTATTGAATTGTTGATTCTGATAATCTCAACAAATATCCTCTATACAATTGCTAATGAAGTATGAAAGTGACTGGTTGGAGATAGGCTAAAGTGAGCAGAAGAAAAATGATGCTCTCAATGATGAGAGCACCTCCTTATTGAGATAGGAGTTTCCCTATACTCAGCCTCTGCAATTCCCATATACACTTTTCATACTTCTCGAATTCGGTAATGTCCTCTCCTCTAAATACGACTTCTATCCCTTCGTCTATGATTCCCACAGCTTCCTCCTCCTATCCATGCTCCTAGGCTTGTTTCAAGGGGTTGTATTTCTAATTAAGCTAGAGATTGGGAAATTCTGCTAGATTGTTGTAATTTCCTTGTTTCTGGTTGTTCAATTTCTTTTTACTTGGGATGCAATTCTGGCACAGTCCAGCATGTCGTTTTTCGGCTCTGATTAAATTTGAAAGAAATTCATTTACTGTGTTGTTAATCCTTGCTTCCTTTTCTAGCATAGTCCTCTCATGTTATTGTTTCATTGTTGTTTCCCAGCCCTGCATTTCAGAGATTTGCAGTGAGGACGTCAAAGAATATTGAAGATCTTTCAAAAAAAGGTAATATTAGTAGCAAAATGATTATGATTGCCTTTTATTGGCCATGTAAACAAATAAGTTTGACTCTTGGGTTATATGTTCTGGCAGCTATTCAGACGAGGCAAGAGATTGCTGAGCAGATCAAGGACCTCCCCAAAAAAATGGAGGTTGCATACAGTCAATGATACATTAAATCTGCTAAAAATATTGTGATTTTCATCTTCTAACTTTCCCTTTTTCTTTTCCTTTTTCAGTCTTTCAAGAATTAATGATTATGGCATTTTTGCTGCTTTGCTGAGGAAAATAAAGCCTGTTTCTCTTTGCCAGAGATGCTGATGAGGACTATGTAAATTTCTTTTTTGTAGTTGATTTTGGTTCTTATCTCCTGGGATGTAATGACTTCTTCCAGTTTGTTTGCTGAGCCAAAAACAAAATTAGATATTAATTATAGCAGCATGATACTTACTGTGTTGGAGAATATCAGTCTGCTTTTTATTTGAAACTACTGAAGGCTGATTACAAATTAATATAGGAATGGAAACAAAGATTTTTTTTTAATATTTTAATTAATCACTATATACAAATGGTGTCATGTTGACGAGCTTTACACAAATGTTAAATTATATTTCACCATCTTGTCACCGTGTAAACATGCTTTAAGAAATAATATGATGTGTTAAGACAGTGAAATATGATTGAATCTGTGTAAAAAAACATTGACAATGCATACATCACACCGACTCAGGAATGAAAGTTTAACTTTTTTCTAAAATTGCTATTTTCACTAAATCATGATTTATACTCTTAATTAATGACATCACATTTAATTACACCACTTAAATAAGAGTAAAATTGAGATTGGTTATTTAATATATCTTAAAAATAATGTTTGTTTATTATATTTTGGACCAACAAAAAATATTTTTTATTTCTTATATCATGGATTAGACGGAGTATTTAATTTTTATTAGATGAAAGTTGAAACCTAAAGCTAACTTCGTTTGCACGTGTATGGAAAACACTTCTTTTTTTAAAAAAGAACGTACGAGTCTCATTAAAACTTTTTAATGTATATGCTTAAGAAAAAATCATCAGTAAGAAAAAAATACTCATCCTCATTTTAATTGAAAATAGAGTAATGATCTATTTTAGATCCTGACAATTTCTTAATAGGATAAATTATCAAAGATTAAAATGGGCCTTTACTCTTAAAAATAAAACAAATAACGCAAAATAAAAAAAGACCAATGAGGGATTCAGCCAAAATCTTTATCATGAAAATAATGAATAAGCATTATAGCAACACCACTGAGACGACTCTCGTCCTCATCATAGTAACCCTTTATACTTAATCTCTTAATCTCAAAAACGGATAAATTTAAAACTTAACATATATAACTAAACACATATCACATATATATATGAAAACATAGTGTTAAGAGTTTTACAAAACGTGTGGCAATTCTAAAGCCACTCGAACATATATCAGAGTATCACAAAACAACGGAAAGTAAGAACATAAAATAAAGTCAGCCAAATGACTTAAACGAGACTCAAAAGACTGACACACTGGCTAAAATAAAATGCAGGTGCTCTCAACGAGACACCTGACTCTTTCGTCATATTGCACATGCATCCTCTGTGCCGTCAACGTCCATCGTGGAAGGAAGAGTATCTCCTTCTGCTACAAGTGGCTCCTCGACTGGATCTAAGCGATACAAGCAAACATACAAGAGAAAAATACACAGGGCTAAGATACATGTACAAGTCTGAAAAATGGGAAGATAAGGTAAAGCTCAATTTAAACATGTCACAAGCACATCAATTAAATAAATTCTTATCTTCTATCATTTATTAATATCTTATGATTCTCTAAGAGTCGACATTTCGGCGGCTGCACGCTACGGTGCTTAACTCGGTCTTACGGTCAGTCCCTCCGTATGTTGCTCTTTCCGATCCACCGACAATATTCGGCGGCTGCACTCTACGACGCTTAACTCGGTCTTACGATCAGCCCCTCCGTAGGTAGCCTTTCCGAGCTATCGTCAATCAGTCCTTGTACCAGTTGATTATACAATCTTATCTTAATCATCTCATTATACTTGTTTATCATATCTAGGTTCATTATGAAATCTTAACTTCATTTCATAGTTATAAACTAAGATACTTCAGCAATTTCACATATAATCAAGAATAGCACAAAAGCATAGCATTTTAAACAATCAAAGCAATCGATCACAATATCTCAAAGCAATCAATCAATCACTTAATCAAATATAAAATAGAAGTTTCCTATGAGTTAACCGGTCATCGACGGCCTAAACTTCATTCAACATTGACTCCGAAGAGTAGTCAAATGATCTTTAGGTATCGTTGACTCTTTAACTCTAGTAGAGCTTGGGTCACTCTACACATATTTAAATTAAAACTTTACGCTAACCGTCCCGACAAATACACTATCTTGCCCCCACCTGAATTGTAGCGCGAACGTAGACTTGCTCCGACAACACCGACACGTACTCGAACAAAGCTACGAAACTACGAACACAAGATATTGGTGGTTTGAAGGTTTAGAGGAATATGAGGAAGAAGTGTTTTGGTTATGGAATGATGAATGAATCAAGGAACTTGGCTTGCTATTTATAGTAGTTCTATGGACCTTGCTTACATCATGTTAAGCATGAGGTGTAAAACTCACTTTTTGGGTGGCATGATCCTATAAGTTTAAGTGATGAGTCATCTTAAGCAAGCACCTAGTGGAAGACTCTTCATGAAGCATGTAGAAGGATGAGGTGTATTGTCTTTTAGGTGGCATGTTCTCATGGGTTAAAATGATGATTCATCTTAAGCTAGCATGAGGTGTCTTATTCTAATACATCCAACCCAAAATCTAGAAGAAGCATGAGGTGTTCAATTCTTTTTTGGTGTCATGATGAAAGGAGATTTTGGGTGATTCGTGCTTATCATAAAACATGAGGTGTGAATTCATCTTTTTTTGTTGGCATGATACTATGATATCAAGAGATGAGTCCCTAAGTAGCTTTTCATGTGGCAAAATCTTACTAAACCAACACATATACTTAGCAAGCATGAGGTGTTTTTACTTAACCTTAAAGGAAAGCATACTAAGATAACTACTAAAAATAAATATATCATCATATCATATAAATATATATTTTGGTTATGATCTTCATGAGGTAAAAACCTCATACACGTGACACACATATACAAACATAAATAATAATAATAATAATAACTATATTTTCAAAAATAGTAATAGTAATAATTATAATTTCTCTTTAAGTCCTAAAGCACACAATTAGAAATAAAATAATTTCTAAAGCATCTTTTAATAACTATTAATAAAAAGCGGGGTGTTACAACCACAACGCCCAATAAACAATTAATTAAATCTATAATAAGAGAGACACATCTATTTTGAGAAATTTGTCCCTAATGAAATTAGAAATGTTGTCCCACCAAAACAAGTCTCTTGTAGATATTCTATAACTGACAAGTTTATTGGCGTAGGATTGTATTCTCTAAAAATATGAGTCACCCAAAAGTTCATATTTGAGACTTTAAGTAAACAATTTCTCAATCAATTTCTAAGCTTCTAGAGAACAATAGGTGAATTTTTGACAACCAGCAACACCCATTGGGATTCACACTCAAGCCAAAGCAAGCTTTGTCAAAAGCGATCTCAATTGCATTAATTACACTCAAAATCTCAGTTTGAAAAGCAAAAGTGTCACATGTATTCATTTTGAAACAACCAAGAATCAACACCATTCGATCTCTCTTTATTTTATTTACACATTTTTCTTAATAGGTGTGAAATTTCAAATATAACACTTATCATGGAATGAAAGAGTAAATCCTGGCGCAGACTTGTAATCATGAAACCTATTACTACAATCACTGGTTTGTTAAAACTTAAAAACTTTAATGTGTTTGTGAATGAAAGCTTTGAAGTTCAATGAAGACTATAAAGAGAGAAAATAAAATAAAATCTTGCAAAAAGCATCAAGATTATATATTCATCAAGGTTTATATTTTTTTCGTAATAGATTGTTTATCATTTTATATTAAAAATACATAATTTTTTTGACAAAAAAATTAAAATATTAAAATTTAAAAATATATATAATTGAGTATTGGTTGGTTGTTTGGAGTTTGGTTATTGAAGCATTGATCGATAAAACCCTCATTCATTCATACCTGTTCTAAGGGTTTTGCAAAGCATATACATACAGTTCCTTCATCAAAATCAAAATCAAAATCAAAATCAAATGGCATCTATCATATCCACCAAAGCCAAACACCTTCGTCATGCTTCTCGCTTTCTCTCTTCACACCTTCTTCGCAATGCCACACCTCACCACTTTTCATTTCAACACCCTCCCCTGGTTAACTCTTTTTCCTCTTTCTTTCCTTTCAATATCATTAACCCAATACAAAAATTAATCATAAAGTTCACTGCTTTGACTCTGATTTCTCTTATTATTCTCCCATTTCAATTGGGTTTGTTCCAATTTTCATTATGTATAACTCCGTGTTTAATTTTTAGGTTGGCAATCAAGGTTTTGGTAATGGGTCTTTGCTATTGTATCGGAGGCTTCTATCTAGTACTGTTAATCAAGAAAAACCAGCATCAGATGACAAATCAAAAGATGATTCTGGTCAAGGAAAAGAATCTGGAGAACAGGAACAGAAAACTGATGCTGGTGGGAAATCTGTTCGTGGATCGGTGTGTATCTAAAGTTATTTTAGCAATGTAGTTCTTCTTACTTTAGCATTTTTAACTGAGTTTAATTGTTACTCCGCGTAAACTTTTTTACACCAACATCCTATAACAATAACAATATGAGTGACATATAAGGTGGTTACTAGTTGACTCAAGTTTTTAATGACATGTCAACTTGTAATTGCTCGATGATGTAAAACATTTATACATCAATTGTGTATATAAATTAAATCATCTTTAATTTGTGTGAAATTTTATAAGATGGGGTTAGAGTTAGACTTATGATAAGATATTTTTCTTACATTGTTTGTTGCAGCCGGTTTCTTGGGTGAGCTTTGCTCTGCTGGTATTAACTGGAGCTGGATTGGTATTTTACTATGACAGGGAAAAGAAACGACATATTGAAGGTAGATTACTATGGTGAGTTGAGTATTTTGTGGTTAGGCTTGTGGACTGTGGATGTCATGTGAGGGTGGATTCTATTTATGAACTCAATTATTATTTGCTTATATTTTGATAAGATTAGTGGTAAGAGTTTAACTTTGTAACCTCGGTGACGGAGTTCAACTTCCCTCGGAGACAGTTGTAAAATGACCACTACTGTCACACTGTCACTTTTTTTTTTTGAAACACTGTCACTTTAACTAATTATATTTTTCTTATATATTATATGGTTGGGGGCTGATTAAAAATATTATGGCATGTGTACTTGTTGATTCTGTAGAACCTTAGCAAGGTCAAATCTAGTGTAAGGATGAAGTTTGTGTAGGATATACCGTGCCACTGACACGTCCTTGTTGCTTAGTGGGATCATGTCAGCAAATTTGATGTATTAGACTATTAGCTCCATTTCTGGTTGCATTTGAATATGATTATCAATCACATTTTCTTCATTTAGTGATTTAAATTGTATTGGTGTATGTAGATATACATAGTGCTTCACAGGCAGTTAAGCAGGGACCTTCTGCGGGAAAAGCTGCTATTGGGGGTCCATTTCAGCTTACCAACCATCACGGTAAACGTGTAACTGAAAAGGACTTTTTGGGTCAATGGACATTGTTGTATTTTGGATTTACTCACTGCCCAGATATCTGTCCTGAAGAACTACAGAAGTTAGCAGCTGCAGTTGATAAAATAAGTAAGTTTTTTATGTGACTTAAAACTGAATTTCACATATCAGTATATGCTCTAATTAAAATAACGTGATGCTTGAAATAGTGAAATTCATGAGGTACATGTTTGGGGTTGAAGTTTGATAGCAATAATGATGAACATCATCAATTTTCAAATACTTCATTGGCAAATTGATATAACCTAGGGCTAAGCATATATTTTTAATACCTATACTTGTTAACATGTAGAGGGGCGTATATAGTTAGCATTGTAGTTTATTATGAGAGTCAATAGAGTTGACTTTGACTGGTGTATTGGATGTATCTTGCTTGCATAAGTTTTCAATATTTAAAGATCACTTGAGAAAGCACATTAAAGTTTTTTAATGTATCAGATTGTCATTGTGATTATGATGTAGTCATATTCTACGAATGGTAATCATATATCCATGTTTCTTTTGGTTCCTTGCAGAGGAGAAAGGAGGAATTGAAACTGTGCCAGTTTTTATCTCTGTTGATCCTGAGAGGGATACTGTTGAACAAGTGGCTGAATATGTCAAAGGTGCTTGCATTATACTTATATCTCTTTTATGTTTTCTTTTTCCTCTTGAGAGGGGAAAATGTAGATAGCTATTGGTTGCTGATTTCTAAGGTCATTATGTTAATTTGAATTTTTTCAGAATTTCATCCAAAGTTAATTGGATTGACTGGTAGCTCAGATGAGATAAAAAGTGTTGCGCGTTCATATCGGGTGTATTACATGAAGACAGCTGAGGAAGACTCAGATTATCTTGTGGATCACTCAATAGTCATGTATGTAATCTTGTTTCTACTTCATATCTAATATACTATTTTCTGTGTTCATTTGGTCTTCTAAGGCGAGTCTTCACTTTTAGAGCGAAAACGGAGGGGTTATACCCATTGATTAGAAAATCAATGATTGAAAATAGGATCATATGTGTGGTTTAAATAACAAACTACTTCCTCTGGTTCCATATATAAGACAAAAATGTTTGTTTTAGGTTCATTGAATAATTGATGTATCTAGTCTATAACTATCGGCCAGATAGATCAATTATATAGCTTGTGTAATTGTATATATGCAGTTGCAGTTGCATCTGCAGGATTATATAGCTTTTACATTAGAATTATTATTTTTGAATAATGAATGCTTTTCTGACAACATGGTAATTCTTTCCAGATACTTGATGGGGCCTGATATGGAATTTGTAAAGTTTTTTGGCAAGAACAATGATGTTGATTCGCTTGTTGATGGAGTAATCAAGGAGATAAAGCAGTACAAGAAGAAATAATAAGAAATTGTCATTGAGTTTTGGCTTTATTATGATAGAAAACTATACCAACCAGTCTAAATATACTTTGAAGGGTATTAGTTCCTTTCTAGGTGATTTGACAATTTTTAAAGGGCAACTTAACTGATGTCCTTATTTTTTTAGAGTTGTACTTCAAAATTTTGGCTAAATTTTAAGATGCAATGATATTTGTATTCCCAGGTTCAACATTTGAGTTGATTTTGTTTGACATAATATCTTGAAATGATTTTACCAGAACTGTGGTAAGTCAATTGATCGATGTGAAACAATGGAATATGATCATTCTGTTTAATATGTGCATGATATTGTTAACCGTTAAACTATATCATGAAATATATCATGAAATAATTTTTTGAAGTGTAAAATATTTTAAATTTTGAAAACACACACACACACACACACATATGGAGCGTATCAGGCGAGAACATCACATGTGATTTGTAACTAAAACAAAACAACCACGGAAGATCATATAATTAAGAAAGTAATCTAAATCGTTAATTTTAATCTAATGGTTATATTAATTAGTTTTCATATCTCACTATGAGCACTAGTTCTCATTCGATACATTCCATTATATATATATATAACCAGTAGTGTTTGATCAATGACTATTGATCAAAAGCTAGTGGATTAATATTATCTTAGGCCCCAAAAAATTTCCATAACTGTTGTATGCAACTATCACCTTCCCAAACATATGGAGGTAGACTTGCTTTTTTGTGCATGGAAAGGAGTTGAATAGAAGTTTGCAAGTTCAGCATGCACCAGCAACAACTCCAGTTTTAAGGTTTCATGTCCAACTCCAAGTTGTGTGCGCTTTCTCACTCCCCCTCTTGATCTTGCCAGGGGTATTAGAGATTGTATTTTAGTTTAGCCTTGTCTAGATTCTCTAAAAGGTTCGTCATCTATAATAACTAAAACACACTTGAGCTAGTTATAATTAATTTGTTACAACCTTCAATTGCAGTTTGGTGTTTGAGCCACTAAACTCACGTCCAGTGGTGCTTCTGCTGTAATATTTTAGAAGCTATAAAACTAAGCTTCTACACAAACGTGGAAATGTTTACGTGATTTTGAGCAAACGTCATGAACAACCCGCCGTGTAACCAAACAAACACTTGGGCTATCATGGTGCCCTAGCTCTATAATATTCTTAGGCTGAATTTGTTGCCCATTGTAACACAAAATCGTACAAAATCTGCTGCACGTCCATAAAATATAATTTATATGATAAATAATGTGTATACTGAAGTCAGTTGTTACATCATTGTTCAATTTCATCTTAACCCCCCCCCACACTATCAATTGTTAACATGCATTCCAAAACTGAATAGGCTCTTCATCTTCCAATGAAAGTGCATCGTATTGACATAATGGGGATCAAAATTTAAGGAAGCTGGTTTCTCTCTTTGAAGGGTATGAATTACTAATGACCTATTTGTTTACGCTTGTTATCGCCGCAACAGTAGCTATAGTTATTGTCCCAACACACTAAATGCAAAATCGTGTGAGTAAAGCTCCTTCGATCAAACTGAAGTTTGACTGACGCAGAAACTAATATAAACGGGCCATAAATAGGTTCTCAGATGCCATTCTTGATGCTGAGTAGGTGTGTGAACTCATTTTCAACCTACATGGGAACAGGTTCAATCATATAAAGAGGAAAAAGAATAGCCAAATGGTAACAATAGAAACATGAGCAGACACTTGAACAGGAAGAAAAGAAACCAAGGAGATAACCTGTTAACAGACTGATTTTTCAAATATGGATGAGCACAATCCACTGGCATATTATATTAGTTGTCTACTACGTCAGGAATGTTGGCTCTGCCCAAATAAACCCGTTGCATCTCATCTCTCCAAATCTGCCACCACGGCAATTGTAGTAAGGAAAATGTTGTATATGAGTAAACTAAACAATTAAAATGCATTAGTTGTTGGTAATTCTGGTTGATCATGCTCCTTGGTGATTTAAATAATGGAAAGAAAACAATTGTAAATCATCAGGCCTAAGTATGATAAATTGCAGAAAAAGGTCAAACTGCAAAGACTTGGAAGCAAGCAAGCAATAATCCAAATTTGATCAGAATCATGTTTAAAACACAGAACAATTTACATATTGTAATTTAACCATGCAATGATCCCATACCGTTTCTCGGAATTCCAACCGGATGTGAGGAACATTTGTTTTGTGGATGTCATTTCCATCTGGCCCTCTCTTGTAGTAATCCGGACCAATCCAGTGCGACTAACACAGAAAAAAATTACTAGTTCAGTACAAGACACACAAACTTCACAGAAACAGTTATTATAATTATGTATGTAAGAATATATGCAGAAAATTTCTTGGCTTTACAACTACCATTCCAAGTATAGGTTCTGCATTGATGAACAGTTATTATATCTCAGCAACATAAATTTTCGCATTCAATTTTGGAACTACCAGAAACCTTGTATGGGCAGTAGATAATTCACTGCCACAAAAGATTAGATTCTTGAAGTGGAAAAAAGAACACTACCAAATCCACTTCCCCCATGGGGGCTTTGGGTTTGGGGGGGTTCTTCCAAGGGAAAAAAACAGTTTTTCCTTAGAAGTAGAGGATTTCCATTTACAGAAGGCACGAAGTCAAGATGAGTTCACCTTTAAGGCATGTGAGAAACCTGACTGATAAACTGAATTTCGGGCAATCTCACATAAATCACATGCACTTAATTTCCATACCTACAGAGGAAGAAGTAACTTCACTGTCAATATTGTCTGTTTTTATGCCATGGGGAGAGAGATCTTAATACTTACAGAAGCAGCAATGCTATATTCTTCGACCAATGGTTCCTTTGTTAAGTGAATTTGGAGCGGATCATCAGTGGAAAGTGAAACATTCAAACCTCTCAAGAAAAACATGGGCAAAGGATTCTTATGGTAATCTAAGAATAGGGAGTTGTTGCTAAGGGGAGACATTGCCAGCCCAATCTGATAATAAATATCCCACCACCAATTAGTCACTGCAAATATCACAATTTTCCAATCCGTTGAAAAATGGTCCATACCTGAGCTAGATAATACAAATATTGAAGCACGGGAGATTTTCTCAAATTAATTCCATGTGCAATGTTATGGGACGTAAGAAAGGTTGCAGCAAGATGGTCAATATCACCAGCCTAAAGAGAATATGATACATCAATTACCAATACCACGAATTAAAATTACAAATATTAAAACAGAGAAAACATACTCCAATAAATACCTCTCCAGAATGTGGACGGAGTTTAATTGTGGTCATTCCCTTGGACTCACGAAGCTGACAAATATTTATATTAGGTCAAACTTTGATTTGTCAAAACAAATTCATGAAATTCAGATACTAGTTATCAAGTGAGAAGCAGAGGTATACATACTTAAGACAATCTATGGTTTCTTGAGGAAGGAAGCAATGGATAGAATTTGAAGTGACACTCTTAATACTAACATGAATTCCATCTAGTTTGTCCCCTTAAATAGCGTTGTTTTCTTTGGTGATTCACTCACTAATAAAATTATTTTAGAAAAAGTTACGCACCTTGTTTAAGGTGTAAAGATTGGCATAACAATAATAGACATAGTATGAAAATGCTGGATTGAATGCGTTGGTCCATTGAGCCGGTGTACGCATGTGTTTTGTTGGCCGTCTTTCAGGTTTGCTTTCATCATCCACCAAATCCAGCCCGACAACCTAAAGATATAAATATAAAATGAATAACTCAGAGAACTTAGAATACCTAATAGCAGCAAAATCAACTTGCGCAATGCATATTTGCAGCAAAATTTACATTCACTTGTTTAATAAGTGCATAGGTCATAGAATACAATAGTACCATCAGCATAGCCAGTACAGGTAACCCTAGTCTCCTACAATATAAAAAGTAGTTGAAATTTTACCACACCTGTTTCAAGAAAACATGTAACTGAGGATGTGAATCGGGGTCCACGGTAACCTCAAAAAGTGGAATAAAGATATTGTCAAGGATGTTCTGGAATGAAGTCACAATTCCCATTTCTTTGTACACATTGTACAACCTTGGAAGCTGCAAGAGAAATTTCAAAAGAACTAGCATCAGCAACCAACACTTGCACAATCTCTTCAACAAACTAAGCCAGAAATGGAAAGTACTATATCCTTAGCAATTCTAACGGGAACATCATGATTCTAATTTGTTGAACTGGAGAAATATTTACCCCTGTTGAGTCCTAAGCTCATTTTGTTGAACCAACAAGCCGATTTTGTGAGTTTGAGTTAGGTCCTAAGCTCAAATTCTAAGAAGATATCAAAGCCTATCATTGATCTGTTATTGGAACAGGATCTCTATTATTCCACCTGCTTTTGTCCACAGTCCACACTATAAATGTCCAATCTTGGGCGTGAGGCAGTGTGTTGAGATCCATATTTTTCCACCAGCATTTCAGATGTCCAATCATGAGCATGCGGGAGGGGTGTTGAGAGTCCTACATCAACTAGAGATATGGCTTATGTAGTGCTTATAACTTATAAGGCTCAGGTAGTCTTCACCTGACAAGCCGGTTTGGTAGGGCCGGTTGGGTTAGATCCTAAGCCCAACTTCTATTAACCCTTAAATTGTGAGCTAGAACTAGTATGCAATGCTATGCATAAATTACAAGGCTGAAATTTGGGACACTGTCAAAATTTCGGAGTACAGGAATAATGATTTATGCATGAGCATTGAACATTATGTGATACTAACAAGAAAATAACTGGAATGACTGTTATGTGATACCAACAGTCAAAAAAAATAAATAACTGGAGAATACCTGAATCAACCAAACAACATTCTTGCTGTACAATTCATTATTCACTATCCAACTAGCAAGTTGGTCCCATTCACTTTGTTTCCTACCGTATATTGATATTCTATACTCAGCCATCTGTGAGTCAAATAAGCAGGGAAAGAAGTTAAAAATATCTAGAGCCCATTTTGGAAGTGAAAAACTAATAACCATACATAAGGAACAATCACGTAACAGAAATTTATTATGAATAAATAGCGAAAATGAATATCCAGTTATATAGTTTTATTTTAAAAAGAGGAGGAAATAATGCCTTATTTGATATACATTTTTCTATCAGTTGCAAAAAGGTTTAAAATATGAATCGAAAGATTTTTATAAATACTATACTATCCTCACATGTGAATTTAAAGCCCTGGGTAAAAGAAGAAAGACTAAGACATGCTTAAGGAGTGCAAACAGTCCATGGCAATTGTTAATCTTGGAGATAAGAAGTGAAAAGCGGTTAAAAAAATATATTATAAATTTATAAGAATTCTAATATAAAAGGTAAAAATATATGCAAGGTGTCAAGAAATCACCTGATATTTACTGGCTTCAAGATCAGAAAATACTTGCTTTGTCACCTCAGCAAGGAAACGACCTATTCAGAGCAGCGCGTCAGTAAAAGCTCTAAAACTGACGATAACTAACACAAAACATAAAAGTAAACTTTCAAATTGACTTCTGTAACATTTTGTTTTCACATTCATTTGTGGATCTTTTGCTTTGTTTCTTCTTCCATTACTTTATTAACACAGTAGCTTTTGAAAAATGTAAACCTAAAACCGCTTTTAAAGGCTGACTGGCCATTTTAAATTCAAAATCAACACCTTATTAAATAAGAGTCCAGATCCGTTGACACCAGGTGTAAGACTTAGCATACTTACACCTTGTTAAGTAGATCAAGTCTATAAAATTTGATAGAATTTTGAAACTATATGATATTCCATCGCACCTTTTTATCTTAACGTATAATACAATATACGCTATTTAAAACATATGTAAATATCTACTATTAAAACATAAACCAATGAATTCCTAAATTGTTGAAAATTTTGTATATATGATTATCATGATAATATTAGATGATTCAACGGTTTGATTGATTTAATTTGTCTTCTATGAAGAGTTTTTGAAGGGTGTAAGTATGCTAAGTCTTACATCTGGTGTAGGTATGCTAAGTCTTACATCTGGTGTCAATAGATCCTAACACCTACAATAATATGATTTTCAAGCATTCTCCTTTGCACCCTCCAAGAGCAATCTATCCATATTAATTAAACACCCAAAATTTTCCATTTTAAGAGCCCGTGGTACTTTTTTGCCAAAACAAACTAATGATATAACCATGTGTGACATTGAATAGAGGCACATCGACTTTATTCCATCATGACAGAATGTTATTAATCACTGCAGGTTCTAGTTATCCAACCTCCATTGTCTTCAACAACAATATGACATTAACAATTACCACAGAAGACCATATAGACAAGGCAGGAAACACTATATCCATTACATTGAAGAAATTTATTAGATTATACATTATCGTGTTAAGTGTTTGTCTCTTCCTTTCAGTGCAAGAATTTGTTTCAGACGTTGGCCACAAGATTTAAACAAACTTGTTTGAATTAGAGCTTACAAAGAAAAATCAACTAAGCAAAGAGATTCCACAATACCAAAAACTATTGTTACCTTGAATGAGATTATCCTGCTTCAGGAATATCTCCCGGAGCCTACTTTGACCACAGGGATTGTATTTAAGATTGAATTTGTCAAAGCGATGAAATGTACTCTTGTCTGCATGAACGTCCAAAAGATCAACATTGAGATCATATCTGTGTGAGAAAAAAATTAAGAAAAATTTATTGCACTTTATCACCAACCAAACTTAATTATAAATTATACGTATAGCTCAAATTATAGAGATGTTTGTTACCCAGACAAATCCAGGCTCTCAAAAACTTCTTTCAAGGTCAGATAAGTCCCATCTCGGAATATTACGACCTGAATTAAGTTCAAGTTTCATCAGGTTTCAAAAACATGCAATGTGTATCAGCTTCCCAAAATATAATTCAGAGTATTTGCAATCAAAACAGCACAACAATGCATATCCTTTTCTTAAGAATGCATTTAATATTTACTTTTTTATTTAATTACAGTCACTCAATCATTTAAGTGTATCCTGCTGTTACAAGTGTCCCTGTGCTATTTCCAATTCCAGTCCTACGCTGCTGTAATCCGACACCTTTATATATGACAATATTGTATAATACTTATTTCATCTGATACTTGTTAAAACGAGTACAATGTAATGAGCAATACAATTGGATAACCTGTGATTTATATGTTGTCTTGTTGTTCAATGGCATACATAAACCCACAGTTTGATTGTATATTTACTTATCCAGTACAGTAAACTAAGAAAAATGTATTATTTTATTTATCTTGAAAATGAATTTGATATCTCAACAGTACTTAAACAAAAAAAAACAGCAAAGCAAACGATAATACAGCAATGGACAGATCCAAATTATCACCTCATCCGGCTCTTTTCTTAGCTTTGATTTTATAAACCTTAAGAGATGCTTCTGGTTCATGCATGCTGAGTGGTGAACATGAGTATCAACTTTCCTGACATTGTAGAAGTCTCGATGAGGAGCACTCTTCTGGGCGAGAAATTCCTTATCCGCATTTAGCATCAAATGAAGATTGAATTTCTGAGTGCATATACAATTTGTCAAAAACCAGCTGACCTTAACTGTAATTGAAATACAATCATATCTTGCACTGTCACTTATAATCAGAAATTTAGACATATATTTACTTGTTCTAGAAGATTAAGCCGGTGATGGCATAAAGTCCTTATATTGCCTGCTGCTATGATTCGGAGTATATGATGGAGGTCAGTGAAAAAGGTAGTTGCATCTGCAACAGGAAAAAGCTCTTCTTTTGCTGCAGATAACAAAATTTGCATAAGAACTCCAGATGGAATGGTAAAATTACAGAAAAAAATTAGAGTAAACAAATACTAATTCGCAAGTTACGTACAATCTATATTTGGATATACGTGAACGACCCCATCTTGCATTTTAAAGTAGTGCTGCATCACAACCAAAAATAACATTAATTATTCAATAAGTGGGTAAATTTAGGAGACACAAAAAAAATGGATTAATTTAGGATAACCATGTCAACCATGTCTTCACAGATGGAAAAGTCAAAAACAATATTAGAAACTCACATCAGACTTCCCTTCACGGGTGTAAAGGAATGGCTCTGGGTTAGGCTTTGGAGTGCTGGGGTCAGATATAACTTCTTTTTCCCAAGGAGCAACTGCTTCTTTAAACACATACCTTTTTCTCATTTCAAGGCATTCTTGTAGTACCAGATAGGCTTCCACTTCATCAGGTGATGGAGCCTCTAAACCAAAAAAAACATCGAATTATAAAATGCCAAATGCCTTTCCAAAGTGCTATCATAGCCTGCAAAAGCTGATAAAGGAAGTAGACTCTATGCATGTTGTGAGGAAACCCATTTAAAGCAAATCATTGCATTCAAGAGAAAGAGCAACACTAGATACCAATAGGAGAAACTATAAGCCGAGAAAAAGTTTCATGCTCTGGCTCTTTTCTTAGAATATCAGCTGCAATTGGATCGGGCTGCACACCATGCAGGTCGCCAGAAACACTATGAGAACGGATCATACTTGAAGCAGCAACTGGCATCTGCCCTCCATTAGCATTTATACCATCAGGTAAAGTCTCATATGGATTTGTACCTTCTGGACCCTGCATACAGGTTATTTCAATCTCGATATCAGAGATTGTTCAAACATTTTGCTTTGGTGGAGGTGAATACAGAACACTCCATCGTAAATAATCAAGGTGCAACTAAAAAGCAATGGGAAAATGCAGGTTGTTTCCAATCTTAGTTGGAAGGGGCTAGGAGGCAGTAACTAAGTAAGGATAGCAACTTATCATATGAACAGCAAACATTTTGTCATTAGAGATTATCAATATGAAGTTATGAACGCTAAACTTAATGCCAATTGTCAACAACTTGAAGACCATAACAGACTTACAACACTTCCGTTTGTGTGCAGATATGTAGTATCTAGTTCAGAATTGACAGCAATAACATCATCATCATCTGATCCTTCAACACTTTCAAAGGCACTAGCACTTGCCACGGGCGACTTGGGAGAAATTGGTCTCAAAATATTTCTCTTTGGGGTACCAGAATGAGCAGGAGTTGCTGTAAAATTATACATCCATTTTAATCAGTATGAAATTAAACAAGACAGTTCATCAAGCATTTTATGTGGGTAGTGCATCAAAACGAGGCTGTACAGAAGAAAACGTGCACAGTAGAAAGTTAACAATGTAAGGTGCTCACAGCCTCTCCTCTCTTTCTCCAATGGTATGTATTTAAGCTAGAACAGGGCTTAGCTTAGCCTTTTGAAGGTTAATACAAAAGAAAGCAAGGATTAACCTCTTCCTCAAAAGGATACTATGTCATTTTAAACCAGATATGTATTACAAATTTATTACTAAGTACACAGTGCCAGTGGTTATTTATCTCTTGGAAAAACATCTTTTATTGCCATACACATAACATTTTTCTCAACCATTGTTCCACTTCAGCTGTCAGCCCCTCCCTCCCAAAAAGAAAACACTACTAATAATTGGATATTTATTTTCTTGGCATAATAGGTGAAGATGAATAGAGATTTGGATTCTTTAAATTTTTATTCGATTATTGTGGAGAATCATCTACAACCAGAATATATTCTCCTTTTCTTTTGAACTGGCAAACTTTTATTCAGCCGTATCAAACAAATACATCATGAACTAACACAATCACATCAATGTTCTAGATTCCACCCTCTATCATGCAAACTTCTATTCAATAATAAAAAAACAGAACAGATAAAGAAGAAGAAAAAGAAAATCAAAGACATCTACAACGCCAAATAATATAATCAAAATATTCCTATCCCGTTCGAATTAACATCAATTTTCCCAATCAGCACAAAAAAAAAAAAACTTCTAGCAAATTCCTCAACACATTGCAAAATACAGCACAACAATCCATCCCAATTCCTAACAGCAACTTCAATTTCAATCAACACTCAATGAGCAGGAGTTGCTGTAAAATTATATATTTATCTTAATCAATATGAAATTAAAGACATCTACAATGCCAAATCATATAATCAAAATATTCCTTTTTTTGGGTGGAAAATATAATCAAAATATTCCTATCCCGTTTGAATCAACATGAATTTTCCCAATCAGCACCAAAATAAATAAAAAATAAAAAAAATAAAAACTAATAGCAAACTCCTCAACTCATTGCATAATAAAGCACAATAATCCATCCCAATCCATAACAGCAACTTCAATTTCAATCAACACTTCAAAAATCAAAAAATTAGATAATAAAACTGTAAAATCAGCTCATCAATACCTCCATGAACGGCGTGCAGCGGCGGCAAACCGGCAGGAATCCCTTGAACAGTAACCCCTCCGTTCCGCTTATCCTCGCTGGAGATCGATGTTACATCAGGCAGCGATGAGGAACCTCGCCGGCGATATCCATTCCCCTTTCTCTTTGCTCGCCCTCCACCATAGCGCTTCAAGAGATGGTTAGGTAAATCGGCTTCTTGTTCGTCTTCACGGTCGCGTTCAACGGCACGTGCGAACTCAAGAAGCTGTGTGAGTGTCTTACGGTGCATAATATAGGCGGAGATGGCGACGGTTGAAGCTCCGAAGAGCGCCGCCGTGGCTAGTTGCAAGACATAGCCATCCATCTTCGGTTTTTTTTCTGTTTCGGGAGAGTTTAATTTGTGTGAAAGAAATAGTTATATTATTTATTTATTTATGAAATGTGAAGTGAAATTAAGGAAGAAAGAGATAGCTTATCAAAAGAAAAAAAGGAAGAAAGAGATAAACCCTACTGAAGAATGAAGATAAGAGTGCGTTCGTGTGAGTGAGTATTTCAGTTTTCAAGTCAGTGTTAGCATAGGAGGATGTCCTTCTTATTTATAAACGAGAAAAGTGTTGTATTGCGTTGCGTCTTCACAAATCGCTTGCTGACAAGTCCCTCTCGTATTATATATTATATACTAGGTTACTTTTTTTAGCTCATTTCACACAAATTAAAAAAATAGTTAATTTTGTATGGAAAATAGAAATTGTAAGTTAGTTTATTAAATTAACTTTCATTATTGACATTTTTTTAACGAGGCCTTCATTATTGACATTCGAAAAATAAATTAGTAGAGTAATAGGAAGAAATATTATTAAATAATGAAGAGTATGGTAGGAAAAGAAGCATTAATATTTCGTTGGAATTTTAAAAAGTCACGTATTACGAGGGAAAATTTTTGACTAGAAAGTCATATAATATTGGAGGAGGGAGTACTATACTACTATCATGTTTTTCGATACTAATTAAAAAATAAATTTTCTTATCATATTCTTTATTATTAGTACGATGTTTTTTTAGTATAATGTTTTTCAATACAAAGGTAACTATTTTTCTTTTCCTATCATATGCGTTTTTTCTTTTCCTATCATATCATTTTTCTAGTATAATGTTTTTCGATACTAGTAACTCATACTTTTTCCCAATACAAAGGTAATTATTTTATTTAATTTGTGTGAAATAGTCAAAACCTCATATAATATGAAAATGTGTAAGTATTGGTCAAAAAAAAATGAAAGTGTGTGAGTAATAGTTTATACAATAGAGAGGCTTTGCTTCTTATTTTTCACAAATTATGAACTTAACATGCACCCTAAAATCATTTTTAAACAATTTTATTGTATAAATTATATTATTTACAAAGTTAAATTTAGCAAATTTTGATAGTGATTGCTTAATTGGTTATATCTACAAGTTACTAATTAACCATACACGATTTTAATAAAAGTATAGGCTAAATTGCTCCCAGGTAAGGATATGGCCCTTTATTTTTTTCTCAATTCAATCCTTTATGTTTTAATTTTTTTGGCATCGTTTCCCTTTTTCTGTTAGTCTCCGTCCAAATATGTTAAAAAACAGTTATGTGTCCATAATGGTGTTGATGCGTCCATTATAAATCATGTGGCATTTTAAAATACTATCCAACTCATTTTTATTTAAATTTAAATTTTATCAAAAAATGAAAATTAAAAACTAAAAATATTATATTGATTATTCTTCGTCAGTCAAGTTCTTTCACGTTCAGGTTCATCCTCTATTCATTTGTTCCTCTTCATCTATAATTTATTTGTTCCACTTTCATCAAATCAATTCTTCTTCTTCTTCACTGTCAAGCTTTCGTTTTTCCCCTTTTATTCTTAATCTTATCATAATTCCTTTGTTCCACTTTGGTTTTTCCTTTTTATTCTTAATTCCTTTTGTTTTTCATTTTTCATCTTGTCAAACTTTCATTTTTCAGACCTTTAATTCTTCTTCTTCGGAACCCGTTACAAATGAATAACTAAAAGTAACGATAACATGAATAATTGAAATGAAAATCGAAACACATTACAAATGAATACCTAAAAGTAACGATAACATGAATAACTGAAACGAAAATCGAAACCCATTACGAAAAAAAATGAAACCCATTTCCAGATTCTGGGTTTGAAGTGATTCCTAATTATTGGGTTTCTCAACCGTGAAATATAATAAGACCCGAGTTAAGGAATATTTGCTGAACTCAATTACCTGTTCTAGACTCACTAAAAATGTTTGCAGTGGAAGAGCAATTTTTCTGTTCTGCGATTTGGGTTTTTAATGTAGATCTGGGTTTTTTTCTTTGCTGCCATCCTTGTTCTTTGCTTCTAATTTTTTCTTTTCTTGTTAGAGATTGATGATTGATGATAAAGATTGAAGATTGATGATGAAATGAGATTGAAAATCGATGGGGATGAGATTACATGTGAAGAAGATTGAAGTTTAATGATGAGATGAGATGCAAATCGATGATGGTGAGATGAGATGCATAATCCAAAACTCCTATTTTTTATTTTTTAAATCAAAATTAATAAAAATTATGACTCATCAAATAGCTGTAAAATAAAATGAATCATCAAATAAATAATAATGCCATATAAGCATAACAAATGCCACATATACTTGGACGGAGGCTAACAAAAAAGGGCAACGGTGGCAGAAATTTAAAACATAAATAACTGATTTGGGAGGAAAAGATAAAGGACTAAATCGTTACCTAAAATTAAGTTAAGAGACCCCGAGAACATTTTAGTCAAAAATATACTATTACTACTATTCAAACAAATTCAATCACCCAATTACTTTATAATATTTTTTTTTGATACACAATTACTTTGTAATTATGATAGGCATTGCAACCGCCAATGTATTCCTTTTTTTATACAATAAGGAATGAGCACTAAAAGAAAAAAAAAACAACAAAGGAAAACTAACTACACACGAACAAACTCGACTTCCGAGGCATCCGCTACCAAATGAGGAGATAGTCCAATAGGAGGAGTCTCAAAGACAATCCAGGAATCAGAATCAGCAACTCCGACTTTAGCTAGGAAGTCCGCACAAGCATTTCTCTCTCGAAGCGTGTGCACCAAATGAACAAGTCAATCTCTATGAATCACATCTTTAATATTCTGAATGATAGGAGCATGCTTGCTCCACTTGTTTACAGGAGATGCAACCAAATTAAGGACGCTCTAAGAGTCAGAGTAGCACACAAGTGAACGATATCCTTTGTTCCAAGCAAACAAGAGCCCATTGTACAAAGCTTAGAGCTCAGCCTTGAGACTATATTAGAAACTCCAATGGATCACGCAAAACCTCCGAGCCACGAACCACTTCCATTCCGTAAGAGACCGCCAAACCCTAACCTACCAGGACTGCCAAGGCTGCTACCATCCACATTCAAGATGATTGTATCATCCTTAGAAGGGTGCCAACAAACCGTTCGAAGAGGAGAGTCTGCTGAAGTAGCACCCTTATAGCACTTTAGAATGAGGCATGCCAAATTATGAATTGATAACTTCAGAGCATAACTATTAACAGTTTCCCCTGAACTTGCATATTCGTTTTCCCCTTTACTTTCGTTTTCATTTTCCCCTTTACTTTCCGATTCAAAATATGTATGGAAGCTATTCGATCTGGGTATTTATTAGGTTATTCTGTTGCGAAAGTTCATAAGTAAGATGGTAGGTGTTGATGATTTTGTTTAATCGAGTTAATTTCGACCAATTTAAGAACCATTCTTTTTTATGGTGCTTTTGTCGTTGTTGTGATGCAGGTGTTGCGTTTGGTTTATGATGTCCAATTCGAATACATTAGTAATCCGGGTATGTTATGAGAAGAAATTAATTTTTGAAGTTGTTAGTCTAAGTTGAGTTAAGTATTAAAGAATTAAAATAAGGTTGTTATAAATGAATAGGAAAATATGTCATCTTCTGATGAATCAGAAAGGATGGGAGTTGAAGATGAGGTTAATTTTGATGAAAATGAAGCAGAAGGATTTAGTTTTAATGATGAAACTTCAATTGACTGTGAGGATGATTTTGTTAAGGTAAATGTGATGAATTTGAGATGTGAAGATAGTATTAAAAACTATCATTTCCCAGATGTTAAGGTTGCTTTCATGTTCTATAACTGGTATGGTAGCATGGTCGGGTTTTCTGCAAGAAAATGTAGGGTGTTGAAGAATAGTACAGGTGAAATTATACAACAAACATTTGCATGCCACAAAGAAGGTCCTAGGAGAGCCAAACACTTAGACAGAGGGGATCGGATTCGAAAACCAAGAGTTGTTACTAGATGTGGATATGAGGCAAAATGTAAAGTCCATCTTGGTAGATGGTTTATAAAATATTTCAATGATGCACACAACCACAACTTGGTGCTAGAGAAGTGGACGGGTTTGCTACCGAGGCATCGAAGGATGAATGAATATGACAAATATCATATGAATATTATGAGGAGTGTTGGTATTAAGACTACCAACATATATGGATTGTTTGCTGCTCAGTCTGGAGGGTTAGATAGAGTTGGGTTCGTTAAACGGGACATGTACAATCAGCAAACGAAGCAAAAGAGAATTCAAACATCTGATGCAACAGCGGTGTTGGAGTATCTTGAAAGCCTATCTTCGAAAGATGATATGTTCTACTGGAAGCATATTGTCAATGAAGATGGAAGACTTCAGACACTCTTTTGGTGTGACGGTGCTTGTAGGAGGGATTATTTTTTGTTTGGTGATGTTTTAGCATTTGATGCAACCTATAAGAAGAATAAATACCTATGTCCGTTGGTAATATTTTCAGGAGTAAATCATCATAACCAAAGTGCAATTTTTGCTGCTGGAATTGTTACGGACGAAAGTGAAGCAACCTATGTTTGGTTGCTTGAAAACTTGTTGGTTGCGATGGATGGCAAGAGTCCGGTGTCAATTATAACCGATGGTGCTGTTTCGATGAAGAATGCCATTAGAATTGTTTTTCCTAATTCTCATCATCGTTTATGTGCATGGCACTTGCTACGCAACGCTATAAGTAATGTTTATTTTGTATCAAGGTTAAAACCTTGTATGTTGGGTGATTATGATGTTGATGAATTTGAAAAGAGGTGGGCTAAAATGGTTGCGGATCTTCATTTGGAAGATAATACTTGGGTTTTAGAGTTGTATGAGAGGAAAGAAATGTGGGCTACTGCACACATTCGTGGGCAATTCTTTGCGGGTTTTAGGACTACTTCTCGATGTGAGGGTTTACACTCAGAATTTGGTAAATATGTTATTGTAAGAAACAATTTGTTAGAATTCATACAACAATTTGTCCGTTGGTTGAACTATATGAGATTTAGAGAGACGGAAGCTGACTTTATTTCTTCACACGGTGAACCTGTTTTGCGAACCCAATTTAAATCTCTAAAAAAATCAGCTGCTGAGTTATATACAAGAGAGATTTTTAGTCTTTTTGTACCGATACTTCAAAAGGTGTATGCTTGCAGGGTTGTCGGTTTTTGTGAAACTGAATCTGAATTCATATACACAGTGGTGAAGTCCCGCAAAGAGGGATATGAGTGACATGTCTCTTTCTGTCCAATGAGGTTGAAATTTAACTGTTCATGTCAAAGGTTGGAATCGTTGGGTATACCATGTGAACATTTGTTATACATTATTTGGTACTTGGACATAGTCCACCTTCCAGATTGTGTAGTGATGAAACGTTGGACTAAGAGAGCAAAAGAGTTAATTGGATTTGGTCAAATGTTCAATTCTGTTAATGTTGATCCAAGAAAGATTAGCAAGCACAAGATTATGGTGGACTGTTGTCATGAATTGGCCTTGGCGACATTGGATTGTGATAGGGATGATTTGTTCCGAAGGACACATGAGATTGTTACGATAAACACACAGAGGTTGGTAGCTGCTCGTAGAGGTGAGGATGTTGTGTTGATAGAATGTGTTCCCAAACTTGTATTCCATAATAACTGTTTCTGGTAAAGTTGCTCCATAGGTGTCATAAAAGGCCAATGGAATATCAACCAAGGGCTGTATTTAATAAAAATTGTTCAGTACATTGTGATTTGTGAAAGACTAATAATAGGAAAATTGAAGCAAAGCATGGAACTTACTGTATACCCACGAATTGCAGCAAGAAAATCCTTGTTAGCCATGAAAATCTATTGTTGAAAAAGACATATATCAATTGGTTTTTCTATTTGAAACATGCCTGTGATATAAACCTCATAATATGACAGTACTAATAACCAGTCACAGGTTGGTTTTGAAGAGAAGAACATACATTTTTTTGGTTCCGCTTAGATTGTGAAACACCCTGTTCTGGTTCTAAACCGCTGGGAAGCACCGTTCCCTGCTACTAAACGACGGCAGAAAGTGAAGAAGTGGTGGTAACGGGCTAAGACATTTGTAAAGAAAAAGTAAACTAAAGAGTTGTCAATCAATGAAAAAGCCTGTGCAAGTAACCTTTTTTACTTCTCCGACATCATTACTCATCATTTTGTTATAAAAAATTAAATTAAAACAATTTTATTTATTTTTAATAATAAAGTAAAATGTTATAACAATAAAATACGTAAATGGGCAAAAAAGAAAGACGGGTAGATGTACAGAATGAAATAATGAATGGTAACGGCCCAAATTAACATCTAAGTAAATATGTAAACAATCAAAATATTAAGTCCAGTTATTGATTTTGCATGAATAACACACAACTAACAATCAAAATATTTCTACTAATCACTATATGTTGTTAAACCAAATACAAACGTTATGCAAGTGACTATGATAATGGCCCACTAAACAAAAATACAATCGCCGTATAAATAATACAAACATTATGCAAAGAAAAACAATTGAGTAAAAAAATATTAATAAATAAACAAAACAACAATTATAAACGTTAAAGAAAAATATTCTCAAGCCTGTCCGCGCAGGACTCGAACCCAAGACATCGCATAGGCTACAAACTAACTGACTTTCGTTTAACCATTGAGGGAGAATCAAATCCTGGAAACATACTTGGTAAAATAATATATCATATCTTACTAAAACAGATTGAAATCTATTTGAAGTCTCTCTGTCTCACCATCTCTTCATTCCCATCGAACGCAGCAGTTCTGGGTTTTTCGTCTACATTCAACCAAATTTAGGGTTCTTCACCATCGAACAAAGGTAAAATCTGTAAATCTCACTATTTCGCATAATTCACATTCTCTTCATATTTTGTTTAGATTGCTTTTCATCTTATTGTTTCTATATTACAACCTGTTAATTTTCATCTTGCTCGAGTTTCTATATACTTAATTACAGATATCACATTAGACACTACAAAAAAAACGCTTATTTGCGAGGGACATTAGCGAGGGAGTAACATTCCCTCGCTAAAACTGACTTTAGCGAGAGAATTAGCGAGGGAATGTGATTCCCTCGCTAAAACTCACATTAGCGAGGGAATTAGCGAGGGACCAGTCCCTCGCTAATGGTTAGCGACGGAATTTTCAACATTAGCGAGGGACTGGTCCCTCGCTAAGTGGAGGCGGGAATTTGAAAATTTTAGCACGAAAAACAAGGTGGTTAGCGAGGGAATTGGTCCATCGCTAACGTGAATCTGACCGTTAGCGAGGGAATTAGCGAGGGAATGGTTAGCGAGGGAATTGGTCCCTCGCTAATTCAGTCAAATTCATGCAAATCAAGGAGTTTAGCGACGGAATTTTAAATCCCTCGCAAATTAAAGTGACTATTAGCGAGGGAATTAAAATCCCTCGCAAATTTTTTTACTTTTTTTTTCCTTAAATCCGTTTCAACCACACAAACACACAACCACTCTTCTTTCTCACTCAACACACCCTCACTCTTCTTCTCTCCTCTTCCCTTCCTCTTCCTCTACTCTCCACCACCACCACCACCACCATCACCACCACACAACCAACCAACCACCCTCACTCTTCTTCTCTCCTCTTCACCCTTCCCTTCCTCTTCATCTACTCTCTCTCTCACCTACAAACACTAACCCACTACCACACAACAACCACCACCACCACCACCTTCTTTCCTCTTCCTCTCCTCTCTCTCTCTCTCTCCTCACGATTTCCCCCTTCCTTCTTCTTCTCTCCACCTTCTTCCACCACACCACCACCACACAACCACCACCACCACCCACGACACCACACCACCACCTACGAATTTCTTTCCTCTTTCTCTCCACCTTCCACCACCACCACCACCAACACAACCACAAAATTAATAATATAATATAATTTTCATTAATAGTATAATAATAAATAGCTTCAAAAAATATAATAAATATAAAAAAAACAAGCCAATCAAATTTTAAAATTTGAAAATTTGCGCAGACATTAGCGAGGGAATTAGCGAGGGAAATTTCCCTCGCTAATCCCATTAGCGAGGAGGGATTTAGCGAGGGAACTGGTCCCTCGCTAATTCCCTCGCAAATGACCATTAGCGAGGGATTTTGGTCATTTTGCGAGGGAAATTTTCCTCGCTAATATCCAATTTTTTTTGTAGTGAGAGTAGCAAAACAAATTAGTTAGATTAGTGGAGTTGTATATAACCAGGATTCAATGTATCAAGGAACTTAATCCATGAAATGATGATTTGGTTCCACATTGATCTTTGCTTCACTTGAAGAACCTTGTTGTAACAAATTCATAACTTAACGAATGTTTAGCAGCATCATATGCATCATTAGATGAAAACTTACAAATCTTTTTATCTGGCAAGGAAATGGAACCAAGGGGATTTGTAATACAACATCAGATTCGTGGTGCAGACCAAATTGTAAGGAACAACACATTTAATTAAATGTTGTCTTCAATTTACTTTTATCTAAAATGTGTGCCATATAGTACTTACTCTTCGTACGTTATATGTTATGCAGATAATACCACATAGATTCAAATATTACTGGATGACTGAGTTTGGTGATACTGTTTTGCTCAATACCAAATCTATGCGCCGGTGGGAGATTGATATCGAAAGAGATAACGGTAACATATGGTTTGGAGAGCGTTGGAAGCTTTTCTTGGACTTCTATCAAATAAAAAGGGGCGACTGTCTCCTATTCAAGTACGTGGCAGAGGGGAGATTTGTTGTTAGTATGTTTGATGCTAATGGACTTCAGTTTTATGACAACCACATTCCAAGAACTATTCTACCTGTCCAATTTTATTCAAAGGTCGTGTCAAACGATTATGCTACAAAATTTGTAAGTATTTAGACCCTAACCATATTAAGTATACATGTTAATATATTGACCAATAAACACTATTTATAATTAAATAAGCAACTAACTTATCTGTTTTTTTAAAATAGGTTTTGCCAGAATACTTCACTACAAATTTGATGGCTATACTCCAAAAAAAATCTACCAAGCCGATTTAATTTGATTGATAGGAAACATGACGGCTCTACTTGGACTGTCCAGTGGTCAGTGGTGGATGAGTGCATCTGTTTGGAGGGAGAGGGCTGGACAGAATTTGTGATAGACTCCAACATAAAGAAGCACGACATTCTATTCTTCAAGTTTGATGGCACAAGAAATTTAAAGGTAAAATTCTTTGGAGTTGGAAGTAGATTAATAAGCAACATGGTCAAGAGGGATGATACATATAAGATACTATGGAAACTTGAAATTACTCCTGCTGTCACAGAGAAGGGAAAACCATTGGTGAGTTTACTCTGTTTCTAATATTTAATTTTTTTTTGCATATGCTGTCTAATTTGCAAAGAGACATTTATGCCACAATTAGACTTCTAGGTCGCCAACTTATTGTGTGCTACGTAGTAGAATATCATGCTTTTTTTTGTTTATGTTTAGATAATCTATGGTTCTGTTCGAGATTGATGTTGCTTAGTTTGTATGGTTAACTGGTTCACTAGTTAGTATCTAGGCAGACTATGCATAATAGTTTATTTTTACGCACGCCTATGTATCAGAAAATCGTTATTCTTAGGATAGCCAACAGGAATGTTTTAAAAAACAAGATATCATGCTGTCTAATTTTGAACTTATTTATTGTTTGTTGTAATCGACTGTATCTCATTGGGTCATTTTGTATTAACATTTCAGTATATCCCTGCTAAAGTTGTACATGGTAACCTATACAATAGGCCAACCAATGTTCAAGTTAAGGTGCCATCTGGAGAAATAGAAACCTGGAAACTGATTTGGAGTAGGAGAGGCACGAAGAAGACTGAATGCCACATCAGAGACGGGTGGTATCAATTCAAAGACAATCATGACATTCAGGCAGGAAAGATGGTTAACTTTACCAAAAGAGATGCTGATGCTTATTGGACAGTAGATGTAGAATGAATGTATGGGGCTGTAATAGGATTATTTTCGAACAAGTTGTTCCTTTTAATTTTCGGTGTCAAAACCTATGAATTTATGTCTTTTAATAAGATGCATAATTTATTTAATACTTTTGTATCGTTTGTTTCATGTTAAGACATATTTGCTTCATTCATTTTTATAATTTCTTTTATTCCACTTCATGTTTTTATTTTTTCGGTAATATACAATATTAATAACCACTTTCTTGTCTACCTCAATAACGTTTTCTCCTAATTAAACAACAACAACGTTACCAACAATAGTTGTAAACTCAATTTTTCATGAATAAAAACGTTACTCTATATTATTAGAACAAATGACAAATAATTTTTTTTCCCAGTTGGCGATTTTATAATTTTTTAACATTTTTATAAGACGAAAAAAAAATCATTTACGGTGAATAAGTTTTTTAACTATAAAAAAAATCATTTTTTTCGGTGAATAAGTTTTTTTAACATTTTTTTAAACACATTTTTAACTATAAAAAAACATTTACGGTGAATAAGTTTTTTTTTTGGGTAAATAGGGTCAAATCGTAATTTTAAATTTTCGGAGGACCATGATTGCAATTAATATAAACATAGGGTAAAACCTACTAAACAATTAACCCTTAAACAATCCAAGCCATCGAATATAATAATAATAATAATAATATATCTACGGCCCACAGTGCATGAGGAGCGGTCTACAAGTAAATGTGGTTGTGTACCTTAAAATTCACCCTAGAATATGGTCTATTGTTTTATCTCAACACCAAAATAGAAGAAAGTATGTGGGCCCTTAATATTTTCTTGTTTTTTTATGTTTTTCTTTAGGCCAATAGTGCTTCAAGTATTAAAATTACGATTTCACCTTGAGGTATTTGGGTTTGTATGTCAAGGATGACATATTTAAGAGGAGAAGTTTTTAAGATGATGGAAAGGTGTGATGTGGACAACATATGAGCTATTTAATTACTTTGTTGAATTGGTTCATAGTTTGGAATTTTCCTCCTTTAAAGGGCTGTGGTATAACTTAGCATCTCAAACTGGATATTAGTGTTAGGTTAAGACCCATAAATAAATAAATACTATAAGGATGTTATCCAACTCTTAGAGGATGTTAAGCGTTATGAAATTTTTGTCATTTTGATATATTGTAGGGGTTTCTCTAAGGTTATGAAGTTGAATCATCTTAGAGGAAACCAGATAAAAAGATTGAAAGCAATTCCCACGAAATGCGGCTGTGAGGATGTTGCACCCCGAAAAATCCGGATTGGACCTTTCATCGTACAACGTGAAAATTTGTGAAGCCGCCATCAACATTTTTTATTTAGGGACCAAAACATTGAAAAAGGGTCCTTTTTAAGGCGGGTGGCCCTTTGAGAACTAGAGATGTAGGTTCGGGGGTCGGTTAGGTGTGGGGAAGGTATTAGCACCCCACACCTCCTTTCTACCGAAAGGGAACCTTTAACTTGATGTGCGGTTATGACAGAGTTGATTTGAAACAATTAGTTCTACTTCTTTTTTTATTTGAGAAAAGTGTTTTTGAAAACGGGGGAAAAGAAGAATCTTTTTATTTTTTTTTTTAAAAGTGTGCTTGACGGGATGTGACCCGCTCCTACGTATCTCCCGGTGCGATGGAGAATTCAAAGCTTACGTAGTTCTCCTTAATCGAGAAACTTTGGTGTTGGTGTTTTTTATTGTAGGGGTTTTCGGTCCTAGACTGTACAGTCCACTAGACCTAGAACAAAGACAACCCCGCCTGTACAGACGACGTGCCCCCTACTTATTGAAAATGTTTTTTGATTAAGGAAGAAAAAGATTTGTCGTGAGGTTGGTTGCTTTTATTTGAGCAAGTATCTTAGGCTCGCACGAACTGTACAGCTCGCTAACCCTAAGACGCTAACCGATCCCGGATGTACATCCGACTCGATTCCTTACTCATTTTTTGAAATAGGGTTCAAGTTGTTAATTACCTGTTTTAATTCTCATAAGTATCCCAAGATGTTTGAGCTGTACAGCTCTGATCTTAGGACGCTTGACAACACCGGCCGTACGTCCGACTTGCCTCCTTATGAGTTTTCAAAAAGGTTTATTGTTGATCTTAGAAAGAATTTGATTGTCTTATGAAAACAATTTGAGAAAAGATTGAGTTTGGAAAAAAGCTTTAGAAAATGATTGATTTGAAGAAAGGAGAAGGGAGTTTGAGGGTGACATTGGTCACAAAAGGTTTGTTGGGATGGCGTGGCATCCAAAAGGAAAAGAAAGTAGAACATTCAATCAATTTCCAAGTCAAGAACCAAAGTGCAACATTTAACAAATTGCAAGCAAAGCAATCAACAATGTAAGCATAAGCATAAACAATTAAGGTGTTGAATCCCTTTAGGTAATCTTTAACACTTGGGATATGCACAAGTGCATAAGTGTCAAATCCTCTTACCAAATCATCAACACAAACATGATTTTCAAAGCAAGCAACAAAAACAAGCACAAACCCTAATTATCTCATGAAATGCGACACCAACATAGAGCTAAAACCTCATTTTATTCTTTGAAAGCAACAAAATCATGCAAGCAAATGACATAGATCAAACTTTTTGGCAAGGATTCACATGATTAAGCAAAGGAATGCACTAAAATCACACAAACTCTAATTTTTCTACAATATGCGAAATGAAACATAAGCCCAAATCACAATTTTATTCATGAAAATGCAAGCACAAAATGAAAATAGCACAAACACACAATTTATTCCAAGAGAGAGATGCATTTCAAGCATCCAAACCTCCCAAAGTGTTTGTCAAAATGCTTGAAACACATCTCTCATTCAACAACAACAATTATATCAACATTTCAACATAAAATAGAGCACTAAAATGCAAAGAAATGCTTGATATGCAAAAATAGATTGATGATCTACATTTTTTATGCTAAAATTTTGATGATGTTAAGATTGAGAGTATACCTCAACTCCAAGCTAGAATAGCAAAAGAAATAAGGAGAATGAACACTAAACCACTTGAATCAACCCTCTAATCTTCAATCTTGAGCTTGATTCTTGAGATTTGAAGATGGATCTTTGAAGAGAATGCAAGGATGATGAAGGATTTAGGACTAGAATGTTGATTTGAAGTGAAAAAGTGAAGAAATGAGGTGAGGGAATGAGGAGGTGTATTCGGCCAAGAAGAGAGAAGAGGAGAGGCTAGGTTTTTGAGTGCTAGGGTTTTGTGAATGAATTGTGAGGCCAAAAGTGTGTGAGAGGTGAGGTTTCTAAGGTATATATAGAGAGCAACTAGGTTTAAGGGTATTTAGGTCATTGTGCATCTCATCTCACTCTAGGATTGCATTTAAAATTTGAATGGAGGGTGAGGATTAAAACACACATGATGAGGGACAAAAAATGAAAAATTGGAGAGGAAATGGGGAGGGAGAATTCGGCCAAGCAAGGGGGAGGGTGTAGCCTTGGTCACCAAGTTTTGCAAGTTGTCATCTTGTACTATTGTACTATTATATGACCATTACATTATCCCTTCATTTTTGATTATTCTTCTTAGGATAATTGTACAAAAATACACCCAATTTAGGCCACATACTAGGAATCTTAGGAATATGCCATTTTATGAGATCACCATGACCAAAAATATCATAAAAACCTCATCTTGAAATTTTTGTAGAATATTCCTTTTTGATGCCTTTTTTGAATTTGAATTTTGTGCACAATGTATGCATGCATGCGCATACATACATACATGACCAAAAATGTTTTGCCTCAAATAAATTTCTCTAAAATTGCACAATGATTCTTGATGAGAAATTATCTTATTTTTGACAATGACCAAAATACCCTTTTGCCCTAAAAACCTTGTTTTTTAACAACAAATGTATTTCCACTCTAACAATGAATTTAAAAGCCCTAGAATGACTTTTAAAACCCAAAAATGCATGCACAATGCTCTTCACTCTTCAAAATAAAACCACACTTCTCAATTTATTTATTTATTTTGTTGAGAATTAGGGTTTTGACCTAGGCGGACAAAATTAGGGTATGACAGAGGACAACTATGAAAAATGGCATTGAGGAGCAGACAAGTTTAATAGATAGATTACATCAAGGCTTGGAAATGAAATTGTGTGCTTTTACCATTGTCTGCCGATGAAAAAACCTAGATAAAGAGATCAAGTTCATTCTCCTCGGCTTCATCATTCTCAGCTTTATCTTCCTTAGAAACAAACCAATTGTAAGGAAGCTGGATTTTAGGCTCAAAGTTGACATTGATTTCTTCAACTTTCTCAATTTGTAAAGGATGATGTGTTCTCGATCTCCATTTTGAGCCCTTTATGTTTTCCATGTTTAGCGCGTGCAACCCCCATTCTTTAGTAACAAAACCATGGTGGGCTTTAAATGTGATTTGTGCTCCTTTTTTTACAAAATGACAATGTTCCTTAGAGATATAGATTGTCCAAAGATAACTTGAGCCATCAACCTTGTTTAGTTCCAAACTAAGTGGCATATCAAATCGTTCTTCAGTGTGTTTACTTTCAAAGGAAAGATAAAATGGATATGGCAATGGAGAACTAGATACTGCTAGAGTACTATTATTTACCTCAAATTCTATACAAAAGACAAAGCCAACCCAATCAGCATGCATTTCAGAGTTTTTTATCCTTATTATTGAACTCCCGCTAAATCGGTGATCAAACCACAACGGAATTTTTCCCGATTGCAAATGCAAAGGGAGAACAATGTCAAAGCCACATCGAAAATGACGAGGTTCCTGGCATCAAAAGGAAAATATAAACATGTAGGTTAAGGTACAACAAAGCTATAGAGGTGTGAGTGCAATATATAAAATTATAAGCCACGAAAAATGCGAAGCAACTTGAGAAATAAAGATCAGTTGACTAATTGATAGACAAAAATATATAGAATCTCCACATGATTAAACTTAGGTAAGAATACTTGATTATGATGGAAAATGGGAACACTTAATTACAACGGTTGGATTAAAGTTAACGGCTCAGATTCTGTCATTTATGATAAGATCACTTAAAAAATTTAATTGAAAAGAAAACAATCATATGAGATCTTGTAATTAATGACAAAATCTGAAACTTTATTATAACTAAATATTCTAATTTATGATAGTATAACAAGTTTGTTGCCCGAGTCATCTCCTATTAGATAGTATCTAATATAGGAGATTAGGTAATATTTAAGTACAGAAATGAAAATGCAACAAGTTCAAAGTGGAGAGAGAGTTGGGGGAAATAGGCATGGTACATACCTTAACTAGTCTTCGTAGCCATTCATATATATTTTTATCGAGAAGTTGTTGCCATTCGAATTGATATGAAGCATCCTCATCAGACATTTGGGATCCGAGTCCAACCTTGGGACAGTCATAAATGTATAATCCCGACCTATGATCACGAGATCCAGATGTTGTCCTAAAATATGTTCCCACTAATGGAGAACTTTCTTTTGGGAGCTTAGGCAGATGTTCAAGACTATGACAATGAGACAAGTTTAGATATGCTAGACTGGAAAGACTCTCAACCGTAGAAGGAATTGAAAGCATGTTATTTCCCTGTAGATTTAGTCTTTCTAAACACCTTAAGTCTCCAATAGCTTCAGGTATTTCAGAAATACAACAAAAGCTTAAGTCTAGAAAAGTCAAAGATTCAATATGAGAGGAATTGAAAATCCACCGCAGGGACAGATTCAAAAACCTCAAGCAGCCAGATAGATATAAAGTTGTAAGAGATGTTGTATTGTTAAAGCTGTCAGGTATTCTAACAAGATTTGTGCATTCTCTCAAACTTAAGAATTTAAGCTTTACAAGAGTTCCAATAGATTCATGAATTATGGATAAACTTGCACATCTGTCCATATCAAGATACTCAAGAGTTGATGCTCCTGTGAAATCTGGAGTATTTTGAAGTTTTGTGCAACCAGAGATACACAGAACTCTCAGAGAACATAGTCTTGATACCTCCCCAAAATAGAGGTTGATTAGACTACTACAGTCCTGCAAGCTCATGAATTCCAGTTTTGAAAGACATCCAATTGATGTATGCACCTTCAACAAGCTTATGCATCCTGTAAGATCTAGTCGCTCAAGCATTTCAATCCCTTCAAAACTAGGAGTCACTTTGAGTTGTTTGGAGTTGCTCAAATCAATCCTTTTCAAATGTGGTAGTGCTACCTTTTGAAAGTAAATGTATTATTTACAATTAAATACAAATACACTACTGATGTAAACTTTTTAAGCTTGCTACAATCTATAATCTTGTGGCGCCATGGACTATATAATCTTGTTTCAATATTTGAAGTTCTATTTCACTTTACTTCTCACCTATTTATTTGAAGGCGGGAACAAATGAAAGGAGAATTAGAGATACCTGGATCTGGCTGTCTCCCCATAGTTCTTCTATGTTGCTATTAGGCATATTCAATTCAACAAGGTCATGTGGCTGAAAAGTTGATGGCAAAGAAGTGGAAGGGTAACCATTCCATGAAAAATAGCGTAGTTCATTAAAAAGAAATGTCGGTCTTCCTGAAAAATTCTTATGACATAATATGAGCATTTTTAGGTGCTCCATTTTTGATAAATCTTCACCCTTCAACTTGTTGAATTTGTAATCTTCCTCATTTTGATTTAGAACAATAGCTCTAAGTTCTTCTGCTTTCTGAAAAATTAAGAAAAGGGAGGGGATAAGATAAGTATATGATTTGAATTAACTAGATTCAATGTGAAGAGGCAAATTGAGTGGAGCAAAACAAGGCCTCGTATCTAAGAAATTGCAAGCTTGAACTTTGAACCACAACTTGTATCCTAAAAATGAGATGAATATGAGCACTTTTTGAATGGAAATAGGATTTTTTTGTTAGAAATATTAAAATTATTTTGTGTAAGTAGATTTCAATGGAAATAGGAAGATCATAACATCGGTTCGGAAATGTTACCATTTTTGTCATCATTACACGATAGAAATCTTGGTAAAGCCACAATCTACTCCAGAATCTTGGCTCATCTGGATGATTTCCACGAACAATTTGCTTCCCCAACTCTTGCAACATTTCATGCATATGAATTTCCCCGTTTCTAATGATTACGAGGGACTTTTCTACGATAAGTTGAAGTCCAATGTTGGGGTGCAATCCACAAGCGTCTAAAATTCGTCTAACATAATCCACCCTCTCCCCTTTAAAGAAACAAGCAACATGTAGAAATATTTCTTTTTCTCTTGGCTCTAGTCCCTCAAAACTCATATGAAGCACTTTCATAATTCTTTTGTCTGGATTATTTCCCAATCCATTCAATGTAGCTCTCCACTCAATGGCATTTCGGGAACACAAAAAAGAACCCATTACTCTAATTGCTAATGGAAGGCGTTCAACATATTTTAGTACTTCAGGAATTAGCTCCACAAAAGGGCCGCTTGCATAACCACTTTTGAAGGCTTTTCTACATAAAAGATCATGAGCGTCATTATGGTTCATCAATTGAGCCTCGTAAACAGTATCCACTCCATACTCTTTAAGAATATGCTCGTCTCTAGTAGTTATGATAATTTTACTTCCTGCGCAAAGCAATTTGGGACTTACGTGCAATTCATGTAGTTGCTCGTATTGATCAACATTGTCAAGAACCAAGAGGAGCCTTATGTTGTGTAGCCTATTTCTAACAATTCCAGATATCTCAGTAGGGCCATATGCCTCAAGATTTTTATCCTCTATTGTTTGACAAAGAATTTGTTTTTGAACAGCAGTAGCACCACCATCTTTGTAAATTTTGCTGACATTCTTAATGAAACAGCAAGCCTCAAACTGATATGAGATTCTATCACACAAGACAGTTGCAAGAGTAGTCTTTCCTATTCCGCCCATACCCCATATTCCTAAAACTTGAGAACCACCAACCTTCGGGCTTAGTTTTAAAAGGCTTTCTAATGCTACAACATGAGATTGTATTCCTATAAGGTCGTCAGCAGACCCTGAGAATCTATGACCCAATTTTTTTATTACAGCCTCGGTAATTTTTTCTATCTCTTCAAACTCTGGCCTAAAAAAGGAAAAATAAGATCACTAAATTATCATCAAAGAATACAATGGAAAAAATAAACTGGAATAATATGTTAAAATCATATATATATATATATATATATATATATATAACTTTGTCAAACAAGCTTGAGTTGTAAAATAGCATGTTACTCAATTCAAAAACTGAATTGAGCACCACAAAAGCTTGTTAAGAATATGAAACATCAAAGAGAATAGCCTCCATACTTACTTATTCCTGACATCCCGACCAGTTAAATTAGCTAAGTAGGTCATATCTGTCCTCCATCGAAAAACCCTGTATGACTTAAGTCCCAATTGCTCGGCGTGTAAAAGAAAGGCATTCTTATACACTCCATCTTGTTTTCGTACATGAGATGGATCAACGTCATAGAAAATAGGGAAAATAGTTTGTTTTCGGTCCCAATGGCTTCTAACAATAGCGACCATTTCATCCAAACACCATGTGGAGGCAGCAAAATCCTTAGAGAAGACAACAATAAAAACCCTTGAATGTTTAATTACTTGCTTAAGTTGGACTGGAATTGATTCTCCTTCCTTGAGCCTAGTGTCATCCTTGAAGGCATAAATACCCTTTCTAGTGAGATGAGCATAGAGATGGTCAACAAATGTGTTGCGAGTGTCGGGACCTCTGAAACTAATAAACACATCATATCTATTGCTTGTATCTCCCTTGTCCAATTGGTTATGTTGGGAAGATGGCTGACGACTCCCCAGACCCATGGACCGGATCAGTCGCTGGAGAAGGGATGTGTAGAAGAATAACATATCTGTGATATGAAAATGCATCTAATGAGTTAAAACATAATAATACTCACTCAGACTCAGTAGCATAGTAAGTGTAGTTTTTCAAATATTTGTTTACTTATCACTTTAGAATTTAAAGACAACCTTAATTACTTTTTTCAATAATACTTTTATTAATCGTTATTTCAACTACTTTATATTAACTATTATTTCTACAAAGGTAATCAAGTAATGATAACTACTACTACTACTTTAGCTTGAAAACTAGCGTAATAAATAGTTTTCTTAAGGCTTGCTTAACCTTAAAGGAGATGAAGTGAGTAATAAATAAAATTGCATGTAAATTATATTAGGTTTTTATATTGGAAGCTTATCTCCCTCAAGCACAACAGGCAGAAGGCCACAAGCAAAATATGAGGCCAAAGTTATCTAATCAATATATGAAAAAAAAAATAGGAACCTAATCATTGATGGTATGGTATAAGTTCACAGTTCTTTACCTGAACATTTTGTATTTGAGTCCATCTTCTCTCAATTCCTTCCGAGAGGGTGAATCTTTATGAGAAGCACTGCCTGCATCTTTTGGTTGAAGGAAGATGAATTAATATATATATAGATATTGAAGGCTCTAAGTCAACGGTGAATTTTATATATATATATATATATATTGAAGGCTCTAAGTCAACGGTGCATGTTCCACATGAAAAGCCAGCTAACCTGCAAAATTATTCATTTTAAAAAGATGCACGACTTCTCACGAACCAGAGTGGAAGGAGACCCGAAACAATTGAAAATACAATAATGTTATTCCAACAAAAAATCCGGCCAAAAACAGACAAAAATACTCATACCGTATGAATACCTGCAGAAATACAGTAGTGGGACCAGTTTCATTTAATTTAATTAAAAATTAAAATCATTATTTAATATTTTAAATACAAAAACAGAACGCACGCTTCCCTCAAACTATCCCTCTCTCTCTATCTCACTCGGTTGCGTCCCTCTTTCACAAGCTTTACGGTAAAAGCACTGTTCATCTCCGCCATTCTTCTTCTCCGCGATTCTTCTTCTTCTATGCCATTTGAAACAAAATTAAACACGGTTGAAAGCTACACAGAAACACGCGTTCCTGACTCACTGCATCCCTTCCTTCTGCTGTTATTTGCCAACAACCCACTATTCATCATTGCCTCTCAAAAAGCTCACTTCCTCAAATCGTTATGCTTCCTCTCGTCCTTCGCTTTAACCGTTCACTCTCTCACTCAGTTGGCGCTGCAAGTCTGCAACCCCTCACTGTCGTTTGTTGACGCCGACCCAGCCGGTCATATGCCATAACTTGTTCCACGACGCTGGTGACGTAGCTTGGCCACCTTTAAGCAATGTTCGTTTTCTGCTTTCTTGTATCTCTCTGATTTTGTGAAATTGATTCTATTTTTTGTGTGTATTAGGGTTTATTTGCCTTTCATGTGTAATGTTATTTCTCTCCTCTCCCCTTCAAATAGCAAGACAGTGAATTAGTAAATAATTTCATTTTTTGTGTGTATTAGGGTTTATTAGTAAACGGGTTTTGTTTTAGGGTTCAATTTGGGGAAAAATGTTTGTTTAATTCTTTGTGAGTAGGGATGATTTTGCATGATATATATAGTCATCGTTGGAGGAATTATTTTTAATTACTCTGAATTTGGGAGTAAATTCCTTGAGTTTTCTTCCTGTTTGAGTGATTTGGGGTTCGGTTTTGCTTGATTTTTTGATGCCCCTTATTGCTAATGCATTAGTCATGAAAGAATTGCTGTGTTAGTTTTGTCCTACTTTTCTTACGGAGATCTGACAAGTTTTTTCTTTGCTTAGTTTTGTCCTAGTAGCTTTCTCTTGTGTCTTTTTTCTCTATGGTCTAATGGTAGAAGGGAAGCAGTTTGTTGAATTTTGTATTTTGGTTCTTTGATACTTGTTTGTTATTCTCTAACATGCCTTGTGCTAAATTTGTGATGAATCCCCATCACATGATGGTTTTCAGTGTTAAAAGGGGATTTTTAATTGGAGTTTTTGATGAATAACAATGAAGTTGATGAGAACAAAGCACCAATGGTGCAGTGTTTATGCTGGGTTTTGTCGTGATTTTGTGCCCAGGGACTAGGTGGAATTGAAGAACAAAGCAGTGCAGGCAAATGGACTCAATGGTGCAATAGCAAGGAGCATTCAGCCAAATGGCGCGCAACTGGCGCGTGAGTGGCGCACCACGCGCGAGAAGACAGCAGGAAAGGCGCCCAACTGGCGCGTGAGTGGCGCTGGAGCGCGAGTGGTGCGCCAATCAGCGGCAGACGCGTTAAAACACGCGTTGGACGCGTTTTTCAGCATCTTTGGACGTATTTTGAACCCTAGTACACGGTGAGAACTGATTGCTCTGGATATCGGCGTTGAAGATTCGAGACTTGGGAACAAGGATTGAAGCTTCACATGTGTTCGTCTTCATCTCCAATTTGTAATTCTTCTCTTTCCTTTTCCTTAATCATGTGTAACTAAACCCTAATGTTAGGGATGAATGAATATTGACGTAGCACTATTGTCGATGGTTTAGAATTTTATTTATATCATACTCTCTCGTATTTTGCGTATCGAATTTCTACGCTTAATGCTTTTTATGGTTGGAAAACTCATACAATGATATTTTGTTCAATTATGAAATGGAAGTTTTGTTTTTGAATGTTTGAAATTCTATACCTTCAATTCGTAGCTTAGGAATAATCTATGAGTTGTTGTATATTGCAAACCCTCGTTTTAAATGCTTGTCGTTAATTAGAATCGCTTAAGGAATTAGGGTTTGTAGTTATCGACAAAGGACTAGTTACCTAAGAAATTAGGAATTAGTGAATGTAGTGGGTTTGATAGCAAAATTAGAGAGAGCTTATCCTTCAAATTAAATCAGTGCAATAGTGTGAAATCAATAGGAATTCATCCCTAGCATCTTCTCCATCGTATCTTTTCAAACGCGTTCTTCGTTTCTATTATTAAAAACATAAAAAGAATATTTTATTGCTTTACTTTAGAGCTTCATAGCTCAATCAAATCAATCTCATCCTAGTTCACTTTGGTTCCTTTAGTAGTTGTTAACGTAACTGGTAATTAAATTCGATCCTTGAGGACGATACCCGGTACTTGCCGGTTTTATTACTTGCACGATTCGGTACACTTGCCGAAAGTTCAACAATTTGCTGAACTAATGTATTTGGAATCTGGATACCAAGAAAGGGTGTATGTAGAGATGCTGAAACTGTTAGTGATGGTGATTCAAGCCATGACATTGGCAATGGTTTCGGAGTCCTGCTGCTTGGTTTAGATTTTTTCGTGAGTGTCAATTTTGAACCCATATATTCGCAATAATGTGAATTGAGTTTTAAGAAGAGGAATAAATTAGTAACAACTTAATATAGGAATGAATGTGGGTGAGTGACAACATGGTGACTATTATATAGGTGTGAGTGTGAGTTTGATGGCAGGCAGGGTGTTCCACCTGCACCAAAAGCTTGGCCACGATTTTGGTAACTTCATTATTGTGTTAAGAAAAGTAATGTTTATTTTAAAATTTATGCTACATTCCACTGTTAATTGATAGGCCAATTAATAGGGATAGTGAACTACTAGCCTTATAGATTGGCAATTTTAAGGTCGGGTGTTGTTAACTGCAGGCATCCTTTGACACTCAACTCTAGATGGCAGAAAAAGATTTGTAGATCCAGCTGTCAAGAGTCTTTATCAATTGCAATATCTATCATAACCAAATGCATATCTCAAGAATTCTCATCTCGTTCCTCTTTTGAAGATGTCCTTTGGAATTTACAATATGCAGCTCAAGTTCAAGCTGTAACAGATGCATATATTCTATATTCTATATTCTTGCTCCTTTGGTTGTAATTGATGTAAATAATGTAAATTCCTCAAGGTTTATTATGTAAATGGTGTAAATTCCTTACGGATGATGTAGATGATGTAAATGCTTCAATGTTGTTTTATTCATACACCTTCTATAGATAGTGTGTGTAATCTTTCATTAGTTATGCTTTAATGTCTTTTTCTTCAATTCATTTATCACAAATTAACAGGTTGGTCATCTATCACAAAAATTTGGTTAATTGTGCAGTGGTTATGGTGAACTGACCAAAACTGAAAAATTAGATGACATTTAACCAGTCTATGTCCTTGTTCATACATTTAGCGGTCCCAGCCCACTAATTTAGTACCCTCTTGTAGTTTCATAGTGTGTTTCACAAGGAAAATATGAAAATAACAGGTTGGTCATTTATCATAAAAACTTGGTTAATTGTATTGTGAAGGCGAGGTGGTGAAGCGATTAAAACTGAGAAATTATGACATTTAACCACATGAGCTAACCCCTATGCGAATATCTGATATTTGAGGGTTCATAGTGCCCTTGTTTGGTGTCTCGTGAAGACACAGTCATATTCCCTAATGTTTTTGGACTTTTGTGGATTGGCTATTATCTTGAAAAACTTGGTGAATTACTTAGCAATCCTGGTCAAAAGTCTTGGCTACTCAAATGAAAGGACATGAGCTAATCTCTATGTGAATATATGATATTTGAGGGTTCATAGTGCCCTTGTTTGGTGTCTCATGTGAAGACACAGTCATATTCCCTAATGTTTTTGGACTTTTGTAGATTGGCTATTGTCTTAAAAAACTTGGGGAATTGCTTAGCAATCCTGGTCAAAAGTCCTGGTTACTCAAATGAAAGGACATGAGCTAACCCTTATGCGAATATCTGATATTTGAGGATTCAGAGTGCCCTTGTTTGGTGTCTCATGTGAAGACACAGTCATATTCCCTAATATTTTTGGACTTTTGTGGATTGGCTATTATCTTGAAAAACTTGGTGAATTACTTAGCAATCCTGGTCAAAAGTCTTGGCCACTCAAATGAAAGGACATGAGCTAACCTCTATGTGAATATCTGATATTTGAGGGTTCATAGTGCCCTTGTTTGGTGTCTCATGTGAAGACACAGTCATATTCCCTAATGTTTTTGGACTTTTGTGGATTGGCTATTATCTTGAAAAACTTGGTGAATTACTTAGCAATCCTGGTCAAAAGTCTTGGCTACTCAAATGAAAGGACATGAGCTAACCCCTATGAGAATATCTGATATTTGAGGGTTCAGAGTGTCGTTGTTTGAATCTAATGACCAAGTTACAATACCAATTAACCATATTTTTTAGCTCATAAACCAAGTTGGTTTTTCAGATGCTTTTCTCGTGGTAGACTGTGAAACAACATGAGAATAGTAATTTAGTTCCAGATAAAAACCAAGGCACTCAAAATACTCTCTTGTAGATTCATGGCGAGTCTCACAAGGAAAAAAGAGTAAAATCGGTTGGTCTCTCCATTGAGTTTACATATTGGGGTCACAAATCACTCATAAAGTACCCTCATGGTGTTTCACTATCAGTAGGGAAGAATAGCATCCGAAAAACCAACTTGGAAAATTGCTCAATGGTTTGTGGTGTGACATCTACTATTTGGTCACTTTGAATCAGATAGGCACATTACAACACCAATTAACCAACATTACAACACCGATTAACCAATTTTTGTAAGTCATTTTTGCACATGGATTTCTTTGAAACTAACTTTAAAAAGACAAGAGGGTTACAAACTATCTATACAAAGTTTATCAAAAAATGAATCTGTTAGGCATTTACACCATTTACATCACAACTAATAATAACATACAAACATGTTTAATTGCAACAAAAAATTACTCTACAAGTTTAATATGCCCATGATTACATAGACCCGTAACAATACCACTCCTTTGCAAAACCAACCAAACTACATGTGCATTTACTCTCTTTAGCTTCTCATTAGTATCTCTTCTCTTCAGCTTCTCATTAGTATCTTTTGTAGTTGCATACAAATTCAAATTTTTTTTCACATCATCATACATAAAAGCTGCAATATGAGTGCCTTCACATCTTCCTTTGGATTTATCATTCCTATCTTGACCATAACATCTACTCTGACCAGACTTATGGGTGTCGCTCAATAAAATACCATTGAAGATCATCAGAATGGGCATTTCTTTGTATTTCCTGTTGAAGGAGCATGGACAATGTTTTGTTCAAGACTGCAAGTGGATTCAACAACACTATTTGAGAACTAACTACTAACTAATAATCATAAAAGCGGGACAATAAATTGAGTGACACAATGACTCGCTGCGTGAGCTTTATTGAAGGAAATCAACTACAAGGGCTAGAAATAATGTAAGTACAACAAGCTTAACGAAAATCAACTACAACTTGGCAAATACTTCAATACCTTAGGTAAAGTCCTCACAAGCTTCAACATGCTATGAGCAAAGAGCAGCATATGAAGTCTTCTTTTTGAATAGCTGGAAAAATGGACTCTTTGATTGCCAAAGCCTATTGGTACATCAAATCTGCCCGAACTTTTGCATCGCTAATACCTTTTTTTACATGTATTTCTTCCATGAAGTACCCATTTCCAGACAAATTCTTTGCAAAATTTAACTATATCCTCCTTATACAAAGGGATTTTTGTTAATATGTATTTACAATTCCCCAAACATTTTAATTAAAAAATAGTATAACAAGACAAATTATCATTTACCTCTGAGTAGTAGGGCATTGTATTTTCAACATTCCACAATTCCAAGTGCTTTAACACATACATTCCACAATCATGGCTGTGTTGACAAAGAAGATGCATTTCAGAACATGAACATAAAGAGAATAAAACACCACTAAAAACCAAAACATTTATACAAGAAATCAACTAAAATGACTTACTTATTATGTTGTTTGGGCAAATTTGCATAAACAGTCACCTACAAATTGTTAATAAGTTCTCCTCCAACAATGAAAGTCAATAACTCTTCAAAACGGGTGCGCTAAAAAATCACTATTACTTAAATTGTCAGCTTGAAAAACAGAAGTAAAATCAGAATGTCAATGACTATACAAAACCCAATATGTCAAACGAGCAACCTCTAAGGGCACATACAATTGGAAAATAAATATAACCAAGTTAAGACAACAGTGGAGAAGTATGAAAAAGAGGGGAAACCAAAACAAATTCAATTGAAAAATCAACAAAATAAACATGGAGTCTGATGATAGACTTTCCTTACCTTTTTATAATTTTCAGATCTGAAACTTCAAGGTTAGGGTTGCTGGCTAAAATCTCAAACGGAAGGGAAAGCCAAACCTTAGTTCGCGTGAATCAAAATTTTGCTCTGGTGGTCGTCCTTCTCGCTGCAGTGGCTCCGAGCGGCGACGATTGCAGCTGGCGTTGTCGCAGAGAACTAGGTAGGGCACGAAGGAAGGCAGCGATGAAGTGGGTGAACGTGATTCTGAGTGTTGACAGAGAGAGGTAGAGGAAACGACACCTTGACTGAGAGAAGTGGAAGAAGCCACGATTGTAGCCTGTAGGGAGAGATTCGAGAGAGAGGGTGCGTGACTTTTTTCTTTATCTCTGGTTTGGGTGCGTGCGTTTGTTTGTTGGTAGGGATGAGAGAAGAGATGAGAGAAGTTTTATTACTTTTTTCATTTTTTAATTCAGTCAAATTATTTTATTTTATTTGTTTTGAAAAATTGTGGGCCCCACCGTATGTATTATGTATTTTGGCTAGATTTGTCTAAGTTTTTTGTCTGAATAACACTACTGTTGAAAATACTCTAATGTTTCACACCATCCCAATGTCCCTTATCTAACGAACTGATGACTCTTTGTCCAATTTTAAAGTAGGAGGCATTTTCAAATTTCAATTGATTCATGAATAAATATATTATATTTTTGAGAAAAAGTAAATAAAAAATAATAAAGTAATATAAAACTATGATGCACGGATACTTCAGTTTTGTTGTCGTATCTGTATCTAATACGTATCATATCAAATACTTCCTCGTTACGTCATGAGTATATGTCAGATTAGTATTAAAATATTTTCATACTTTTTTAAAAAAATAAATAAATGTCCCTATACGTTGTAAGGACACCTTCATTTCACCTTATAAGCACGGAAACAAAGGTACAAGTTATATAAACGTAAGAGACAAAACAACTACACCCAGTCTTTGTCTTACAAGTGCAACTCATTAGTTTCTATGTGTCTTTCTGTTTTATTGGGCTAGCCTATGTTTCTTTAGGTCTATGTGTATATGTATTTTCTACTCTTTTGTGAATATTTTGTTTTTTTGATAAACGAATCCTAGACGTATCGTATCCTATGTTTTTCAAGGAAGTTCGTATCGCCGTATAGGATTCGTATCGTATCTGTGCATCATAGATATAAAATCATTTTGAAGAGTTCAGTTAAAGGTTTAAAGCGGTTTAATCTGAAACAACCCAATTTTAGGCGATTCAATTTGTCGTCCAACTGAGGTTAAATCATCTGCCAAATAAGCAGTTTCTAGTTCGACGGATTGAACTGATCGGTTCCAGCATTGCGCATAATCCAGTTCAACATGACTGAACAAAGTACATAGAGATGACCAACACTTCATCAAAGAGAAGTTGGATAGTGGGCTTATAGCTACATCACACATCCCTACAGGGCTTCAAGTGGTAGTTGTATTCACTAAGGGGCTTCCTATTGAGCAATTTCGAGATCTTACATGCAAGCTGGGAATGATAGATATCCATTCACCAACTAGAGGCGGAGTGTTGTAAATAGTGTAATTATTGTAATTATTTATCTGGCCCATTTATTAGGTCTGTTAGGTTTAGGTTTAGAATAGATTAGCATTTGTACCCTAAACACAATTCTACTGATATTCAGATTCACTTTCACAATATCTTTGTACTCAAAATAATAATGTTTTATCTTATTTTTTATCTAGTGCACATCAAATACATGAAAGGATAATGCTTATATCTCGTCTCTATCATATCTTATCTCTATATCATATATTGTCTCTATCCTATTCTGACCATCAAACGAACCCTTAGTAACTCAAGCCTAAGGCTTGCTTGGATATTTTAAAACTAGCAAAGTGGAATAGAACGAAATAGAATGAAGCGAAATGGAAAAAAGTTTTCGTTCCATTGTTTGGTTATTTTATGACATAACTGAATAAAACTTCTATTTATATTTAGAAAGCGGGGCAGAGTGAAATGAGTTATAATTTTTTATTGTATATTTAGATTTAATTAAAAAACACTATTATGTGAAGGATTATGAAATAAAAGGATGAAATAGTATTAAGTTGCTACACATTTGTGATATAAAACAAAATTGTTGCGTGGAGTAAGCAAGGAAGGTGTGCTTTCAGAACAGAGATTAGTGGGTAGATAGATGATTTAATATTTTTTGATGATACTTGCTTTCTCTCTCTTGATGTCCATTTTCAATGTATTGTATATTAGAGGCCACTTGTCTACTAACATTGTTTTTGTATTTAATTTTTTTTTTTGTTTTTTAGCAACTTCAAACCCAAAAGTCTTCCCTTTTTGATCATTAACATTGAAAAAGTATTGAGGATTAAAAAAATATTTTATAGACTATACTATTAAAAATATTTGCAGTAGGCCCAATGGCTTAATCTACTATGAGACACGGAGGGTCGACTCGACCCGGTGCTCCTGGGTTCGATTCCCGTAGTGTACAAACTCTGTGTTAGCCAGTATGAAATTTGATCCTAAGCCTGAGCGAAGATCAGTCTTTCGTTGAAAACGTTGGGACACTCCGTAAATAGTCGGTACGAAAAAGAAAAAAAATATTAGCAGTAGGAGGCATGTTTTTGAGTAAGCTAGGTATTGCGTTAACTCTTGCCTTTGTTTTTTCTTACCGACTCTAGATTATATTTTCTCTAAATGGATATGATATGAAAATTTTTACCTTATCTGTTTCTATCCTAATATTTCTACTTCATAACACCCTAAAGTTTTTATTATGGTAGCTCGTCTTCTAGTAGTTCTTCTACAGAAACACTAGGAGATTCCCCAACAAATGGGGAAATTTAAATCCATAGGATCGTACCATTGATTTAGATACAAGTACAAATGACAGAATAGTAACAAATAAAGTTGGAAATGAAGTAACAATAACCAATGAAAGTTAAAAGAAATGTTGAAAATGTTACTCAAAAGGCGAAGAGAAGTTAAAGAATGGAACAAAAAAAAATACGAGTGCATACACCGTAAAAAGTAATATTATGTTGCCAGTAGTGTAGCAACAACAGTTGTTTATGAAGCTGAAAGACATAAGTTGAAGCTAACCTTGAGAGCTATCCAGTGGCAGATCCAGAAAATTTCATTCATGGGGGCAAGTAAATGAACTACCTATAATATTTCATAAAATAAATTAAAATAAGGTTTTACAAAATACATAATCACGTATGTGACAAAAAATACCAAAAAAGATATTTAATTACTTCCACAAGTTACAATTGTCTTTCCACAAGTTACAATTGTCCTCTACGTGTTTTCATATTCTGAAAATGCTGTATGATAATTTCATTGTCAATACTATTAAAAATATCACTCTCAATATATGTAACCAGACAATCATTCAACCATTCATCTCCGATACGATTGTGCAATCCATTCTTCACATAACTCATTGCAGAGAAAGATCTTTCAACTGTTGCAATTGCCACCGGCAAAATCAAAGCTAGCTTCAAAAGTAAGTAGACCATTGGATACGCAATATGTCGTCTAGTTCTCACCATCATTTCAGAAAGATCAGTAATCCCATTTAACTTTGAAATTTGATCATCAGACCGAACATCTATGATAAAATTTTCAAGTTGATTATCAAGCCTCTGGGGCTCAATAGAAGAAAATTCCGATGGATTAAACTTAGCCAAACGAGTCAACTTCTCCTTATCAAATGTGTTTGAATTTCCACTTGAAGACGAGAAGGAACGAACGAGTGAGAGAGAGGAAAACAAATTTTAATTTAGGATTTAAGGTAAGTAACTCCGTAAAGACGGTCTTTGTTTGGATTATACAAAAAAAGATTTGAGCCTGACTGTGTATTTTGGCAGCTGGATATTTGTGGGGTCAGACCCAATTTTTTATTAGGGGCAAAAACTTTTTACTGGGTATAATAAAAATAAATCTTTTTTTTGGTGGGGTCAATTGACCCCAATACCAACATGCTGCATCCGCCACCTGCTATGAATAAGATTTGCTTAACCTCAGATTTATGGAACTCACAAAATCAGATGATCGATTACATGGTGCTTATAGGTCATTTCATTGATGCTAATTAACTGAGTTTTGCAGAAATGCGTTCTTAGTTTTTTTTTTCTTCATATATCTCCTCCTCAATGAGGTGTTGACATCGTTGATGTGATCCTCAAATGTCTTCAAGAATGTGGCATTGAAAATAAAATACTGAGTATGTCAATGGATAATGCACAATATAACAATAGGTGTTTGAAAGAATTGAAAGTTCTCTTTTCAAGGCACAAGAAATTAGTGTTGGTTGAGAAGTTTTTCATGTGTGCTATTGTGCGCACATATACTAAACTTGCTTGTTCAAGATGGAATGGGAAGAATGACAAAAATAGTTGAAAAAGTGTGAAAAAGCATCAAGTTCATCAATCAATATTTCTAAAGCAAGATTGTCCGCATTGTCTCAAATAGTTCAATAACAAAATTATATTTAACAAAATATGAATTTTCAGTGCAAAAGGAAATTACCTAAAGGTATATACTCCTTCCCTTTTTATACTTTTGTTTGAAGATTGTATCACAATGTAGATGTGGAGTTCTCTTTTTCGTAGACTATTAGTATTTAGAAGTCACATTAAATCTCAACTAATCCAAGTCGAGCCGGGTGGGCACATATAAAGTGTTTAGATTTCAAAGTTCTGAGTGTTTATGCTTCTATGCCTTTTTTGGGAGGGAGGGTTAATATGTTTAGTGTAATTTAAATAATTATATATTTTTGTCTAATTAATCATGTTTAGTCACACTACACTCATTGTTGGGTGAACTCATTTTTAATAAGTTAATTTTTGTTTTCATTTGTTAATTTTTAATTGAAATTGGAAAATAGGATATACTAAAATCAAAGTTCATATGGATGGAATATTACATATGAAATCTAGAATAACTTCCCATTATTGAATTGAAGTATTGGCAAACTTAGGTTTATTTATCAATGTTCCATGATACATTCTCAAAGCTGATTAAAGAGACCAAGATTAGTACTCAAGGATTCGAAATGAAACTGTGTTTTTACCGCGGTCTGCTGGTGAAAAGACCAAGATTAAAGAGATTAAGTTCTTTCTCCTCGGCCTCATCATTCTCAACTTCATCTTCATTAGAAACTAGCCAATTGTAAGGAAGCTGGATTTTAGGCTCAAAGCTGATACTGCTTTCTGATACTTTCTCAATCTGTAAAGGTTGATGTGTTCTCGATCGCCATTCTGAGCCTTTTATGTCTTCCATGTTTAGCGCGTGCAAGCCCCATTCCTTAATAACCAAACCATGGTGAGCTTTAAATGTGATTTGAGCTCCTGTTTTTACAAAATGGCAGTGTTCCTGAGAGATATAGATTGTCCAAAGATAGCTTGAGCCATCAACCTTGTTTAGTTCCAAACTAAGTGGCATATCAAATCGTTCTTCTGTGTGTTCACTTTCAAAGGAAAGATAAAGTGGATATGGCAGTGGTGAGGAGAGCGAATGAGATGAAGAACCAGATACACCAAGACTATTATTTACTTCAAATGCTAGACAAAAGACAAAGCCAACCCAGTGAGCATGCATTTCAGAGTGCTTTATCCTTATTATTGAACTCCCGTTAAATCGGTAATCAAACCTTAATGGAATTTTTTTCCATTCCACATGCAAAGGAAGAACAATGTCAAAGCCACATCGAAAGTGACGAGGTTCCTAATATCAAAAGAAAAAAAAATAAACACGTAGGTTAAGGTATAATTGAGCTAGAGAGGTGTGAGTGCAAGGGAAGGCATCCAAAGTGCACAACCCAACTAATCTAATATATAAAATTATAAGTCATGAAAAATGCTAAGCAACTTGAGGAATAAAGATCAGATGACTAAGTGACAGACAAAAATATATAAAATCTTCACACGATTAAGATTTATTGATAAGATAATATTTTAAAATACCTTCTTACTGATGAAGCACTATCTAATAGGAGATTAGGATAATATTTAAGCACACACATGAAAATGCAACAAGTTTAAATATATTAATAAAGTGTTGATCCTACAAGGGATATCAGTGGAAAATACACACATATATGAGAGTTAGAGAAAATGTGGGTAATTAATAAAGAGGAGAGAGAGGTGGGAAAGTAGGCAGAGTAGACACCTTAACTAGTCTTTGTAGCCAGTCATATATTTTTTCCTAGAGAAGTAGTAGGCATTTGAATTGATATGAAACAACCTCATCAGACATCTGGGATCCGAGTCCAACCTTGGGACAATCATAAATGTATAATCCAGATGTTGTCCTAAAATATCTTCCCACTGATGGAGCACTTTCGGTTGGGAGCTTAGGCAGATATTCAAGACTATGACAATGAGACAAGTTTAGATATGCTAGACCGGAAAGCCTCTCAATCGTTGAAGGAGTTGAATGAATGTTATTTCCCTGTAGATTTAGTCTTTCTAAACCCCTTAAGTCTCCAATAGCTTCAGGTATTTCAGAAATATAGCAAAAGCTTAAGTCTAGAAAAATCAAAGACCTCAAGCAGCCACGTAGATCAAGAGTTGTAAGAGATGTCATATTGTTAAAGCTGTCGGGCATTCCAACAAGATTTGTACATTCTCTCAAATTTAAGAATTTAAAGCTTTACAAGAGTCCCAATAGATTCATGAATCGTGGATAAACTTGTGCATCGATCCATATCAAGGTACTCAAGATTTGATACTCCTGTGAAATCTGGAGCGTTTTTAAGTTTTGTACATAAGGTCTGTGTTAAGACAATATATATTTACCAAGACTTCTAATGTTTCAACAAATGTGATGAGCATAGAGATGGTCAACAAATGTGTTGCGAGTGTCAGATCCTCTAAAACTGATAAACACATCATATCTATAGCTTTGGATGCAATTAGAATCCATAGAAGAACTACAACATGTACTTCCCTGGCCCACATGGCTAAGTTGGGAAGATGGCTGACAATCCCTAGAGGACCAAATTAATTGCCGAAGAAAGGATGTACAAAAGAAAAACGCATCTGTGATATGAAAATGCATCTCATAAGTAAAAGCATAACATATAATAAGAGGCTATTTGGGTTAAGCTTATTTGGATTTATCTATCCACAATAGTGTTTATGAGACTGTTTGTGAGGGATTATAGAAAAAATGTATAACATGTCTATAATCTATTTTCCGCTTATTTGTAGAAGCTCTCCATAATGGCTTATGACAACAACTTATAGCTTATATAAAAACAATTCAACTTTATTTTATCGAGCTAGTTTGAATTGATTTATTTGAACTTATCTACTTTCATACGCATTTCAGAGACTCTTTGAAATAGCTTGTCGAAATACCTAATGACATATTGATAGGCTCTCAACAATTTTGGTCACAATCAATGTGTGAAAATATCTAAGCATTTTGGTCTTCAATATGTTTTTTATGGTCCTTTTGGTCTCAAATGCATTATTTTTGGTTAACTTAGTCCATAAAAGCACGGAGAAAATATACACTTAGGAAAGCATTTGCAATATCAATACATTCAAGAGTTGACATTGGTCAAAACGTCTATTTGCTCGTAAGAAGAGGCAACTTGGTGCTCTTGGGTTTGATTCCCGCAGTGGACAAACTCAGTGTTGACCAGCGAAATTTGCTCTTTAAGTACAAGCAGATTTTTGTCTTTCTTTAAAAACGTTGAGACACTTCATGCGTAACCTGCAATAGTATGAACCAAACATATCTAATGATTGTTGGTTGTAATGTTATCAGAACCGGACCGGTCATCGAGCCGGTCAAGGCACTGAATCACTGGTTCTTTGGTCGGGCCGACAGGTCTTTAGTCGGACTGCATGAGCCGGTCTATATTAAATAAATTCAAAAATTAGAATATATACTAAGAAAGTATTTATAATTGTAATTAAGTAAAATGATAAAATATTTAAATTTAATAATAAATAAAATATCTAAAAATTATAAAATATCTGCTTCAAAAAAAAATATAAATATATTGTCTTGTATACATTTATTAATAAAAATATATCTATGTAAAGGCTAAATATAAAAATTGTGGAACATTAAAAAGTGAAATATGTTATATAATATATTGTGGCGCAGAGGTAGTTTGAGTTGCTGATCACCAAATGTTCCTAGGTTCGATTCGATACCCACCTTTGACATTTTTAAACTAAAAAAAGTTGTTTCAAAAATCTGTAAAACCCAATCGGACCGGTCAGACCACCTGCTTTCTTATTGAGTCGGCCGGCTCAACTGGTACAATTGCAGAACCGTTTCAACACCTAAGCCGGTACGGTGGAGGCACCGGAATCCGGTCAGACCAGCTTGTACGGTAGGGTTTTGATAACACACTTGGTTGTGTGAATGTTGTGACTTATTTTTAATTAGTACTTATTTTGTCATTAAGTGTCTCTTTTGCCATCAAATGGTTATTTTGTCATAACAATAACTCTTTCTTTAATTAGTACTTATTTTTAGGATGTTGGCGCCTCAATTCAAAGCAGAAAAGTTTGCAGATTCTTTAACTATAAACAAAAAGAATTACATTTACCTCGACTTAATGAACTAGTGGGAGTTCTCAGCAACAAGTAGATAAAATCTTCATCAACAAGTTGGTATGTTATGGTGGCTTTTTTTTTTGTACTCATACATCACATCAATTTGTTGTCGAGAGTCCTCATCAACAAGTTGACAAAATCCTCATCAACAAATTGATGAGTATATATGTTAATGGCAGCTTTTAGTGTATCCTCATCAACAATTTGTTGCGTATTCTTACCTCACATCAATAAGTTGTCGAAATTTCTCTTCAACAAGTTGACGAGAGGTATACACATTAAAAAATTTCCCATTAACACACTTGGTAGCTTTTTTGGTGGAGAATTTCGTCAAATATAAGGGATGCACATCTTTAGAGGGAGAAAGGGAGAGATCTTAAGAGAGTGAAAGAAGTAAAGAGGAGTGAGCATTAGAAACTTGATTAAAGTTACCTAGGAAAAATGATATTTTTAAAGGGGATGCACAGTGCCGAAATTCACTGATATTAATAACACTAGTATGTGATAATCATCCAAAAATGATGAAGTTACTCACATAAAATAAAAAGATACTTCATCTGTAATAGAATATAAGTAAAAGTGGATCAACTAAAGTTGATGTATTTGGTCTAAAACTTGGACCAAATACATCACAAAAAAAATTATTGATCCACTTTTACTTATATTTTGTTACAGATGAAGTAAATATTATATAAAATGATGAAATTTATTGCTGGCTTCATTATCTAATGTGTCAAACTTTATATTTAATAAATTTAATTTTATTCACAGTTATATTAAATTATAATTGTTTAACGAACTTAACAACTGACATATCATTAAAATTGTCATATAATGTGATTAATAATAATAAAAATAATAATAATGATAATTTAAACCAAGTGAACTAGATTATAAATATTCATAAATAAATGAATAAACACACAAAATATACTGCCTCCAGACTCATATATAAATAACAAACAACTTTTTAGATTCATTGAAAAAATGAAGTCCAGATACATCACTTTTTCAATGAATCTAAAAAGTTGTTTGTTGTTTATATATGAGTCCGGAGATAGTACATAATAACGTTGAATTATATTGTATTGTCAAAATCCGATACTTAGAAATGGGTTCAAGTAGAACCCGGTTTGACCCAAATAGACCCATCCATGAACCATGAGAGACATTTGTTTATTTATTTATCACTACCACCAAAAACATCGATAACCCGATTCTTTTCCATATCTGTCTCCCATCTCAAAACTCCCTTGTCTTCAATGGCTTCCATTGTCAACATGCTTTCAGTTTCACCAAGATTATTCTCACCCACAACAACAAGAACCTCTTCAGTTCAACCACAACCCATTTTTGCACCACTTTTTCTCTCCTCTACCAGTAAGTTGACTTCAAAGTGTTCTTTTTAGTTACTCATAGAGTGAACTGTAGTGTGTTCAGAACACCCTTTTGGGGTGTCTTTTCAATTCACATATTCAATGTGATAATCAATCATGATGAATCTGTTTAGTTTCTCAGCTACCATCATAGTTAGTTAAAGTTGCGGTTTCTGCTTTTTATAGTTTCCCAGCTACCATCATAGTTAAAGTTGTGGTTTTTATGCTTTTTGTTCCTACTTGTGTCTGAGATTGTTGATGTTTATGTGGACATTGTAGGACGGAGATTAACTATTAGAGCAGCTGAAACTGATGCTAATGAAGGTGGTTTTGAGTTTTTGGTTTGATTCTATTTGTAGCTCATTTTACATTATTTATTGTTTTTGTCACTGAAATGTTTTGTTCTTTGGGTGTTTGAGAAGTTAAACCTGAGGTACCGGATAAGGCACCTGCTAAAAATGGTTCAAGCTTTAATCAGCTTCTTGGTATTAAAGGAGCTTCTCAAGAATCAGTGAGTCTGCCCTCAACCTTATTGCAATTTCTTTCCATTTTCTGATTTTGATTGGATCATTTTGTTTTCAATTTTCATTGTGACGGATGCATGAAATGATCAGAATCTCACAAGGTCAAGACTTAAAAATTGAATCCCCTAATCTTTTAAGTTAGAGGCACAATCAAACTAAGCAAGGAAATAAAATAGACATTGGACATTCCAAACACCAAAATGAGGGAATCATTAGTGGACCTTCTATCTACAGTGGAACCAGCCCTCTAATCCTTTATAATTCACTTTCTGAAAAATAAGGTTATCTTGAGATGCTTCAAGATTTGGTACACTGCTTCCAACTAGTGGCCCTCTTCCATTTGTTCATTAATTGAGTCACAGTGCTGATTGGAAAATTGATATCAGGACAGGTATGATTTTTCTGTATCGATTTCCCCTCAAGCCTCTAATATCTCCCAGTGTCAAGAGGGGAACCTTTTAGTTTGAGACCAAGTTTGTAGTTAGCTTCCACGGCAGTGTTTGATAATCTGTACTTCGTTTGATAAACAGAAATGCCTTATATGGTTTGTGCTACTTCTAATTCATGTGCTAGTGCCTAGTGGCTTCTTTAACCTGTCTATCTTTTCAATATACTCTCTTGCGACCACAGTATCATCTACGTATACAATTAAAGACTTGTAAGGGAGGAACACAGAAACAAAAACAGCAATTGGACCAGAGAATGCGATTGCATTAGACGACCACATTTGAACAGATCGAGTAAGTGAATATGTCCATGAATTCATTCGAGACGTGAGCAAAACTCAGATTGGAGAAGAATATGGTCCGTGGGTTCCATTTATTGGAACTCTTTTTCTATTTAATATACCAAATCGAAACCTGTCTGGATATCATGAAAGTAGGATGGCCACCGTGGGTGGTTCATTGTTTGACTAAGTTTCCTGAGATGTTGATGTCTCAGAGGTGTTGGATTGGACTCGAAGACTTCTCTTCAGCCATTGCTTGATGAACTCATGGTGCCGAACTCATTCATTGTTACTCGTGATCTCATAGTTAGGGCTGTTTGGAGAAGGCTCCTGAATCCTGATGTCATCTGTAAAATATAGAGCAGAGAGGCAGAGATGTTCTGTGGTTTTGTGTACTTTTCAGGAAAAAAAACTACAACTTAAGGACGTTGGCAACATTTAGTTTTGGCTAATCAAGTCCTATAAGTGGGAATTAAAAACAAAATCAGCTTTTCTGCTAAATCAGAGAAATCAAACCCTTCCAAACATTCCTGCCATGCTGTATACTAATCTGGATTCATGTCCTTTACAATTCATCGATGCCTATTAATTTAGTCTTTTTTTACATTATAGAAGATATAGTTTAGTATTTCGATATGAGTAACACTGTAAGTATAACTTTTGTTCTAAGTAAATATCACTTTAATCTGCAAGTTGATTGCTTTATTGCATGGTAAAAATAATATGATCATAAGATAGTTTTTGATAAATTTCTGGATTTGATGATTCATTGTGTAATAAATTGTGCACTGCAGAACATATGGAAGATCCGTCTTCAACTTACAAAGCCTGTAACTTGGCCTCCATTAGTTTGGGGTGTAGTTTGTGGTGCTGCTGCTTCTGGTACTAAATTTTAGCATAACATTAAAATATAACATGCATTCACTTCAAATTCAAGTTCTCTATCTAATGCTTCATCTACATGATACACGTTAATCCGTGATTTGGCACAACTTCCCGACATTCTAAAACAACTGTGCCTCTGTTAGGAAATTTCCATTGGAACTTTGAGGATGTGGCTAAATCAATTCTGTGCATGATGATGTCTGGTCCATGTTTGACAGGATATACACAGGTATTTTTATTTTGTGCTGATATAAAGTCTTACCAAATGCTATTAAATTGGTGTATAAAACTGAAATTTGGTTGTTAATTTTTTTAGACTCTGAATGATTGGTATGACCGAGAAATTGATGCAATAAATGAACCTTATAGACCAATTCCTTCTGGGGCAATATCTGAGAATGAGGTATCTTGTAAACCTGAGACTCTTTTCCTTTTGTCACTTGTTTATTTTTATTTGTTCATCTTCTTACTCAAAAATCTGCAGGTAATTACTCAAATATGGGTGCTGCTACTAGGAGGTCTTACCATTGCTGGTACTTTGGATATATGGGTGGGTACTTTACTCAAAAATCTCAGGATCCATCTTTTCTGAATGCAAATCATCAGAAGCTTGGTTACTAAAATCTTTTCCTTTACAGGCAGGGCATGATTTCCCTATAGTTTTTTACCTTGCACTGGGTGGATCCCTTTTATCATACATATATTCTGCACCTCCTTTAAAGGTAGTTCTTTTAAAAATTTCCACATTTTTTCTTTATATGTTTTCCCTTTTCCTTTGGTGGTCATTTGACTAAGTTCTCTACATGTTTTTCTAGTTAAAACAAAATGGATGGATTGGAAACTTTGCCCTTGGAGCAAGTTACATTAGTTTGCCATGGTGTGGTATCTTCTACTTTGATAGCTAATTGCTATATGTTTTATTCTGCTTATGAACACAGTTTTTTGCTAATTCATTGATTTTGTTTTCAATTAGGTGGGCTGGTCAGGCTTTGTTTGGTACTCTTACACCAGACATAATTGTTCTCACACTTCTATACAGCATAGCTGGAGTATGTAGTTCATGAAATTTTATTGTTCATGAACTTATGATAATGTGTCAAACAATACCTTAGTTAGACTGGTTATTGATATTTTTGCTGATTTTCCGTATCACATTGCAGTTGGGAATTGCCATTGTGAATGACTTCAAAAGTGTTGAAGGGGATAGAGCTCTAGGACTTCAGGTTCTACTATATTATTATCCTTTGCCTTTCAGTAACTCTAATATGAACTTTTTCATGCTTTTTAGCTGACTTTTCTTTTGGCAATCTTGTTTTGAACAGTCTCTTCCTGTTGCTTTTGGTGCTGAGACTGCAAAATGGATATGTGTTGGTGCTATTGATATTACACAATTATCTGTCGCTGGTACATTTTGATCCCTCCAATACATGCAAATAATTACTCTAATTTTTTACTTGAGTTCTGGTGAACTAGTGCTTCAACCAGCAAGACTTAATTAGTCACCTTTGAACTAAAAATGAAAGTAACATTATGGTTGCAGGATATCTACTTGGAGCTGGTAAACCGTATTATGCTTTGGGTTTACTTGCCTTAATAGCTCCACAAGTCTTTTTTCAGGTAAAATACACAATTAAATCATGTGATTTAGCTAAAGACATGCTTACTGTATTAACTTTATAAATTTATATTGCAGTTCAAGTACTTCCTCAAAGACCCTGTGAAATATGATGTTAAATATCAGGTATATGTTAATCACTTAAACTTCAGCTTCTAAGATTATATAAATCATGAATAGAACATGGCATCTTTTTAGAGTAAGATTATTTATTCTAAGGTTTCGATGTATTCAGGCTAGTGCTCAACCATTTTTGGTGCTTGGTCTGTTGGTTACTGCTCTAGCAACTAGCCACTGATTTTGGATTGGATTCACACAAGAAGATACCAGTTAGAAGGAAATTCACAAATATGTGGCTTTTGATAATTATCTACATAGAAGATATGTACCATAGTTTTTGTTTGTCATCCTTCTCATCAAGGCTTGTACTATTTATTTTCTGTTTTTTCCCTCTAATTTTTGTTTTGTTATATCTTATCCATTTTAAGTTTTTTATTTTTAAATTTAAGTTTTGAGACTTGAGGTTTCCTTTTTAGGAAAGCTTTGGAAGACAGATGTACAAAATGTAGACATATACAATTTCCTTTCACGGCTTAATAAATATAAGCTTGATTTATGTTGATTGTCTTTCATTTGTGAGGTCTTTTTATACCTTGTTTGCTTTATCAGCAAACTTATCCAGCTAAATTAAGTGTAGCTATTATGACTGCAAAAACTTGATAGGAACCCACATATTAAAACATATATTTAACATGAAACACTTACCATTACAAAGTAAAAGGAGAGATAAAGATCCCCCGTAGCCTAAAAACACAAAACACTTAACCACTAAACATCATCAAAACACACATTTAAAACTAGTATAAAAAACAAGTTAAACAAGACACAACAACTTCCTAGTTAAGTTCTCCTACATCTGAGTTAAGAAAACAGCACAAGTTCTCTAGTTAAGTTCCTTCTTCCTACATCTGAGTCCTAAACTTAGACTCATCAATCTCTATGTCTTCCTCAGCAGCACGTTCTTCACCAGATTTGTCCATAGTGCTGAGTCCTCCTTTGCGACCCATCTCTTGATACCCTTCTCTCCCCATCTGTTCCTTCCTTGTCTGCCCTCCTTTGGTTCCCATCTCTTGATACCCTTCTGACCCTAGCTGCTGCTTCCTTGTCTGCCCTCCACGGCTCCTTCCTACTCCATTCAACATCATCATACAAATTGTTAATAATTCACCAAATCAAGTAACATAAAATGCATATAAATGTGTTCTTAAGAGAATACCTTCAGCTAGGTTTTCTTGAGCTTCAAGAGACTTGCCACCAGTGCCACCAGGAACAACAGTTTCACCAAGCCTAGCTCTCTCTTCAAGTTCTTCACGGCTTGCTTGTTGAGATGCCATGATAGTTACTCACTTCTACTTCAATGATAACTAGTAGTTTTCTTAACAGTGTCGTGTTATAGTGAAGAAAAGGACTTGTATTGATGTGAAAGAAAATGAAAGGTTGGTGGGTTTGATTTATAGTGTTACACAATATACATGGAAAGTTGAAAAGTAATGCATTATGCATGGTAATGGAACTACCATGCAAGGACACGTGTGAAGAAACGCGGCTAAAGGTGAAAGATGACACGAAGACAAAATGCCACTGTGAAAATAGCATATCGTGACACACATCAGTTTACTGTTGGCACGGTGAACTTTACCAGTAGCATCGGTTGCGGTGTGGTAGATAAGCATTGCCAAGTAAATAATTGTTTTGGTTATATGAATTATAGAACAACGTATAATTAAACTATTGCTACGAACAAGCTTTATTTCTGAATTGTTTTAGAATTTTTAGAAAGCTTTCTCGAAAAAGGAAAAATTGAATTTCGATCCATAAGTAATTTATTTTTAGGCCTCAATGTATTAAAAATTTTAAATAGTTTATACTAAAATACAGCGACCTAATAATAATTTATTTAAAAGTTTAGGATGCAATTACGATTTTTAGTTCCAAAAAAATCCCAGATAATTCATGAAGTTACTATGTAATTAGACATAACAAAATATTTGATAGCAGGCCAGAAATATACTTGTGAGCAAATAATCAATAAGAATGCAAAACGGTTGATGATATTGATAGTGACAATTATGCTGTTCAACTGAACAGATAAACCTTTCGAATGCACAGGCGTTCAATAAAAAACAAGTGATTCAGAAAAGCCAAGACACTCTCATATATGTTTGGAAAATTTTGGTTTTGCATAAATGGATTCTAGAAAATTAATTTTAAAATAAAAGTTAAATCGATTTTAGAAAATTAATTTTACAAAACATTGCTACTGGATAAAAAAAATGTGGCTTTTAAAATCACGTAAAGTTTTTGACAATTGATAGCACCTTATTCAAATAATAAAACAAAATAGACTCTTTGAGGGGTTTCTAAAGCCAAGAACAAGTACAAAACGAATGTCTCAAACACAGCCTTTCGTTTGTTTTTAGTTGATGATATTTGCTAACAAAATGTGCACACGAAAATTGCTATCCATGTCTAAAAACACTATACTAAATTAATATCCAAACAGATACACTTTAGTGAACAATGTAGCAAAATTGAAAAGGCTGTCGAAAATTATGAAATGAAACATTTCTGGTTGTTGGGATATGGAAGGGGATGGGGATGTTAACTTAATCTTGAGTTGTTGCCCCATTAGTTGCGTCCATAGGCTCAGCAGCTTCAACTGACTCATCAGCCTTATCCTCTTTCTTACCTGTGCAAACAAAAAACAAGCATTATTTGTTTAGTAAAGTACCACACCAAAGAACATTGAAACTCAGAAAACAGCAAGTGTCTGCTCTATGTAGTGCCGACACATTAGATAGAACATCACGTATCCGGTGTCATACACCGACATCGACATTGACACTTCAATTGCATCCATTTTCTCAAACTATATTAGTATCTATTTGTTCATGTCAATGTTGTGTCTGGTGTCCGTACTTCATAGGTCTAACTAAGAGTGCCTTTTTGGACAACACACCACGTGTTCCAAAACAAGTTTCTAGAGGTGTTGTAACAAAAGGTGTTGTTAGCTATGCCCCAAAAGCAAATGATGCAACCATGGATTTTAAAAGAGCATAAGAGGGAACAAAACAAGGTATAATCAAGAAGTAACATGATCTTCTAAGACTTACCTTTCTTCTTCTTTCCACCACCTTTCTTCTTTGTCTTTGTGCCCAAGGCTAACCAGGCCTTAATCTCAGGATCATCTACTGTTTTTGTGGGCTGCAATTCTTGGAGTGGATGAGTTGTAATCCTATCCGATCCATTTGGCATTAACAAGACTGTGAATTTGATGTGTGCAACAAAATCACCTGATAAGAAAAATAGCATGACATTAAGGCTCTTTCAAATCTAACACTTATGGAGATCCAATCATGTTGCAACAACCTAGACAAAATTTTACCTGGCTTTTCATGCAAAACAGGATATGGCTGCAAGAGCTCGTGATTCATACACTCCACTAAACCGAGGCGGGCTCTTTTTTCCTCCAAAGCCCTATTATAAAATAAATACCATTTTAAGTGGAAAGAAGATGACCCAAAATGAAACTCAAGCTTTATCACAACAGCGATAAATCGTTCAGTTCACAAAGTTACCTAGCAGAGAATGGCATGATTGGAAACTTTTGGCTTATTTCACTGAAAATGAACCTAGATGCTTTCATCTTCAGGTGATAACTCTTGTCAACAGCCCTCTTATAAATAGTTGTCTGCTTCTCATCCAGCAGTTTAGGCTGCAAAGGATAGAAAACTTAGTTTTGATAATTCATACTGAGCTACACTATGCTAACAATTATATTAATTTAATAAAATTAACCATACCTTGCCTTCTCCAGTGCTTGTTACTATATCAATTGCATAAACTTCATTTTCCTCAAACTCTGCTTCATCAACCCTGGTCTCTGGATTAGTAATACTAAGCACAACTTTATTGCCATCAATCACAAACTGCTTCATTTGGTGGCTTAGAACACCCTCAACAATTTTGCAATCATAGGCAGCAGCAACCTTTTGAATTGCTTCAGTTACATCCTTGTTCTGTCAAGAAAAAATATACAAATAATTAATACTAACTAACATTGACAATATATAAGGCTGCAGTTGTCTGTATTACTACTGCACCAATTAAAAGAGACAAACATTGACAATATATAAAATTTTAAATAATGTCGAGCAAATTTCATTTTAGGGATCAGGGAAAGAAGGGAACCAATATACCAAAAATACATTAAAAAAAGCATTTCAATCAACTAATTTTTCCTCTTTACATACAGATTGAAATGTATCTGTTTGAATATTGAACTGTGTTGGCTACAATAGACAATTGTACTGACTATATAAATCAGCACAACCATGAAACTATTTTCAGCCGATTCTAGTTTTGGCAACAGGGAAAAGAGGAAATCAATATGGTACTGATCACCTCGGCAAAGTTGCCAATATTACAGCTTTAACATATGCCAAGAGTATTAAAGCCCAAATATACATTGATAAAGCTGACAAGGGTTGCAATAAGTACTATAGCATTAAGGAGTAAATTAAGAAAACACAGTCAAGTAGAACAATACATAGAACCTTCAATAAGTATCATATTTAATCTCTGAAAATTCTATAAAAAAAGGAATCCCTTGCAGTATAACAGGGTCAATAAAAAGCACAGGTAGTGGTTTGTACATTAAGAGGGACTACACCATGAATGTGTCTATCTCTCCTAAAAGACTCCTAATATCCATTATGGATGTGACGTTGAGGAATTTATGGAACAAAGGTTGAACAGTCTCCATCAGTGTAACTGACAAAAATAGGCTTCACAGGAGTTTATCCGTAGCCTTAAATGCATTCATCATATAGAGATCAGTTCACCAAAATCCCAAAATAAAATAGTTTTGAGAGGGACTGGAAACTAAGGAAAACCCATAGATCTAGCTAAGATTTTTCCTTTTGTAATTTCAATCAAAATAAAAATAACATTTAGGTAAATAATGTACAAAAGAGCTTGAAGTGGCAACCAAGTAATCTCGGAATCTCAAAAGTACAAACAGAAAGAAAACTACACACTCCAGCCAAGAAAAGAGCCCGTGATATGACTAATGTGCTTAACTGGCGGGACAACATAAGGAAATGCACAATTGACCTCTATCAGTGTAACTATGACAAAGAAGCTTCATCGGAGTTTATCCATGGCTCATAAAAGTTTTCATCATTTAGAGATCAAAAATCATAGGGCAAAAGAATCCACGTGGACACTGCATATGGAATAATCTAACTTCTCTGCAACTTTCATGGGCCGAATTCGCCTATATAGGTTTGTTACTGAGTATGACCTTAGACCTAAGGTGTTAGTAAGAAAGATGAATGTAATCAGAAGTACAAAACAAACGAGCAATCTCAGAAGTGTACAAAACAAAGAGAAAAATACACATGTCAGCCAAAATAAGAGCTCTAAAGATGACTAATGTGCTTATTTGGCAGTACAGCATACAGAAACGCAGGATTGACCTCTATCAGTGTAACTATGACAATGAAGCCTCATCGGAGTTTATCCATGGCTTATGAAAGTTTTCATCATTTAGAGATCAAAAATCACAGGGCAAGGGAATCCATGTGGACACTGCATACAGAGTAATCTAATTTATCTGCAACTTTACTGTGCTGAATTTGCCTATATAGGTTTGTTACTGACTATGACCTTAAACCTAACTAAGGTACAAGTAAGAAAGATTCGTGTAATTAAAATACAAACCAACTGATATTTTAAATGCAGATAAAAAAGGGGAACATCTTACAATAAATTACCTTCTTTCCTGGCCTTACAAGCCTCAAAGCCACCTCCGCAGCGGTGTTTGCAGCAGCAAGGACATCAGCTGCCCGTCCGGTAACTGGACCTTCCTGAAGAACATGAGTGTGTGCCACAGCAGCAATGAACCCATCTACATGACAAGCCAAATCACTGCAACCAGCCAACCAAAAAAAGCCACAATGATTAACTTTCAAGTAATAACCAAAATCATTGGAACAATCCTCTCATCATAAATCACATAACAATGCTCCAAAAATCTTACATTTTCAATATGTCGCCCTCTTCCAACACTGTTTCATCACTGGCTAGAGGAGAGAAATGGCAAATTACATTGTTTACAGATATGCAAGTCGGGAAAGCAACACCTCTCTCAATCTTCTTCTTCACATTTTTATAAACATTACTAGTTTGCCTTCACACCAAAAAAAGAGGCACCCCATAAGCTAAAAATCATTAAAATCAAAACAAAAAGAAGCTAAAACAACTATTAACAATTTCAACATAAACATACAATACTCAATCAATTAACTTATAAAATGGGTATAGAGCTTACTCTCTAATAAATGAATCCCCTTTCTCACAGATGTCCACAATCTTAGCCTTCGGTTTACATTCCGAAACAACTAATTTCAAAGCCTCTGCAAAAGAAAAGTAAATAAAAACGTAAAAACATAGAAAAAAACCAATGAAACTTCAGATCAATCTAGAAATGTATATAAAAATGCAAACTCTAGCTAGATTTAAGAAATTGATGTATTCAGTATATGAATTAACAAATTAACAAAAACCAATACGAATTTCAAAACACTAGAAGTGTGAGGAACATACTGTTAACGATCTCAGCTGCGGTCTTATATTTGGTGACAACTTCAGAAGAAGAGAGATCCAACTCCTTCTCCTCTCTTTCATCATCCGACATGGTATCTCACCTGTTGAAATTTCTGTTACTTCTGAAAAAACCCCAAAATGAAAAACACATATAAAAATAAAAAATTTAACCAATTGGGTAGTAAAAACAAAAATCAAATCAACAAAATCGAAATGAAAAGATGGGCGTGAGATTGGTAGGGTTTGCAGCATCACTTACGGTGTAGAGTTGAAAATGGCGAGAGTGAAACTGAAGAAATGGGTTTTATGCCAAAAGGGTGTGTGTGTAGAGATACAGCTAGGGTTACAACAAAGAGGCAAGTTTTGGCTTATATAGGATTTTTCATTTTCGTTATACAAACAAATTGAGGCTTTAGGGTTTTTCCCCCCTCCGTTTTTCTTACCCCGTTTTTTTTATTCATTTTGATTGAATATTGTCTTTATGTTTTAAAAGAAATGTTGTCATAATGTTTTAAAAACTGAAATGGATATAGATATTGAAATAGTGAAACTTTCAAGAAATGGTTTGATCGCTTTAAACTACTCGAATCAGGATGGATTAAGGTCAGATCTTCCAAATAATTAAATGATTGATAATGTCGGTTTAGCTTTAAAGTTCAACTGTTTGAATCGTTTGGTTCAGTTTGTTTTTAAAACACTGAATGTAATGATACAAAATACTATTAGATAAAGGAACAAATTCTATTCGCGAGTAAACATGTTAGAATGCATAGCAAAATGTAAAAGAGAGAAATCTTCTCCATTAAGGTGAAAGATTGTTTTTAAAAAATTAAATCATAAATCATTGAGTATTGTCTTTTTTTTGGGGGGGGAAGGATGATAAAAAAAAAATACAGAAAAAAGTTAAAAAAAACTAGCTCTTGCAAACTGAATCCGAAGAGCATCGGCCTGCAGCAGAGGGGAAATTTTGTCTGGGGATTCCAAGAACTCAAACTAACCACCGGAACTAGATGCTCCTAGCTTCGCCGTGAACTTTGCCGACGAGTTTGTCTCCCTCAAAGTGTGGACAATCTGAATGCGCCAATGTCTGTGCACAAGATCCTGAATATTGCAAATAATTGATGCAAAGTGGTGTCATGGATTTACAGGTGCATGAATTAACTGATTTGCCGAAAGTCCAAAACTAAGTCAGAATAGCAAATAATGTCCCTGTACTCTTTCTCCCAAGCTGCTTGAAGAACATCATAGATTGTAAGTAACTCCACATGAATGACAGTGGAGATACCAATGTTATCAGCAAAGCCAAAGATCCAAGACCCAGCAGGTCTACGAAGGACACCACAAAAACCAGAAGTACCTGGGTTGCCCAAATTGCTACCATCAATATTAAGAACCATATCTGTACTTCATCCTGATACCAACTCACCCATCTTCTCTCTGCTAAATCAGTATCAACAGTAGTAAACACATCATTCAAAAGGGCCGCCAAATTAATAATGTCGTGCATAAGCGACATTATTAATTTGAGTATCATTGAGTATTGTCTTGACCAAGAGATTGATTTAACATTTGATTTTTTTTATAAGATTTGAATTTTAAATTTAACTTACTTTTTTTACACATTAGTATTTTGAAAAAGTATGTAAAAATTAACTTACACACTTTTTTTACACATAAGTATGTTTTTACACACGTGTTAGAATGCACAACAAAATGTAAAAGAGAGAAATCTTCTCCATTAAGGCGAAAGATTGTCTTTAAAAAATTAAATCATAAATCATTGAGTATTGTCTTTACCTAGAGATCGATTTAACATTTGATTTTTTATAAGATTTGAACTTTAAATTTAACTTACTTTTTTTTTACACATAAGTATTTTGAAAAAGTGTGTAAAAATCAACTTACCCGAGCTTAACCCGTGGTTATATCAGTGTCTAAAATAGTTCAATACAATCATACATCAACTAAGCATAACCAAAACTAACTCTATCGACTTAATCGTGTATAGTACCCTTGCATCCCTACGAGCTCAAGGTGGGTGAGAGGTTGAAGGCGGCTCAAGCACATTGAGCATGGACCTCAAATGAGGAAATTAAGAACAAGTCATGGCTTAGTGGACAAAACTAAACTATTTCACTAAAATTATATCTCAAAAAAATATCATTTTTCAAGTGTTTGTTATGCACGTGTAGAAGCGTTCAAAGCCATAGATACTCATAAGTAACCAATGCAAGACTTTTTGTGCCCATCCACTTTGCCACCCCAGCAACAACGCCAAGACTCGTGTGACATGATAACTCTTATTTATAAGAGTTATTTATACATTTTCACTTGAATTTTGCATATCTGTAAGTAATTAATTTAGAAAATGATTTAGGTAATTAGGAAATTGAGAGTTTATGTGTCTTCCTCTGATTTTGAACCAAGTCGAGCACATTGGTGCTCTTTTGTTGGCGTTTGAATTGTTTGTCAAGTGTGCAGGTTGGTGCTGATTTTAGTGCTACAACACTAGCACCAGCAGGTAAGAGGCAGTTTCTACGCGAAATTAAGTTTATCTCCTGTAGACGATTGTTCTGCACTGCTGCTACTGCAGTGGGGGTTTATGGCATTGGGGGCTGCTTCCTTTTGAGGAGAAAGGATGTCAAAAAAACAAGATTTGCAACTTCTCTCTCTTGCGTTTACCTCTAGGATATAAATAGATGACCACTTTCTAAAGTAAAAAAGTTGGAAATTAGGGATGCATTTAGACATAGTATCTCCTACTCCCTTTCATGTTTCCATTGAAGAAAGCTTGGGCGAACCAATACTGAAGCGGTACTGCAACACTGATCTGAAAGCTAAATTGTGAAGCAAGTTGTGGAAGCTTCTTCTTGCTATCTTCTTATTGTAAATTCATTACCATGTTTATGTTGTTGAACATCTTTTTTGTGCTTATGGATTTTATGCTCATTTTGAGCTAATTTCTTTAAGTTAGGATGCTTGAACTTGTGATGAATCTTTGAATGGTTTAAATGTTGAATGTTTGCTTAGTTCCTTCAATTCTTGTGATACAGTATTTTCAAACTTGATTTAAGTTTGATCACCTTTCATTAAGCACTTTATTTTAATTCTGAAAAGGTTAAATTGTTGAACTTGTGATGAGTTGTATTAATTAAAGAACACTTTAATTAATCTTATTTAAATCTAGACATATGAAAAATGCCCATAAAGTGAGCTTCACGTGCTTAGACTCCAAGGGTGAACTTAATTAGAGCTTAGAGATAAGTGATTTTAATGAAACTCTGTAGAAAAGTGACTCACAAAGGCACACACTTTACACACTTTTATGCATGCACTTGGGTGCTATAGCACTCATTTAGCATCTGACCTTCATTGAGAAATTACTTATGTAAATGGAACCCTAACTGGTTCTCTCTTGATATATTCTTCAATCTTTTACATTTCTTGTTATTTTTACAAAAAAATTACAACATGGTTATTTTCTCTTGTTTGTACTCACTAGCTTACTTTCTAATTTAAATATAGAAATGAACTTAACAATTTTTGTGGGAACGTTCTCCAGTTACTTTTTATTACTCATTGCGATTGTGTATACTTGTACATCATGTTTTTCATACGACATGACACCAAAGTTATACCAACATATTCTACACGACAAAATTAGAGTGACAAATAATTAGCATCATGTCCTGATGTTAAAGGAGTGGCTGAAACTGAAGGCCATGACGAACATAGCGCTTAAGATACCTAAAATGCGCTTGGCGACCACCCAATGTAAACAAAAGGACGAGCCATAAATTAGAAAAAAATTATGAAATCATAACTAATCTCAAAGTGATTAATGGTAACATATTATAAAACCCAAGCAACATATTTACAATGTAGAATCAACCATAAGATTTGTACCTGATTCACATAATTTGGTCATATTGATGATAAAAGTGGATACAAGTTTACAATTTAATTATCATGTTAACTTTGGTGATTCGTTGAGTAAGATAGAGGCAAGCATTAGACTGGGGCTTAACTTTTATCTCAAGAAAATAATTAAGGTTAGTGGACTATTTTAATGTAAAGACAGTTGGAGTTGATTGAAATTGAGCATCTTGAAGAAGTCCAACATTACTTAGTTTTGTGAAGGAAGAAGATATATATATATATATATATATATATATATATATATATATATATATACCAAATTATGTGAATCAGGTACAAATCTTATGGTTGATTCTACATTGTAAAAGTCAATTTCTCATTTACAAAATGCACTGATCAAAAACACTTTAAGTTTGTATTTGACTTTTTCTTTCTCTTATACTCTTATCTTAGAGTGTTATTATGATATGTAATTAAATATTTGGTTTTGTCTGGTTTTGGAGTTTTTATGTTAAACTCTTGTATTTCGATTGTGCTCATTTTATTTCTTTATGTTGTTTTTCCAACCAAGACGAGATGAGTTTTGAATACGTGACATGTCAATGCCACATGACAGTGATGACATGACATGCTGGTGCCACATGTCACAAAGGTCACTAAGATGTTGACACGTGGCAGTGATGTTGTTGATGATGTTATGTTGACGTCATTTCTGTTTGTCGCAGACCAAGCTGGATGCGTTTTGTTTTTGGAGTGGCTTTTCTAAACCTTTTTATCAGGGACTCAACTGTATTATGATGATATTTGCAGGGACCAAACATATATTTAAGCCTAAATGTTTTAATAATTAAACATTTGTTTTGTTAGTTGTCTGTAAAACTTAGAGTTGCTCACCATTGCAGAATTTCACTACTGCTCTTCGCATACTGGCATACAGATTTTCTGTTGATAGTGTATATGACTATGTTCGAAGTGGGGAAAGCACTGCAATGTAATGCTTATAGGGGTTTGTACGAGAGTATGCGCGATATTTGGGCTTGTTTACATAAGAAGGCCCAACAATGAGGACAGTGAACACCTACTACAAATTGGGGAGGCTCATGGTTTTCCAAGTATATTAGGCTCTATTGATTGTATACATTGGGAATAAAAAAATCATCCAGTGGCGTGAAAATGTCAATATAGTCGAGGAGATCACCGCAAACCAACAATCATGCATGAAGCAGTGGCTTCACAAGACTTGTCGATTTGGTATGCATTTTTTTGGCACTGGAGGTTCGAACATTGACATCAACGTGTTAAATACATCCAATGTATTTTACAAAGTATTGAAAGGGGAAGCTCCCACAATACACAGTGAATAGAACCCCATATAATATCCCAATGCCACAAGGTATAAGAGAGTTATTTGTCAAACAACAAGAATCCATATAATATCCCAATGCCACAAGGTATAAGAGTTATTTGTCAAACAACAAGAATCGGTAAGGAAGGGAGTGGAACAAGCACTCAGACTATATCAATATCGATTCATAATTGTACATAATCACATTCTTGGCATTTGAATACAATGAAAAATATAATATATGCATGCATCAACATGCTTGTCGAAGACGAACAAAACATGTATGTTGGTAAATTTGCACATGCATTAAAAACATCATCATCATAAGACCAACAATAGTCTTAGTATGTTTCATTGTTTTGTATTTCTCATCAATTTTACCTTATTATTTTATTTACTATGAACCGGGTATCCTCTGCAGTCTACGCGCAACTGCAGAGACTAATCCCTCAAATCAAGTAGGACCACAACAGGCGACAAAGCTCTCCCTCAATAAATTGCGATACCAATAAATTGTTTTTAAATTTTATTTTTTATATTAATTAAAATTAAAAAAGTAGACATAATAAACTCCCTAAATAATTCACTTTTAACGCTCTCAACAAAAGACCATTGCTGGCTACCCACAAAGTGTCCTTACGCTCTCAACAAAAGACTAATCTCCACTTGTGCTTAGGATCAAATTCTGCACTGGCGAACACCAAGTTTGTCTACTGCAAAAATGGGTCGACCCCCCTCCACAATTATTATTTTTTAATATTAATATTTTAATTTGATTTAGTTGACCAATTGTCCTTTACATTATTTAAGTTATCATTATAAATAACACTTTAGTTAAGCTGACAACTACAGAATTAACGCTACACCTGAAGGGGGTCGAGGGTAACAAAGATGATGACTGGGTTTGATGTGAACTGAGAAGATGTAAGAAAACGAATGTGTAAAAGTTGCAATCCAAAGTTTTCACTGCACATCCGAATCATAAACAGCATCTACACAGGAAAATTTCACATTCACTGCTATTCGCAACAAAGTAAATGAACACTGGACTCAATGCTGCTCCTTTTTTAATTAATATAATAAAGGAACAACATCCTATTTACAAAGTTTCACGCTGCCAACGGGCAAAGAAGAATAAAAATGATTATAATGGGGGGAAAACCATCATCTTACAATTTTGGATAAATATATCAAAACCACCGGTCTAATAACAACCTTCAAAATCACCCTGCAAAAAGAGATTATTAACATGTTAGATGCAACTGCGCAAGAAGCTCATTAAATGTACATACATTCTGTCATGAAATGTCTTTGGCCAGATAAAATTTCAACGGCAAAAGGGAAGAAAGGGGGAGAAGGAAAGGTGGAAACTCGATTTAGCACATCAGGAATGGGGATGGTATGTGGAAAAAAAAAGGAAAGGAAGCAAAGTTGATAAACATAAAAATGGGGAAATATACCGTATAGGAGTATCAATCTATAAACAGAAGAATTGAGAGCGCTACACCACTAGATCACAAGGACTAAATGTCAGCCACTATGGCATCTTTAATGCCTGCTTTAATTGTGCAAATGCAGATGGATGCATCCTGCTCATTGCAGCATTAAATGATTCTCCATGAATAACAGCACATGTTTGTAGATTTTCTCTCACTGAATCCTCAAGCGGCAGCTGATTGATTCGGTCTGAAATTTTGATCTATAGGCAAAATAAACAAATGCATAACTTCATTTGTTATTCAGACAAACATGCATCATTACAGAAAAGAAATTTCATACAATTTCCATAAATATCTCACCTGTCTTTTTCTGAATTCTTTACTAGGAATAGTGCCTTCATCATGAGACGTACTGGAGCTCATATCACCACTGCCATTGATAACATACATAAAGAACTATGTTCGTAAAACATGATGATTGGCATTTAAAACAAGGGATGACTCGTTTATAGATTCTAAACTGGTTTGTTGCATTCTATGATGCGTTTAAATATTCTAAACTGGTTAGTTGCTTGCTTTTGGAACCATTTTTTCTAATAGCGAAAAGAGCTAAATTAAAAATGAGTGCAATGAGGTACTCAACTTACAAGAAAGAACTACAATAGAACCACTACATAAAGGATCCCCGAAACATTGCATCTTCTGCCATACACGGGGGCTATTTTCTAAGAATAGTGTGCATCTTATACCATTCAAAAGTGATAAGTTTAAGAAAGGAAAAGTCTACATAAGGAAAAGAAGGTCCACGGTGGGGTATGATGCTAGTGGTGCAGGGGAGCAGGGCTCTCTTAACTAACTAATCATTGGGAGAATTGGGGAGTGCGAGCACGTATGCTGACGTGGTGCAGCTAGAAGGTGTGATGAGAGAGAAAAGAAGGGAATATAGTATCAGAATTAGTTAGGAGTGAATCAGACTGGATTTGGCTTAGGCAATTGGGAGAGTTGAGGCCTCTATAGAGCCTGTTTACTGTTTCATTCATTTTTTCCAGTTTTCATACTTGTAATTGTGTAGAATCATCACTGATTCTACCACATTTCACTCATATTAATCAAATACATTGTTCTGCTGAGTTAGCAGAACTGTTATCCAGTTCATTTATTGTTTTGATAGTATCAATTGGTATCAAAGCACCGATTCTGGTGCCTTGAATGGTGGTGACGAGACACAAGATGGAGAACCGGATGGATGCTGTGGAGCTGAGAGTAGGAGGATTGGAAGGGACGATGACATAGGTGCTGGAACAGTTGGAAGCCATTCACGTAACTCTGCATGATCTTACGAAGCAGAAGCAACCCATGGGTGACAGCGACGGGGATTTCTCCGCTGAATGGAGCATGGTGATGTCTCCAAAAGATGTTCATGGTGATTACGCTCATCATCACAGAGTGGGACGACGCAAGCTAGAGATTCCAGTGTTCAACGGCGATGACGTGCAAGGATGGTTGATCCGGGTCGAGCGCTACTTCCGGGTCAACGAGGTGAAGGAATCAGAGAAACTCAACGCGGTGGTGATCGCGTTGGAAGATCGTGCGCTGAACTGGTTTCAATGGTGGGAAGTGCAAGCACCATTGAGAACATGGCCTAATTTCCAGAGTGCAGTGATTCGTAGATTTAATCCGGGTTCGCTACATAACCCGATGGGTCCATTGTTGAAATTGAGACAAGAAAGCACCGTCATGGCTTTTCGTGATCAATTTGAGAAGCAAGTGACGTCGTTGAAGCCTGAAGAACGCATGATGCTCACTAGTATCTTCCTCAATGGCCTCAAGGAAGAGATTCAAGCGGAATTGAAGATGTATGACCTCGACGATTTAGATGAATTGATGGATCGTGCCCTATTGATCGAGGAGAAGAAGCTGGCATTGAATGGGAAGATTGGAGGAGTGAAGGATAGAGGAGATTCGAAGGAAAGGAGTTATGGCTCTAAATTTCGTGGTTCCTAGAACACGAACTCTGAGAAGAAGGATAATGTTGTGGCCGGGTCCACTACTACTGTTACGGTGGATGAGAAGGCAGGAGAAGGATTCAAAGGAAGGAGGCTAAGTCAAGTGGAGTTAGAGGAGAGAGCTAAGAAGGGGTTATGTTTTAAATGTGGTGACAGGTAGGGGAAGGGACACATTTGCAAAATGAAGCATATGAGGTTGATGTTGTGTGAAGGAGAAGGGAGTGATGATGAAGAGGAGGAAGCAGAAAGAGGACCAGAGGAGATAGGAGAACTCAAAACCTTACAACTGTCCCTTCAAAGTAGAGAAGGCTTGACTTCTAGCAAGTCCTTCAAGGTGTGGGTGTTGGTCCAAGGGGTGAGAGTGATGGCTTTGATTGATTGTGAGGCCACAAGCAACTTCATCTCTCCAAGCTTGATACAGAAGCTGAGAATGGAAGTAGAGAGCACCCTAATGTACATTGTTGAGGTTGGAACAGGAGAGAAGATACAGAACAGTGGTGTTTGTAGAAATGTGAAGTTTGTGCAGGAAGTGGAGTTTGAGCAGAGTTTTTTATTATGGAGTTAGGTGGGACAGAGATGGTGCTAGGGCTTGATTGGGTGGCTAGTCTTGGTAACATTGAAGCCAACTTCAGGAATTTGTGTCTTAAATGGAGGCAAGATGGCCAGAGATATAAGATTGTTGGGGACCCAGCTTTATGCACAGGTGAGGCTTCCTGGAAAGCAATGGTCAAAGCTCTGAATGATGAAGGTGTTGGCTTCCAGGTACAAGGAGATGATACAGAAAATTTCTCAGAGATAGATGTTGAGTGGACAGAGTTGTCTGGTATTATGACAGAGTTTGAGGATGTGTTCCAAATGCCTCAAGGGTTACCACCAGCTCGTGAACAAGATCATGCTATTGTGCTGAAAGAAGGCTCAGATATTCCTCATATTAGACCATACAGGTATCCACACTATCAGAAAAATGAGATAGAAAAGATAGTGAAGGAAATGTTACAAACAGGGATTGTGAGACCTTGTACAAGTCCCTTTTCTAGCCCAGTGATATTAGTGAAAAAGAAGGATGGTGGCTGGCGTTTCTGCACTGATTACATGGCCTTGAACAAGGTCACTGTACCTAATAAGTTTCCTATCCCAGTCATAGATGAATTACTTGATGAATTGGGTGGTGCTAAGGTGTTTTCAAAACTGGATTTGAAGTCTGGTTATCATCAAATCAGAATGAAAGAGGAGGACATTCCCAAGACTGCATTCAGGACTCATGAAGGGCATTATGAGTACCTAGTCATGCCCTTTGGGCTCACCAATGCTCCTTCAACCTTCCAGGCTTTAATGAATCAGGTTCTGAAGCCTTATTTAAGGAGGTATGTGCTAGTTTTTTTTGATGATATCCTCATTTACAGTGGAGACATTGAGGAACACAGAGAACACTTGAGTAATATACTACAAGTGTTGAGGGAAAATAAATTGTATGCTAATAAGAAGAAATGCTCTATTGGTAAGCAACAAATTGAATACTTAGGACATTTAATTTCTGGAGATGGAGTATCTGCAGATCCTAAGAAAATACATGACATGTTGAAGTGGCCAGAACCAAGGGAATTGAAGGGGTTGAGAGGATTCCTTGGACTGACAGGTTATTACAGGAAATTTGTGAAGAATTATGGCAAAATGGCTTGGCCATTAACTCAATTACTGAAAAAAGATTGTTTTCAGTGGAGTGAGGAGGCTCAGAAAGCCTTTGATCAGTTGAAGCAGGCCATGACTACCTTGCTAGTGCTAGCCATGACTAATTTTGAGAAGGAATTTACTGTCGAGACAGATGCTTCAGGGAAGGGGATAGGAGCTGTGTTGATGCAGGAGGGTAGACCAATGGCTTATATGAGCCAAACTCTCTCTGACAGAGCTCAAAATAAATCTGTCTATGAGAGAGAGTTAATGGCCATTGTGCTGGCCATTCAAAAATGGAGACCCTATTTACTGGGAAGGCATTTTCAGGTGCTGACTGACCAGAAAAGTCTGAAGTTCCTTACTGAGCAAAGAACTATGGGAGAAGAGCAACAAAAGTGGATCTCTAAACTCATGGGATACGATTTTGACATAAAATATAAACCTGGTAAGGATAACAGAGTTGCAGATGCATTATCCAGACAGATGCTGTATGCAAATATCACAACCATTCACTGTGAAGTATGGGATGGTTTGGAAGATGAAGTACAGGGAGATGAGAGACTGAGAAGCATTGTGCAAGACCTGTTGGGTGATTCTGCCAGTCATCCTGGCTATCAGTTGAAGAAGGGAAGGCTCTACAAGGATAACATAATTGTAATACCAAGGAATTCACCTAGAATCTCTTGGTTGTTACATGAATTGCATGACTCTGCAATGGGAGGACATTCAGGTTTTTTTAGAACCTACAAAAGAATCTCAAGATTGGGGTATTGGGAGGGAATGAGAAAGAAGATTCAGGAATATGTACAAGCATGTGAGGTATGCCAAAGGAACAAATATCAGACACTGAGCCCGGGTGGATTGCTGCAGCCACTCCCCATACCTTCTAAAGTATGGAGTGACATATCCATGGACTTCATTGGGGGCCTTCCTAGAGCTATGGGAGTTGATACAGTATTGGTGGTGGTAGATAGATTGACAAAGTATGCTCACTTCATTCCTGTGGGACATCCTGATTCTGCCAAAGACATTGCTGAGATTTTCTCTAGAGAAGTGGTGAAACTTAATGGATTTCTTGAATCCATTGTGTCTGACAGAGACAAGGTATTTTTGAGTACTTTTTGGGCTGAATTGTTCAAAATAGCTGGTATTAAACTGAAATACAGCAGTGCTTATCACCCTCAAAGTGATGGGCAGACAGAGGTTGTGAATAGATGTCTAGAAGCTTATTTGAGATGCTTGACTGGAAGCAAACCTAGACAGTGGCCTAAGTGGATCAGTTGGGCTGAATATTGGTATAACACCAATTACCATTCATCATTGAAGACTACACCTTTTGAAGCTTTGTATGGACGAGCTCCACCAGTGTTGGTGAGAGGGGATGCACATCATGCAGCAGTAGAAGAAGTCAGTAGATTAACTGCTGAGAGAAATGATATGATCAAAGAATTACAGGAGCAATTGGTGAAGGCTCAAGACAGAATGAGAATCCAGGCCAACAAGCACAGAAGAGAGGTGGAATATCAAGTGGGAGACAGTGTCTACTTGAAGATCCAGCCTTATAAAATGAAGAATTTGGCTAAAAGAATGAATCAAAAACTGAGTCCCAGATATTATGGGCCTTATGAGATTGAAGAAAAAATAGGAGCAGTGGCATACAAGCTGAAACTTCCAGCTGACAGCAAGGTTCACCCTGTTTTTCATGCTTCTCTGCTGAAGAAATCTGTAGCTCCAACTGCAAATTTCCAACCACTGCCAGCTTGTATGAATGAAGAATGGTTACTGGAACCAGAACCTGAGCTAATTAAAGAGCACAGGAAGAATGATCAGGGAGAGTGGGAGGTCCTGGTGCATGGAAGGGTCTTCCTGAATTTGAGAACTCATGGGAATTGGCTGGGAAATTGAAGAATGAGTTTCCAGAATTCCTCCTTGAGGACAAGGAGAGTCTTGAAGGGGAAGGTATTGATAAGTTTAAGAAAGGAAAGGAAAAGAAGGTCCACCGTGGGGCATGATGCTAGTGGTGCAGGGGAGCAGGGCTCTCTTAACTAACTAATCATTGGGAGAATTGGGGAGTGCGAGCACGTATGCTGACGTGGTGCAGCTAGAAGGTGTGATGAGAGAGAAAAGAAGGGAATATAGTATCAGAATTAGTTAGGAGTGAATCAGACTGGATTTGGCTTAGGCAATTGGGAGAGTTGAGGCCTCTATAGAGCCTGTTTACTGTTTCATTCATTTTTTCCAGTTTTCATACTTGTAATTCTGCTGAGTTAGCAGAACTGTTATCCAGTTCATTTATTGTTTTGATAGTATCAAAAAGACACAGACTAGCCTTACGTTTTTCAAAAAACCATTTCCACGACCTTGACTTCATCTGTTCAATTATCCACCCAAGGCCATATACAAGGTTTGTCAGGAGGCACAGCACGCTTTTCAGTAGACCAAGCGACTCCTTTTCCTTCCCCATCCCCTCTCCCAACTTTTGATCACATCTAAACTTTTTTAAGTCGCTTTTAGAACTAAGGCCAATTGTTAATGAATAAAAATGCAGAACCTGATTCAGCCTAAGTCCAAACTATTCAGGATGAAAAAGCTATACAAGTACAAAAGGCTAACCTGGACTCTTCCTCTGTCAAGTCATCGTTTCTGCCCAGAATTACACTAGTGCAAACACTGCACAATAAAACATATACAGGGCCAATTACTTCTTATTTACAAAAAATGTATAGTATTTAATAGTATTAGTACCTCAAAATTTGATCAAGTTTGTCAAGTACTTGAGGTAGCCTTAATGTCAGAATTATTGAGAGGGCTAAGCCAATTGTCTTCCTCTGGATGGAAGAAACATGATCTACCTGGAAAATTTATTTATATATTAATTTGCAATGAAAAAGGATGCAACACATTAAATAAGCAAAAATAATATGCACAAATTTCCGGCTAACCACTGACCAAATAAAATCAGGTATTGTTTTTTTAAGAAATGATGCAACACATACAATGAATTTACTTTATTTCAACGACGGTGTCTAACATCTTTTAGCCACAGGCGAATTTTTGTTAGTCCTTCCCACCCACCCTCTCCTGGTGGGTGTATAAGTTAAAAAGTAAATGCATGAAATGCCGCAGACTAGTGAAGCAACACTAGGTCAATAAAATTCATGTGTGAAAATTTTCAAAATTACATACACTTTGGAGAGTCGGAGACTAGTACATGCAACAATAGGCGCACAAATATTGAACACAAATCAGTTAAAAGTTGTGGTGTATTAAATAATGCAATCCACAGGTTTGCCAAGCACACAGACAAGATACAAATATGCAATATATGTCGGCAAACCAAACACCATCTCTAAAGCATAACCACACAAACCTTATCAACCCAAATGTCAACCAGACAAAGAAGTATATTTTCTTGAACTGGGATAGATGCTGTCTGAAGTAGTAAAGAAGTTGATGGATCTGATGCTAATTGGGCAAGTGAATTTGTATTCATCACCAAAAGCCTTGCTAGGATGGCAGCAGAAGATGCTTTAACAGAAGTTTTAGAGGGATCCCGGTCATCTCCTCCATTCAAACATATGACAATTAATTTCTGAAAACACAAAAAAAAGATACAAGAGCTTCAAAACATGACTCTAGATTATTAACTATATAATCCATTATTTGAAGCCACACGTAGTTCGATTTACTATATATCTCGTAAGCATATAAGTAGACTTACTTGTAATGTATTGCTAATAAGTGGCGGCACTTCCATGGGAAAGCACTGTAAAGAGGAAAAAATAAATAAACAAGCTGTTTATGGGGATTTACAGATTATTGTCATGAAAAAAGTACAGAATCATCCTACCATTAAACTATGACACAAGCACAGGCAGGAACTTATGAATGCCTAAATAGGATAAAATTATTGATGTCTGATGGCAGTTCATGGCAGCAAGCCAAAAAATCGCCATCACAGCCTATGGCAGAAGTATAATGGGTATAATGAAAAACTAGAATATATTCACACAAAAAAGTATAGAGTATAATTAAAAAACCACAAACAGAAAAAATAAAAATAGACGGAACAGAATTACAAAACAGAGAACAAAAAATAGAGCACCAGAAAACAGGAGAGTAACAGAGATGAGAGAACATAAAATAGATTCAACGAAAGAGGACCAAATACAATGAGATAAAAATAAAAATAGACGGAACAGAGTTACAAAACAGAGAACAAAAAATAGAGCACCAGAAAACAGGAGAGTAACAGAGATGAGAGAACATAAAATAGATTCAACGAAAGAGGACCGAATACAATGAGAAAGAAGTATGGGAAAAGGAACAGACAGAGAGAAAATAAATAAAAAAGAGAGAACAGCAAGAGAAAGACAACAGTTTGTTCATTGGAAAAGGGAGGTTGAGAGAGATGGAAGAGCAGATAGGAGATGGCAGGTTAAGTGAAAACAACTCTGAAGCACCAATCACCGGACACGACACAGACACAGAAACTACCAATATCCTTTATAGGACCCCGAAACACCGCGAGTATATGAATAATTATATGGATAAAAATAATTAAATCAATATACACATACACTCATCTAATCAACAACATTACAAAAATCTAAATGAAAATTAAGATTTATATATTCCCCTTTGCAAAGTCGATAAGCTTTACAAGATTTATTGAAGATGAAAGGTCATATCATAAGATATAAATATAAAAACTTTAAAAATTCAATAAGTTTATTTTTTATTAAAAGATAGTATAATAGGACTGTCTGAGACGTGTCCAACCAGTGTTGAGGAAGTTTCTAAGTTGGAAAAAAAAATTAAATGCGACATCGTAGAGGGGTTTCTAACGCGTTTTATGTCAGTGTCTGACATGACACATCACTACGAAGAAGTGTTTGTGCTTTGTAGGAAAACACTTGTGATTTCATGGCTAATTGCTAACAGTCACATGTGAGTGTTTTCTTGTGTTAGGGTTTTGTCGATTATGACTTATACGGTGAAACCGTCCCAGCCTGTCATACTCGTCTACATTATTTTTGGTCTTCGGAAGCACCTGCCAGGCCCACATTTCAATATTCACCGCATCAATGCCTTCACATGGTCGGTAGTTAAAATTCTGCTGCAACATTCCACCATGGCCACCATTTAAAAACCCTTATATTCCACTCAATTAAAACAAAGCACTTACCTCTTAACAAAATGAATTATAGACCAAAATCCCCAGTAGTTTGAACCAATTTCAGAAATAACAATTGACAAGTTGGGGAAAATATACCTGAATTAAGATATCGATGACAGGAAGAATTGAAAGTAGACCTTTGTCATTGACACTTCCGACAACTAAATCAAGAATTTTAGCAATATTTGTAGCATGCATGCTTAGAAAGTCATTTCCACCCAAAATTATGTAATCTTCAATTATGTTCACTGCAACCTGTACTTCAGAAAAAGAGAATGAATAAAAACACTTAACCAAGATTATAAAATAAGGTTAGTAACAACTTGCTGTTAGGGTAGTGGAGTAAATAAAATCAGCAAGAATAATCAGTAATGGCAATCCAATAATAATGTACGCTGAAAAGTTTACATGAATAATTCATCCTAAAGTCACTTGAACCTGGAGCCACCGTAGCAGAAACTATTTTCTATTGAATATAAAGACCAAGAGATAATTAAAAATTAACAGAGTACGGAACTAAGTCTAACCTGCAAATGGTCGAAGTTTCTTTCCATAATCTCCACAAGGCGTGAAAAACATGATAACAATTGAGGCACCATTGATGGAGCTTGGGAAAGTGTGGCCTCCCATAACTGAAAGGTTATGCAGTTGAATTTTCATTATCTATTTTCTCACAAAATGTACTTGTCTAATTGGTTAAAAACAAAACAGTGGGATTACCAGCATGCTATCTTCAAGAAGATTGAGTTCATCCGGACCATTAATATCAATTCCATTCTCCAGAATTGGCAGTAGTATATTGTAGCAAATGGGAGTCTGGTAACCAAGTGCAATGACAAAGTTTCTCAAAGCAACCAGAAGCTGAATCTGCAGCAGACTTTCACCACCAGACTCCTCCCAGACCTTGCCAAAAGGGAAGCAATGGAGAAGTAAGACGGATTTTAAGCTTGATGTTTAACTATACCTAGCTACTCTCTTTTACAATCATGACCACTTTCAGGGTAAAAAGTAAAAACCATATGAGAATGTGATTAACATGCCAATAGGTTTATATTTACACAGATTAAATCAATTACACTATTTACTTGGCAAGTGATTCAGGTTGACCAGAGTTAGTTGAACCATAAAATAAAATATATCATACTGCCTGAAAATCTTTCCTGCTTAAGTTAAGTTCAGGAAGCTACTATGTACACTATGGTATTTGGAATTGCAAAAAACATGATTTGATCCAACTCAAAAGCTGCTAATACATTAATCATAATTTTGCACCTTAATCATAATAGAATTGCTTGATTGCTATAATCACATTTTATCTGCAATAGTTTTGCACAAGTGGGTTGTGTCTTCTACCTGGGTTGGTCCATTGCAACACAGTTTCAAATTAGATAAGGCACTCCACGACACATCATTTGGTGACACTTCATTCAACTTCCTCATAGGTCAGAACCAGTGTTGTCAAATTGCGGCATAGCGGCCGCGATTGCGCACAAGTACACTGAATTCTAGGCTTCTAGCCGTTTTGCCGTCAACTCTCTTCCTCTCCAGGTAAAAATTATTTTTTGTTTTATATTCTTCTCTCTTCGTCTACTTTTTTTATTTTACTCTCTTTACCTGTTCACTCACACTCTAACTCTTCCTCTATTTCTCTTCTACTCTCTCGGTGCTGTTCATTCCTTTTCATTCACGTTATGCATTATAGAGGAGAAAGTGTGTGACACTTATTTTTATGCACTATTTTAATGATGTTTTGAATTGGTATTTAGTTTTTTTATATAAATTTCTTTATAGTAATTTATTTCATCCGCTATGCGGGGCTTCCGTTATTTACCCGCAACGCTATCCGATATTTCACATATCGGTTTTTGGGGGTTCCGCAATTTTCCGCAATTCGCGATTGACAACACTGGTCAGAACCCTTCGTGGGTAGGCATCTCCGAGACAACGACAATCAGCTCGGAGTCTCGGACACTAGATGATATGCTCCCCAAGCATTTGGGGAACTCTCTTAAAAGCTAGTTGTTAAAGGGAAGAACCAAGCCATTTAAGTACTCCACTGAGCATCCTGGACCACTCGATGTGGGATTCAGACACTATATAATGCGTAAGTCCATATTATTGTGCAACTTACTACCGAGAAAAAATCAGTGTTTCAAAGAAACACACCCTATTGTTGATCAGATCAGAGAAACAGTGATATATACAGGGAGATCATGTGGAGGTGCCTATGGAGCTGAAAATGGTACTAAAAAAAGCTTTAATGAGAGACCCACAAGTTTGAAAGTGGTACCAAACCAAAAGTAGCCGGCAAGCAAAACTTGACCAGTGGAGTCGCGAATAGACATCAGGAAGGTGGCGCATAAACCTCGAGCATCAATGAGAAAAGACATTGGTTATGGTTGAAAAGGATTCTGAAATCTGAATGCAATTATTATAGTAGGGTCCCATGCATTAGAGAACTTGGCAACGAAATAGTGATGGGACCAGCCACGGAGGATGGTACTGCTCTAATACTATCATATGCTGAAGCTATAGGATTTTAGTTTTAAAAGAGAAGAGAAAGAATGAGGACTTTGAATTATGTTGGTGATAAGATTTGATGAAACAAAAAAAGTAAACTCTTATCTATACTTTTTTTGGTTACAATAAGTTTAGGTGAGTTGGGCTCTGGGGCTCACTTGGGTCAGAGCAGGCCTTAAGGCTCAACAAGCGCTACCAGAGGTACTTACAGAACACCCACCAAATAGGTCCTCGCGTTGGCAACGAGAGTTGAATCTACACCCTTGCAGGGGATGAGCCAACTCCTTACCAACTGAGCCAGCCTTCATTGGCAAACTCTGCTCTATACTAATACAAGACTCCAAATCCTAATTAAAAAATGAAACAAATAATGATAATAAAAATGGAAGCTAATTAGTACTACACACCTAAATGCTACAAATTTGGAAAATTTCACAGAATTCATGAACTATTTATAATTAATAATAAAATGTCATAATACTTGAGCAAAACAGACAAGTAGATAGCAACAAACCAAACAAGTCAAAGCCTAAAACCCCAAAAATGCCCATCACCCATCTGCCACATTTATTTTTTAAGGGTTTTTTGGGTTTCAAGGATCCCTCCCCCAATTGCACACAAGAGCAATGCAATTCAGCCGCGAATCCGCGATTGAGGCCACTACCCTTTAAACGAAATGCTGTTGCAGAAGAATAGCAGCTATTGACTATTGATAACTATGGTATCTAAGTACTCATGCCGTACCTATTTTAGTAAAGAAATTGTTGCACGATTTATTGAAAAAGAGAGAAAAACAAATACATCTCTTCTTTTCTTGGGAGTCTAACCAATTAAATGAATAAAATTTAAGTAGACAAAACAAACCAAAACCAAACTATTCTTATGTTACCTTCTGGAAAAATTGCACCAACTTGTTTGCGAATGGAATAACTTCACTAACATGTCCGATAAGGATAGAGATCAAATTCAAAACCTGAACCTGAAGAGCATTTAAAGAACAGTATCAACTACAGTTAACTAAGAGGACAAATTGTTAAAAAAACCATGCATATTATCATTATTATTATTTATACAACAAATCTTTGCTCTTGCCAGCCTTCATCTAATTATAGATATTTATTACAAAGAAAAATTAAATTTAAATAATGCCTATAGAAAAAGGTACATAGATGGGCGCAGAGACATTTCTGTTCCACAGAATAAAGTGTAATACAAAACCAGGTTTCCCATCACCCATAGTTAATAATTGCAAGTATAATTAAAGGTGCACTTAAGACCCTACAATAAGTTTTTAGTGTTGCCACTTAGGTGATGCACATAACTCGGGTGCCTTAGAGAAGGCACTAGAAATGTTTTGATGCTAAAACGCAACTGAAATATGAAAATCTCAAAAAGCCCAGCCATCTAAATTCCCAATTATGATGCTACTAAAGGAGGTCATATAAGCTACCTCAAAAAAAAAGGAGGTCATTAACTCTTATCCCATTAGGCAAGGTTGACTGCATGGATCAACCAATGACATTGGGAACTACCATAGACCAATTTCTCAGTACCATTTAAAAGAGTAGCTGTCCCAAGGAGATTGCTCAAGTGGTGAGCTAAAAGACGGGTTCGAACCCGGCAAACTAACACAACAAACACACTAACATTTGCTATTCAAAAAAAGTTACTTTGAACAATGAAGATTGCAAGGAATAACCACTGAGCACTTCAACCATAATTCTCATAGATTCTATCATCACTGTTGCGGCCATTTTATAACCTGAATATGATATTTAGTACATTGTACAACACTCTGCTTCCACCACAAATGTTTAAAATTTCTTGCCAAATCGCACCACATGCTTTTAAGGTTTGGGACACATGACAGGCCAACTGCATCACTAAATGCATGCCATTTTATAGCAACTCTTCTGCTTGCTTTTAAGGTTTGAGACAACTCCATCATTAAATACATGCCATTTATAGCAACTCTTCTGCTTGCTTTTATATTACCGCCATCACCAACAATGAATCAATTCAACCAACAATGAATCAAGGGGAGCAAGAAGAGATTTAGAAGGGTAATAGTTTCCAGCCACAAACCCTCCCCTGCATATATTTTAAATTCCCAACCAAGGAGGATTATTACTTCCCATCCCCTTCATTACACCTTTTTCCATATTCTAAATGATTTATTTTTCAATCAAGAAGGAAAAAGTTGCATAGCCGTACAGGTTACCTTTGAATCAAATTCCTGAACTTCCTCAAACAAGTTAAAACACGAGTCCCAACAGAGAGGAAGAAGATCGACAAACTCCCTCTCTGAAAAATTTGCATCTTCAATATGTAAGCACAGTGATCGACAGGCTGCCAGCTAAAAAAATGAATTTCATGGTTAGTTCGAAGGAATCCAAACATTGATAGTGAGGAACATATTGAATCAGCAGGGAAACAGAAGTAAAGCAATAGTAACACGTGGCTATGTAACATACCCGGACAGATAAATCTTTACCCCGTAACAATCTGATTAAAGCACAGTATACAGGCCTTCTTGTGTCATCTTTAATCTGTGAAGGATAACAAAGACAATATAGTAAATACAAATGAATAGTTTCTAATTTGAAGATTTTAGACAGATTAATAGAATAATGAGTTATTTCATTTTAATAAACATATACAATACCTACATTGAAGTCATTAAACCTGCATAGGTGTTAGGCTGGTGTCTCAAAGAGGTAAGAATATGTCTTTACTGCAAGAATGAAGTTCAAGACAAAACCCATTGAAGGTACAGAACGGAGAAATTTGAGAGACTATGGACTCTCGTAATTCTTTACAAACTTCCAGAAAGTTCTCTCTAACCCTCCAATGCTATGATGCAAGTAGTCTCTAACTAACCAACACTCTCCCTAACTAACCGCTGGCTCCCCTTAGGCCTGATTATCCCACGGTGGTGGAACCTCGGAAATAAAAATATATCGATAGAGAAAGAGAGAAGAGAAGAAAGAATCCATGAAAACCCCAGGCATTTTATCTACCAAGGAATGAATTCCCTTTCCAACTGAAAACAGTTTGTACAAATCAATTCCAAAATGCCTATTATGTTTATTACCTCTAGTATATGTATCCTATCCTCCTCTATTTATTACAGTTAAAACCATTCTCCAGCTTGCTGTTGCAATAAATGGTTCTGATCGACTTACTATTCTTGGTGAATCTTTTAACTGACTACTTATCCCCTCTATAGACTCACATTCTTCTAGAATAAACCTTCGATTTTGGAAATTCTTGGTTCCTAACATGTGGCCCATGACTCTCTTCCTCACATAGCCCCTCTATATCCATCAATAAGTTTCCAATTTTACAAAAGAACGCAATGTATTAAACTTTCCATAAAATTGAAATATGAAAATATATTCACAAAACCACTAAATAAATAATTACCTCAGAAACCCACTGCCCCAAAATTACAGCAACTTTACGATGAATGATACGTATGTTTGGGTGTTCATTTGAGAGTTCATGTGATAAAGCGCCATTAAACCTGCAGATAAATGTTTTAGAACAAATTCTTAGAGTACTTTGTGCTCCAATGACAGCCTAATGAAACAGAAGTCTAATATCAATAACTTAAAAAACTACGAATACCAAAATTCAACTGTGTCTATGAAGAGATATAAATGATAAATCTGAATAATCAAATAAGTTAACACTAACGACTTGGGGCAGGTTAGATGTCGTCAAATATCTCTTTCCCAATGAGTTATGCATAGATCTGAGCCTTAAACAGTCTCATTTATTTCTCCACTGGAGCTATGTGATTCCTTTGGAAAAAACATTTTGGCACTTCTTGTAAGTTTTGGGTATGTCCAAAATTGTTAGGTCAGCTTCTACTCATCTGTTTTTAAGGGTTTTGATGAGAAGGAAAATAACATTTTATGCAATGTGCTGGTTTTCTTTTTTGGTTGGAAAGAAATGCCCGCATCTCCAAGCATGTACCATCATAAGATTTTGATGAGAAGGAAAATACATTTTGCTTGTAATGTGTTGAGTAGGGGGTTTTCTTTTCTGGTTAAGGAATACCCACATCTTCAAGAGTGTATCCTCACCTCTGATTTGTTATAGGATAGAATCATTTTCATGGTTTCTCTTGGGTTTTTGGCTCATGGACTTTTTTTAACATGAATAGCATTTGATGCATGCAAAGAGCCAGGCCACCTCTCCTACACAGATTAGTTTTTGGAGTTCCCTCTCTTTTTTATAGCAACTAAAGTTTAGGTGAGTTGGGCTCCGGGGGCTCACCAGGGTCAGGACAGGCCTCAGGGGTCCTTGAGCGCTTACAGAGGTACTTACAGATCACCCACCAAAGAGGTCCTCACATCGGCAGCGGGAGTTGAACCCACGCCCTTGTGGGGAATGAGCCAACTCCTTACCAACTGAGCCAACTGTTAGACCTCTCATAAGAAAGGTTTATGAAAGAAAGAAAGGACCCAAGGCTACTGCCCAGGCACAGGATTCTGACCAGGTGCATGACTAGGCTCCGCCAGTTTACGTATTTTATGTATTTTATACTGTTGTGTGTTTATTTATTTGAATTAATAGGCATAGGCAGTTATATGGGTAGTTATCAGATTGTATTAAATAAACAAACTGTTTTTTAGAAACAGTTATCTTGTCATTTGTAAGTGGTTTGGGTTTGGGAGAGACTAGAGACTCTCATATGTTCTCTAGGAATTGGTCTTGTGAATATTGTGAGTTATATCTTGTAAAATCAGATTCTGTTCCCCAATAAAACAGATTCTGAGTGTTTATTATTGTGAATTAATTCCATTGAGAACCAGTTTCTATCATAATTGGTTAAGGAAGAACAACTTTCTGTGGAGGAAACACCACCATATTATGTGGAAGTAGGAGATGGTGGAAAGATTCCTTGTGAAGGAATGTGTCCAAAGCTGAAATTAACATTACAAGGCCTTGATACATGATAGGATCGTAAATAAAGAAAATGTAAGGAGGGAAATTAAATATATGAGATGTAGGGGATTATGGCTTAGGGAGGGAAATGGTTGTAACCAACTTGCTGATGTGGCAATTTGGAGGGAAAGAGAGTGAGTTAATTGAGTGCTATAAATAGTAGTGGGAGGGAATTGAGAGGTAAGCAAGAATTAAGAATAGACCTAGGGTCTTTGGGAGAGATTAGGCCTCTATAGTGCCTAGAGTGTTCTTTTCTATTCTTCTCTATATTCTGCATCACTGTAATTCTGTTCTAAGGTCATGAATCACCTTGATTCATCCCTATTTCATTAATATACAGTTTTACATTTCTATTTGAGTGAAGATGAATTTCGGTACCCATCAATTGGTATCAAAGCAGTCGATTCTGGGTGAACAAAGAGATTCAGCGCACCAGAAAACGGAGGTTAGAGCAGCAAGTCTGGAGAATCGTATGGATGCTGTGGAACAGAGGATCGGAGGTTTGGAGCGGAAGATGGCGAAGGTACTGGAGCAACTGGAAGCGATGAGAGCAGAACTCAAGGATCTAGAACGCAAGAAAATGAAGCCAACGCCAAAGGTAGAACAGAGAGAGGAGGGATGGAATGAAGAGATCAAGGTAGATTTGAAATTCCAGAAACTGGTTGTGGTTGCAAATCACCAAAACCAGAAGAAAGAAGAGATACCAGAAATTGAAAATGTTGGAAACAGGGAAGGAGGCTCCATTAACGAACTTGTAAGTGCTGTCGCGAAACCAGAGGGAGATGAGATCAGTGGTGACCAAGAACCACCAAATCAGCAATCGCCGATGGAAGCACTGATTGAGGAAGAGTCGCCGGAAGAACCGACGCCGGAAGATGCGCTGTTGAAGGCGCCTGATGGAGGTACGACTATGGCTAAGAACGATTTGGGGGAATTCGTTGTCTCTCGCGTGACTGAGGTGCGTGAAAGATGGAATGTAGAGGAAAAGGTGAGAATGAGCTATAGAGCCATGGAGAGGCTCCGTGGTGACGAGCACTGGGGGCGGCCACCGGAGGAGAACGCCGGTGGAGCGACGGCGGCGGGAGGCGGAGCTGCGACGGAGGAGTGGCCAGATGGTGATTCGGAGGAGAGTGTCTTTCCTCTGGCGGCAGTGGGTTGCGAGACGGAGAGAGAAGAGAAGAGAATTAGGGTTGGATGGAATTCCAAGCCATTGGATCTGAAGTTTAACTCATTGGGCCAGGCCCAATATCTGTTACTCACACCTCCCAAATTCACAAATAATAGGGGTGTGTTACAAGAAAAAAATGAAATGGACCAGGAGAATGGGGTTGGGTCTGAAAGGAATTTAAAGAAAGTGGACCTGTCTTCATATCTGATGGGCCAAGGCCAAGCTCTTTCTATTACTTCTAGTCAACATACTAGAAAAAGGGGGGTGTCTCAAGAAGAAACTGAAGTGGAAAATATGAAGATTTTGTTTCCAGCTAAAAATGAACACAGAGGTACTAATCTGCTTGAATGGTCTGAAGTAAAAGAAGTGGGAGTTGGTAGGATTTTTTGCAATGAGAATCAGCTACTATTCAAGGAGTTTGTCAAAATAATCAAGTTGCTAGTGGGGGTTGGTAGGAGATGTGGCAGTGGATTAAGACAATTAACAAATATTCCAAGCATGGTAGAGTCTCCACTTGTCCATAAGTGGGATCCAGGTGGCATCAAAGAAGAAGGGAGCGTACATAAGAGTGCCAGCCAGGGTCCAATAGAAGGCCATGGAAGTAAAGTACATATATATCATCAGGTGATTTTAAATTTCCAACAACTCATAGACTTAGTTGGTAATTATGATGGTGATTTTGTGAGCTCTAAGGTACCAAAGAGTTCGGTTATTAAGGCTGATCATTTTAATAGTGAGAAGATGAAGTTGCAAGAAGCAAGGGAAATAGGAAATAAATGGGATCCTCCCAATACACCTATGAATGGTGCTTTTACTAAGCTTTGGAGGCACCAATGCACAAGTATATGGACACAGTTTCTACAAATGAATCACCCCATGGCAAATCAAGCTTTGAACATAGAAATTGATCCTCTAGGTACAAACTGTGTAGTCCAAACATCACCAGTTCCTACTATAAACCAACTCTTCAACAATTTTCTTCCACCTTATAAAGTTATTGATTTGTCTATAACTGCTATGGGTAAAGAATTGTCACAGAATGCTATGTCCACTCTTATTGATATTATATCTATAAAGAGGTATGATATCTCTACTGATTCCACGGAATTCTTTGCTCTAGTTCATGGAATTTTGGTAGTTGGAGGTGCAAATTTTATGGCTCATATAAATTTCTATGTTGAAGAAGATATAACACCACTAGAGTCAGCCTGTGACCATCAAAAATTGGTGGAATCTCAAGCATGCAATCACATTAATCCTTGGGAACAAAATGAGTTTGAAATTTCAGAGGAAGCCATTGAGCTGCTTAAAGATGAGGAGGATCTTTCTGGTGGTGCCAAGTCTGAGTGGCACAAAATTATGGTTGAGCTCTTGGTTCAACGGGTGGAGTCTTCAAGAAAGGTCATGACAGACACGCACTACAAGCAGTGGGATCCGGGTGAAACGTATTCAGCGTCTTGCATTATTGTAACCTCTTGCTTCAAGCTTTGGGATCCAGGTGGAAGACTATTACGGTTTATCTTCGGTATCTTCACCTTGAGGACAAGGTGAATGTTTAGGGGGGAGTATTGATAGGATCGTAAATAAAGAAAATGTAGGGAGGGAAATTAAATATATGAGATGTAGGGGATTATGGCTTAGGGAGGGAAATGGTTGTAACCAACTTGCTGATGTGGCAATTTGGAGGGAAAGAGAGTGAGTTAATTGAGTGCTATAAATAGTAGTGGGAGGGAATTGAGAGGTAAGCAAGAATTAAGAATAGACCTAGGGTCTTTGGGAGAGATTAGGCCTCTATAGTGCCTAGAGTGTTCTTTTCTATTCTTCTCTATATTCTGCATCACTGTAATTCTGTTCTAAGGTCATGAATCACCTTGATTCATCCCTATTTCATTAATATACAGTTTTACATTTCTATTTGAGTGAAGATGAATTTCGGTACCCATCAATACATTTGAAGACTTCTTTGTATTTGAGTTAGGAGGTGTGGATATGGTGCTTGGCATGGAATGGCTCTCTAGTTTGGGTGAAATCAAGGCTAACTTCAAGGATTTGATGATTAAGATCCCTGTTGGTAATAGGTATCACATTTTGAGGGGTGAACCAGAACTTTTAAGGGGATCTGCCTCCTTAAAATCGATTTTCAAGGCTGTTAAAGACACAGGACAGGCCTATGTCTTGGAATTTCATGGACTTGATGGGCTGGACAACAATGAAATTCAGAAACCAGAATGGTGCAATGCTGTTTTGGACGACTTTGGAGATGTTTTTCAAGAATCCAAAGGACTGCCACCCTCCCGGAGACAAGATCATGCCATTGTGTTGAAGGAAGGTGCACAAATTCCTAATCTCAGGCCCTACAGGTATCCCCATTACCAGAAAAATGAAATAGAAAAATTGGTGAATGATATGTTAAGTTCTGGTGTGATTAGACCAAGTGTTAGTCCCTATTCTAGTCCTATTATCCTAGTCAAAAAGAAGGATGGTGGATGGCGATTTTGTGTTGATTATAGGGCTTTAAATAAGATTACTGTGCCGGATAAATTTCCAATTCCAATTATTGATGAACTGCTGGATGAACTTGGTGGGGCTGTTATATTTTCTAAACTAGATTTGAGGTCCGGTTATCATCAGATAAGAATGAAAGAAGCTGATATTCCAAAGACTGCCTTCCGAACACATGAAGGACATTATGAATTTGTTGTAATGCCATTTGGGCTCACTAATGCCCCCTCTACTTTCCAGTCTTTGATGAATGAGATGCTGAGGCCATACTTAAGAAAATTTGTATTAGTTTTCTTTGATGATATTCTGATTTATAGCAAATCCGAAGAAGAGCACCAGAATCATTTACAAGCAGTGTTGACCCTACTCAGAGAGCATCAGTTGTATGCTAACCTCAAGAAATGTTCATTTTGCCAGAAACAACTTGAATACTTGGGACATATCATTTCAGGTGCAGGTGTGGCAGCAGATCCTAAGAAGATAGAAGTCATGATGGACTGGCCAATTCCAAAGGATTTGAAAGCTTTGAGAGGTTTTCTAGGTCTGACTGGTTACTACAGGTGTTTTGTGCAGGATTATGGCAAGATTGCAAGGCCCTTGACTCAACTTTTGAAGAAGGACAGCTCTCATTGGAATCCAGAGGCACAAGACTCCTTTGACACCTTGAAGAATAAAATGGCAGAATTGCCTATTCTAACTGTACCAGATTTTTCTAAGGTGTTCACTCTAGAGACTGATGCTTCCAACAAAGATCTTGGTGCTGTCTTGTTGCAGGAAGGACGACCAGTAGCATTCTACAGCCAGACCCTATCAGATAGAGCACAGGCTAAATCAGTATATGAGAGAGAATTGATGGCCATTGTCTTAGCAGTTCAAAAATGGCGACATTACTTGATGGGACGCCATTTTATCATCCTGACTGATCAAAAGAGTCTCAAATTCCTTTCGGATCAACGAGTCCTGAGTGAAGAACAATTCAAATGGACATCCAAATTGATGGGTTTGGATTTTGAAATTCAATACAGACTAGGTACTGAGAATGGAGCTGCTGATGCCCTCTCTAGAAAGATGACTTATGCTGCCTTATCATCTGTCAGATTTGATGAATTAGAAGAATGGGAACAAGAGATTCAGAATGATCAGAAATTGTGCTCAATTATGCAAGATTTGATGCAGAATGCAAATTCACATCCTGGCTACACTTTTAAAGATAGGAAGCTGTTCTTTAAGGGCCGATTGGTGATTCCTAAGGGTTCCTCCAAGATTTCAAAGTTGCTGGAAGAGTTTCATAATTCACTTACAGGTGGACATTCTAGATTTTTTAGAACTTACAAAAGAATTTCAGCCATTGTGTATTGGGAAGGAATGAAGAAAGATATCCAACAATTTGTAGCAAATTGTGAAACTTGCCAAATTAACAAGTACCAGACTCTCTCTCCAACAGGTTTGTTACAACCTTTGCCTATACCTACACAAGTTTGGGCTGATATCTCTATGGATTTTATAGAAGGGTTACCAAAATCTCAAGGAAAGAATGTCATACTGGTGGTGGTTGATCGCTTAACAAAGTACTCACATTTCATTCCTTTGAGTCATCCTTTTACAGCCAAGGATGTTGCTGAAAGATTCACTCAAGAGGTAGTCAAATTACATGGTTTCCCTACAACCATTGTATCGGATCGGGACAAGATTTTCCTTGGTCATTTCTGGGCTGAATTGTTTAAAAAGCCTGGAACTAAACTGAAATTCAGTTCAGCATATCATCCTCAAACTGAAGGCCAAACTGAAGTAGTAAACAGGTGTTTGGAGACGTACTTACGATGTCTTACCGGCAGCAAACCAAAACAATGGATGAAATGGCTTGAGTGGGCAGAATTCTGGTTCAATACTAATTACAACAGCTCTCTGAAATTGACTCCTTTCAAGGCTCTTTATGGTAGAGAACCTCCTCATCTTCTCAAAGGTACTACCATCCCTTCATCAGTTGAAGAAGTTAACCTGATAACCGAGGAGAGGAACCAGATTCTTCATGATTTGAAGCAAAACCTTGTTAAAGCACAAGTACAAATGAAAACTTACGCGGATAAATCCAGGCAACAAGTAACTTTGGAGGTCAATGATTGGGTTTATCTGAAACTACAGCCCTACAGGTTGAAATCTCTTGCTAAGAAGAGAAATGAGAAGTTAAGTCCCAGATTTTATGGACCATATCAGATTATAAAGAAGATTGGTCCGGTTGCTTTTAAATTGGCATTACCATTAAGCAGCAAGATTCATCCAGTTTTCCATGTATCCTTGTTAAAGAAGGCAATCAAAGCTAGTGTAAAACCACAACCCCTCCCGCCAATGTTGACAGAGACTTTGGAGCTCCAAGTTTACCCAGAAGCCGTTAAATCTGTCCGCAACACTCCTGATGGCGGTGCTGAAGTAATGGAAGGACCTTCCGGATTTTGAAGCGACTTGGGAATCAGTTGAAGTCATCAAAGAGCAATTTCCTTCTTTTCACCTTGAGGACAAGGTGACTCTTTTGGGGGGGAGTATTGTTAGACCTCTCATAAGAAAGGTTTATGAAAGAAAGAAAGGACCCAAGGCTACTGCCCAGGCACAGGATTCTGACCAGCGCATGACTAGGCGCCGCCAGTTTACGTATTTTATGTATTTTATACTGTTGTGTGTTTATTTATTTGAATTAATAGGCATAGGCAGTTATATGGGTAGTTATCAGATTGTATTAAATAAACAAACTGTTTTTTAGAAACAGTTATCTTGTCATTTGTAAGTGGTTTGGGTTTTGGGAGAGACTAGAGACTCTCATATGTTCTCTAGGAATTGGTCTTGTGAATATTGTGAGTTATATCTTGTAAAATCAGATTCTGTTCCCCAATAAAACAGATTCTGAGTGTTTATTATTGTGAATTAATTCCATTGAGAACCAGTTTCTATCACCAACCTTCATTGGCGAGTTCCCTCTCTTTGTTGTTTCTTGTTCCTTTTAGCTTTGTCTTTGTTGAGGATTTTTCTCTCACCAACTACTTCTTCTACTTCTATCCCATTTATTCTCCGAAAAAGTTCCTTCCGTTATCCAAAACAAAAATTAACAAAGCCCACCTCCTCATTAAACTTCTTTAGTGAAAGGACCATTTAACTATACATAATTTGCCAATTACCAAAAATAGGATGATGAAGATAATATAACTCCCTTCGGTTCATAGTATAAGGAAGAGCCTTGAAATTAGATTTTATAATTAAAATGTTTCTAATGACTTTTTATTTTTTTTCAAAAATACCTCTTTTGCAATTGTTTTTTCACGGCAAATTTTAGTGGTTAGTAATTAGTTAGGAGGTGGGGGATTGTTAGTTTCTAGGATTTGAAGTTGTTGTAATGGTGGCTTGTATAATTAATAGGGGTATCTAGTACATATAAATTTCATTTTTAATAAGGATAAAATGGAAAATTAGCATTAGCATTTAATTCACTTGAAAATTGACGAGTGTTTCTTAAATTTGGACCAAAAGGAACCCCTTTGTTTATTATTGTTGAGATAATAAAATATATGTTATCAATTATCGTTTCCTAATTATTAGGGGTAGATGATTTGATCCTATAATTATAGGATCATGATAAGATCATAGTCATATTTAGATTATACCTCTCTTGTATATAAATATGTTTACAAACCTTGTTATGCATAAGAGAGAATTATTCAAATTCAAGTTGGGATCAGAGCAAGGTTACCCTAATATTTAACCTCTTTTTTTTATTATTCAAATAATATCAAATGGAGGGAGTTCTAAAAAAGTGTTAGATTTTAAGAAACTACCTTTACATGTGTACAACTGATAGATGAAACACACAATAAAACAACTGTGAGCTTCATTTTCTAACAGAATCCAAATATTAATAACTCAAATAAACATACAAACTACAAAGTAACCACATACAATAGATAGCATATAAGCTTTATACTCACCAGTCTTTAAAGCTCAAATAATTTGAGAGTTCATAATAAACATAAGCAGCAGCACCATAAGCAGCATCTTTAAGAAGCAATGCAGGAGTAATTTCTGTTACTGAAGTTGGACAATTGTTCATGGTCTCTTGAAGAAGAGACACAACAACAGGACCTAGCAACTACAATAACAGTCAAGAATGCACATCCATATTAGTCTTTTTTGCTTAGTACATCCATATTAGTCTTTAGTCAATAATAAATTCATTGAAATATCTCGAAAAGAGAAAATACAAGATAATCTTTGATGTTTAAATGGCACCTACTTGGCTATTATTTTCAAACAATACTATGTACAGAGCTTCAGCACATGGCCTCAATTTTTCTGTCCACTGAACCATATCCTGCTCATGATGAAAAGACTCGGGGTTACGGTACCACTCCTCCAGATCACTAGCTGTCAGAACAAAATACCTGTTGGATGAAAAAGACAATGTTTAGCTGTGAAATACAAAGCATAATCATAAGGATGAATATAACTATGTCTTGATGCCAGATACAATTTTGTATAGCAGGATCTCAGCAGCTCTTTTATATGCATGTGTCAGTATAAGAAAAGTTTATTTAGATCTCTCATAATCAGTGAATCTAAAAACTAACACCTAAAATTTTAAGAGACCTTATCAATCAACTGTATGCAAACGTACAGGCATACAGCCATGAATTTGCGCATATACTCTTTAATGACATAGAAACAATACTGGAACTTTCAATTCAAAAGCCATGACCTCCTTGGTTTTGAAATACAGATTAGTCATTTGAAACCGTTAATTTTGTCATCACAGCATTTTCGGAAGCAGTAGGGCAGACATAAGTACATTTTCAAGGGACTTACAACTTCCAAGTAAGTTATTTTCTAAGTATATTTGATATGAATTGATTGTTCCAATCTGATGTATTTAGTCCCCCAATCCATTTCACTTGAAGAAGCCGTTTATGTTCAAACAATTGAGGCACTTTGCCATTGCATACATCATAAATACAGATGATTTATCAAATATGTTCTGCTCCTCCATCCACATGAAGCATTGAAATGTGTGTGTGTGTGTGCGCACACGCGAAGGGTTTAGTTAACACAAATTGACCGTGTAAACAAGTTTTACGCTGTAATCAAATCATATTTCACCATTGCCACACTATTAGTGTATAGTTATTAAATTCGAATACGTGTTTGTATACATATAAATACATGCATATATGTATATTCTAGTATGAAGGAATCTCTAAAAAATTACTACAAAAACAAGGGATCTCTTTTTACTAATTAGGAGAAACAAAAAAAGCTAGTAACACCCCTTTGTTCCATTGACTCTATTTGCATAAAACTTCTATGTATAAACGCAAGGCAAACCTTTAGACCTTACTTGACTGAGAAAATAAAACAAATCCAGGTCAAACAAGTAAGCCAAGGGGCTGAAAAGTGAATACCTTGTTATCAATACATTACACAGAAGGACTATCCGCTCATTGGGGAGAAGTGAAGTTAAAACACCACCAACTGCACTGGAAATATTTTTCTTCATCTGCTCCAGTGTAACTGGAACATTTTCATCCACCACCCGACCAGTAAGACTTGGTTTGTATTCCTTACATTCCAAAATATTCTTAATCATTACCATACACTGAATGAGAAATTGTTCAAATGACAATAGATGTGGCTCGGGATCTGTTATCCTATTCAAACAGAAGTCCATGACTGATGAAAGCACAAATTTATCACCAAAGGAGTAAGGATGTCTGCCCTGAATTGCAACTAAGACTTTCATCAATTTGGTACATGCCCTCTTTACGAAGTCCCAAAATTTAGGATATTGCTTTTGAAAAGATGAATCTGTAACGAAAACAAAATGTCCCGTAAGACTAATAAAAGGAAAAAAATAAGTAACACTTTAGGAAGGAGGAAAAAAAATAGTAGATGGACACATGGTATTTTTTTCTTCTTCTTAAGAACTACAAGACATTGTAGGGTGAGGAGAGAATGAAAAAGTAGCCTTTAAAGGTTCAATTTCAAAATGGTATCTCACTACATAGCTACTGTTTACTACTGGCAAAAAATGCAGAAAACAAGAGCCGGTGCACCACATTCCTGGGAGCCGAAAGCTCGATATATTAAAAAACATATAAATGTGATATATGTTGGATGTTTGATAGTTGATACACAAAGTTTACAAACAAAACCATTGCCACTGATTAAAAACACATTGACCATTGTATATTCCTTACAGTCCTTTACAAAAAATGTCATTATAAAGATTGGTTTACCCCAAGTCATATTTTTTCTTGTAAACCCACTAATCCGCGTCAGGTTTCTAATTTTTACTATATTATTCGTTTATTTTCCTCTCGTTGACGCCTCATAGCCCATTGCCCACTATCATAGCGCAATGCTGGTCTTACAGCTGTTGGAGAGAATTTTCCTTTGAATTTTGTAACAACTCTTAGAATTTGGGCTTAGTTCTAGTTGATGTGAGACTCTTAACACGACTCGAGATGCTAAAGGCTGGACATCTAAAGTGTGGATAAATACAGGTGGAATAAGAAAGACGGTGGCCCAACAAAAAATCTAAGATACACTCTTGTATATTAGATTTTGGACCTAACTCAACCCCATAAGCTAAATCATAAGGGAGAGGGCTACCCCCAACTTATAGCTGAATCATTATCTGCTGGTGCCCAACAGTTCTCGCATAGCCAAGCCTTATAAGAGAAGTGGGACTCTCTGCACTCTCAGGCCTATTCATCTAGAGCATGGACCTACATGGATTATATTGTTATTTCTGCTAACTTAAAAGTGAGGATAAAGTACACGTGCACAAGAAATAGAGATCTCACAATATGGAAGAAATGATTGAATGACACTTAAGAGCACAGGTGAGACTTCCTTGACTGGCCGAACCTCCTACAAAATAGTAATATCAGGCCCAGTATCTTAACTTCTGAATTGAATCTTGAATAATTTTAAAAATAAAAAATAAAAAGGGTGCTAAACTTTTCAAGATACAAATCACCATAAAGGATGAAAACAAGGGGCAGATAAAGAATTACCTGAAAACACTTTGAATCACTTTGAAATCCGGAAATGATTAATTGCCGAATGATCTTAGAGCACAACAGCCATCTCTCACATGTAAGATAAAGTTCACGATGCTGATCTTCAGCATTTGAATTATAGCTTTGAGAAAGAGCTGAGAAGCCATGAAGTATTGTCTGCACATCACGTTGCCAAAGGCGCCAGCTATAATCAAAGAAATGGGATGATATCTGCCAAAGGAATGAATTGAAACTTGAAGATGCTCTATCATTCAGATTCAGATTATGCACGTTATTGAACAGTAATCTTTTTCAAGAAATATCACGTCAATCAGAAGCAGAACTTTGGTGGAAAAGGGAAAAAATTTAAAAGTGGGGAAAAACAATAAAAGAAGTGGGCAATATAATTATAAACCCCAGCAGAGCTTATCTGCAGGCAATCGTTAGATGTTAGATATTTATTAAAATAAATTTAAGAGTTTATACATTTTTTTATTTTTATGAATATATTTAAATAATAATATAAGCATTTATAATTTTATAATATCAAACAAGTCCAAATAAATCAAAAAAGGAGTTTTTTTTATCAAACACAGCCGTATGATAAAAAAGATGAGTATGTGTCAGCCAAAAAGGTGCATCCAAAAAAAGCCTACTTTCTCATTTTAAAAGACACATTTTATCTGCCGTGTATGCTTCGTTCACTGCTGCTCGCATTCTATGTATTCAGTATCTTGACAGTCTTCTCTTCACAATTCTTCACAGGAGAACGGCTGTCATTGGGGAATGGGTTCTTCATCCTTTTGAGCCTGGGTTCAGGTCTGGGTCACATGACCAGCCCCCTTTTTTCTTTTTCTTTAAAAACTTTTTGCCATGGTCTCTACTCTCTACAGCCGCCGTGGGCACCACACATACTGCAGCTGCAATGGGCTGCCAAGTGAAACCTACACCGCTGCCATAAAATGGCAGCCCGAACTTCACCACTGCCATCTGCCATGCCCGGTTATAATAACACTGCTAAGACCCGCAACGCATTTCGATGAATTGGACTCACAACAGTCATGGGCTGATACTCCTCTTCTATAATTTAGTTTGTCATTCTCTTTGAAGAGATAATACGGTATTACGAAATGTTCCTTAGTCTTCTAACAATCAACCAAGGTTGGCAAAACCGGAACGGGTGGTTCGACCGGTTAAACCGAGAACTGAACCCATACCCGGTTCAGTTGAATCTGAAAACCGCTCTACACGAAACCGGAGGTTGAACTGGATAAACGGCCAAAAATCGGGAGCCAGACTGAAAAACCGGATTTCAATGTTTTTCTCAATAAAATGGTATATCAAGTTGATTTTTTGTACATGAGATATTTTTTATCCTTTTGTTATAGTTAAATAGATGAAATAAATCAAAAAAATTAAAAAATAAATTGCAGTATCTATGATTATTGAATATTATAATGTTACTATGTAATATATGCTTGGATTTAATATGTTATTCCGCCAATCTATGTGTAGCTTTACGTAATTACTTAGATATATTGTTGTATTGTTGAACAACTCAAGGTAACCCTAGTTTAATTTGTGTTATGAAATTATGAATATTATGTTTTTTAGTTTTTTATCCTTTATTATATACTGTAACAAAAATATTAAATAATTAATTTAATTAATTCGGGTTCGACCCCGATTCAATCGGTCCAACCCAAAAACCTTGAACTGCTGCCTCTGTCGGTTCAATATTTGGTCCGGTTTTAATTACCTTGCAATCAACTCAAAACTACCTATCTAATAGTTGAAATTCAAGAATCAACCCACCAATGAGTCACACTCCCATGCACACATATTGCAGAACAAATTGAGCTGACTGATATACATCACTTACAGAACAAAAAGCAATTTATGCGACCCTACGGACTTCAAAATCATCTAGAAAGTACTAGATAACTGGGACACAACCTGTTAGGCACCTAGCCTAACGTTGATGGGAAATATGCAATCGAAAGTCTTGGAATTTGATTAAAGAAAGGAAAATGGGAATTGATATGTGATGAATGGATACAATTGGAGCGATAGGGCTCGCCGCCCTCCGGCCTCACCCGGTCGTGACTAAACTTTATGAATTCTAAGATATCCTCCAATGGGGGTGGAAACCTTAATATATATATAGGTTTCCAATACATGGGGGATAGAAGGGAGAGAGCCTAACTAACCCTTAACTACCCATCATAATCATAACAACCCACAACTAACAATAACTAACTAATTAATCCCTAACAAACTAACAACCCCAAAACTAATTAATAACTAACATAACAACTCAAAACTAACTTCCAACTAACACAACCCCACATGCCAAAGGCCTATCACAACCCTTTAAGGTAGATAAAGGACAATGGTGATATGCATCCTTAAATGTATACCAAAACGAGCCATAAAGCCTTCAAATACCTAAATTTAGGTTTCCAATGACTTCTCAATAGAATCACCGTCTTGCTACCCTTTAAGAACAAGGTGTAAAACATAATTCTGAAACCACGGACATGCATTATTTGTGCAACCTGGAACCTATATCTGTAGCCTAGGTCTCTTCACTTAGTCTGTTTAAAAAGGTTTTTTTGATAAAGATGTTTTTTTAAAACAATGAAAGACATCACAGGAATAACTATTGAGGTTTGCATTGTTACTCAGATAGCGATGGCAGACATTTTTTTAAAATTATGAGACCACTGAAACAAAAAGAAATAGAAAAAGAAACAAGTATAAAAGAAATCTCACCTCTGCAAAATTGCGTTGGTCCACAGTAAGGCGTTTCGTGGACAACTCCTTTAGGGTCCGAAATAGAATCATAAAGATTCGATGGGAGGCAAGAACATCTGCTGATTGAAGTTGTTGTGATAGAACCAAAAAGATGTCTGGCCTGAGAAGTCATTAGATTAGCATATCAACATATAGGGCTCCTTTCCTTTCAAAAAAACATATAGGGCTTGCTTTAAGAAAAAATTTAAGAATCAGAAAAGAATACATAGAAACCAAAATGACAAGATAACTGATAACATTTATGCAGCAAAAACAAAAACAAAACAAAAAACACCTTGTCGATCAATAATGCTCATCTCATGAGACAAAAAACTGAAACCTTTCTTGCACAAATGTACATAATTCATAAAAAAGATAATTTTTACATGAGACTAAAACTCCTTAGACATATTATATGCCCATCCCATTGCAGTTCATTCAGCTAAATAGTGAATCAAAAAAGACGAACAACTAGAGAAAGTACGTGTGAGAGGGATTGGAATTTCAATTGCAGTGTTGAACACCCCATAAATATTCTGGACAGCAAATAAATAAACATCAAAATGTACCATTCTTTTGGATAATCGATGCGAGCAATTTTGGAGATTAGCACTGCCAACATTAGAGCTATCTGCAATTTGAAAAATGACAGGAAACAGAAGTAAATATTGACATATTGTCGCAAATTCTCAACATCTTAGATTTGTTGGGGTTAACTCAACTCCAATAGCTAGCACAAGGGAAGAGGGTTGCTCCCCTTATAACCACTAATAAGGCCATATAATTTAATATGGGAGTTCCAAGTTTCAATATACCATATCCAGTAAAAATGATATAGATAAGACAATGGATTCGGCTTCTCTGAAGTGAGTAACTTACTTTAGAGTATGAAGTAAGTAATATCAACCCTTGATGAATAAATCACGGGATTGTTAACATTATATAACCTTTAATTTTCTCACTTTACCTTCTACTCTCTTTAGAGGAGCCAATTACTACGAAGTCTAACCTAAACTCTAATTTCTAAAATCAGACATTACTACGGTTCATTATGATGAAGAAAAAACAACTTGCAATCCTGTGCAACTCGATCAAAACTGATAATGAATCGATCGACACAAAACTGAATGAGACCATTTCTAGGATCGAAGTAACAACCAGCAAGGTAAGACTTAACAAATGTCGTTAAGAATGAAATAACTAACAAACACCATCTAATGCATACAATACAGTTAAAAAAAACACCTGATCATTCTCTTCTCTCAAGTGCAACAACAACTTCTGCTTCAGATGCATTTTCTCCTCGTTGCTAATTCCCCTGAACAAAAAGAAATATATCATTTTTTAGAAAAACCCCCACTCACTATGCATGTTTAGTTACCTTCATTTTTTAGTAAATAAAACAACAATGAGCAGCATTTCGATTACAAGCTTCTTCTGAACAGAAAGTGAGTTTATTCTAAAACAAACGCTAACTGACAAACAAATACAAAGCACTTACGAAGAATCACGACGGTGGCGCCAGTAACGATTGATACTATTCTTGAAATAAACAGTAGCCATTAATCGCACATCAACTTGCGATGCCAAATCATTCGCAGTAATCAGTTCCTGCAGTTTCATTCACCAAAATCAAAACCTCAAAAACAAACCAAAACAAAACGAAAGCACAAAGTACACAATGCGAAGTTCATTGGAACCCTAAGAGAGAGAAAGAGAGGTACAAGGAGGCAAGAGCAGAAGCCAGGTCTAGACTCAGATTGCGCGAGGGCTTCTTCAGCGGGACTACGGAGACGATGATCGGCGCTCATAGAATTAGCGAGAAGCGAGTACATCGCCGCCACGTCGGCGGATGAAAGCGCCATCGGAAAACGACGTCGTAGAGAAGTAACTGTATGTGTTTTTGGTGTGAAGTTATTAGAAGAACTTAGAAGAGTGAAAATGATTTGGGTGAAAGAGGGATTTGTTATATTTTATAGTTTAGTTGGAAAAACGGAAAGAGAGGGTGTATTGTTTTTGAGAGTGAGTTTTGGTGTGTTGTGTTGTGGTGGAAGCATAGCATTTAGCAGGGAACAAAAATGGGGGCGTATAGAGGCTAATTGATGATTGGGACCCAAAAGATGGTCATTTTGGGGGTTTCAGAATCAAATCAAAAACCTGGCAATGTTGCCACCACCATTAACCTCTTTGCTGCCAACTCATTTTGCACTTTTTTGTCTGGTTTTTTCTTCTTTCAGTAGGTAATGATGGGCTCGTGTAGGGATAATCACTAGATACACACAACTTTTTATTGCATACACCCCCTGAATCTAGTTTGTTTTTACCCTCACCTTTTCAAACTATACCACCACACAAAAATTTAATCCGAAATACCCTGTTGAATTTGACAAAAGAGGTTAGAGAGATTCGGAATATCATCCATGATATTGAATTTATACAGACAAGCTTTGAGGATTGTGATTTCACCTGGGTTAAGCGTTCTGGGAACCGTGTAGCTCACCACATTGTTGTGCTCATATGCAACCACATAATGATGCATCAATACCAACGGCTCCAGTCCGCTACAACTCATGCAATATGATCTATAGCATTGGAAGAAACTACACCCTTAATTTCATCATAGATCTTCTTAAAGTGAGAAATTTTTGTTCTACTTAGACTATGCTCGAAACTCATCTTGAGATCATTAAACTGGATCCTAAGCATGGTACAAATTGAATCCCAAGACTTACACAAATCTCCCCTGATGTCATGCAATATTTTTTTTAACCGAGAGTGTGCAGACTCAACTCTGTTAGTGGTAGTGTTGCCAAGGAGCATATACCGATTGATCCATGCATCGATAAATTAAAAACCTCTTTGTATGGGACTAACCATTGTTTGTTGACATAATCTATGAAGCTGGGATAGAGTGCTGACATCAGATAGAAAAATGTCAATCCCATATCATACTCATCAATAGATTTCGCATGGACAACTCTAAGAAATGTCTTCATCACATCCTCAACTATATGTGTGTCTTTGATGATCAACCTAGCTCTGGCCCTCACATTCTTTTTAATGTGAAATTTACACAACAAATTGGTAGATGATGAAAATACAGCTGACAGGGCATTCATCAGACCTTCCTCGTTATCAGTAAGTATAACATTTGGCAATTCATCCTGTCTCCTAAATAAACCCTTTAATTTCTCACAAACTCATACATTGTTATCCAACCTATTAAAATTCACATAAGCAAATGCAACCGAAAAAGTCTTCTCGGTTGAGGTTACACCAACGATCTCAACCAACGGATACCTATACCGGTTGGTCTTATATGTGGAATCAATCAACAATACAATCGGGAATGTGTTGACAAGCTCAATAGAATCTGGATGTGCCCAAAAGATGTCTTTGACAACATTAGTGCCCTCTGCAACTCGAGACCAGTAAACATATTTATCACGCTCCAACAACTTCATCAAATGTTGGACCTCAGTCCTACCTTCACACATACTCGATTGTTGCCTTGAACGACAGTTGTATATTTACTTTAGAGTGGTACAACTATCTTTAGGTTTCATGGTCTTGATTTCATTAAGTATGGGATTTGGCGGAATGTGAATTTTAGTTATTCCATCCACCATTTCCACTACAAGAAATTCGCGTATTACCGACGGATTTTTTCCGGCGGAAAACATTGTATTTCAGGCGGATTTGTTTTTCGTCACTATATTTCCTCAGTTAATCTACCACTGTACAGATGACCTTCATCATAAATAATGACTGCATGGTTATGTGTTCCACACATAACCTTCAAAATCCATCCTCCATCCTCCAAGCTTCTTAATAAATTTTCCTTTGAAACTAAACTGACAACAACATTTCCTACTGTTTGTTCCCTCAGCTGCATTAGTCCTATAATTTCCACCTTTTTCACAAATCAACGTGCACAATTCTTTACCTGATCGCTTTCCGGTGTCGGATCTGGATATCACAATCATCAACCCAAGAGACCTGCTGGTGCTACGTACCCATGTCAACAACTCTTCATGGTTTGCAAACAACTGAAAATGGAAAATTAAATGTCATTTAAATACTTAGCCAAATTACCAATAAAAAATAATGAATGTTTCGTACCTTATCCATAGTGAAAGAACTCGTAAAGTCTAGTACCATCAACACATCATTTCCTTCCATTTATATTATCCTGTAATAAAAAAAATTCAAACAGAAGTTACTGGAGTTTCTGGAAAACGCCTGTTCGGCTGCCCTGAACCGAACACATTCGGTTCCCCTTGACCGAACGGGTTCGGTTGCCCTTGACCGTGTTACCCATGAAAATGAATATCCCCAATTGTGATTTTATAACATTCGTTTGGCCTAACCGAGTCCTTTCGGTTGAGGGCAACAGAATGGAGCGTGATTTCAGAAAAAATAAACCCAAATGTAGCAACCTAAAGAGATGAAAATGGAAATAGTTTGGTAGGGGTAATACCTTATGAAGTTTGCCAATGTTGAGAAGATGATTAGAAGGGTAATGATCAAGGGCGAAGCCAGGATTTTTGTCCGAGGGGTGCCGACGATAAAATGTATGACTTAATAAAATCCTCTTCTATAAAATTTTTTGATAAAATGCATTCATATATGTAATGACACTAGCCAAGTAAACCGTGAGAATGATATAGATAATAGGTAATAAACAAACAAGAAAAAGAAAGGAAAGTAAATAAAAATTTGATCTAATCTATAAAAAAATATTGTTAACGGAATGATATAGAAGATTTGAAAAAGAAAAAACAAATGAAAGATTTGGAAAAAAAATTAATATAGGTAATAACACTAGCCAAGTAAAACGTGAGAATGAGATAGTGCGACATAACCAAGTCAACCGTGAGAATAATATGGTGATTTGCAGTTCCACATTGACGTAGTAAAACTCCAAACTCTGGGTTTTTAACAATTCTTAAAGTGTCGTACCTAGTTTTTACTACTTTATTTTTTTAAAGATAATGGAGGGGGGCCCTAGAGTATTTTTTATATAAAAACTATTGTTTTTCAGAATTCTGGGGGAGACCATGGCCCCACTAGGTCCCCCTCCCTCCGCCTCTGGTAATGATGTAGGAATGGTGGATAGGGTTTGGAGTGGAGAGTTGGGAGGTTTGGGGTGTTTGAGGGGAGTGTGTAGGAGATGGAGGAGAAGAAGAGGGATGAAGGATATGGTTGGAATTTTTTAGAATGGTAAGGTTAAGTTGGTAATTTCATAGGGTCAAGGGGTGTGTGGTGAGTAGGAGGGGTTGTGGGAAAAGTCAAGGTCTAATTTGAATTGGGTTAAGTTACCAATCCTGTGAAGGCTTATATATATGTTACCCCCTGCAAATATACCCATCATCCATTTACTTCCTGTAAAAACAAAACTCTTAAAAAAGACCTTGCAAATATAAATCGTTTACGGTTACCGTAAACGATTTATATTTTGCAGGGGGTGACCGTATACGGTTTATACCCATTATACACTTAACGCTGTCAACATAATCTAACAGCAGGGGGTAACCGTAAACGGTTTATATTTGCAATGTCTTTTTTAAAAGTTTTATTTTTACAGAGGGGTAAATGAATAATGAGTATATTTACAGGGGTAACATATATTTAAACCTCCTGTGAATGATAAAACCCCCTTTATATTAGTTGTTTGTATTTGGTTCTTTTGATATGTATATGCTTACTAGTATAGGATTTATCGTGCAAAGAGCACTAAGGTGTGCATTTATAGCTATCATCCTGTTACATATGTTGCTATTTCCTTTTGACTATTCGAAAGCAATTTTGTGGTGAAATCTCGCACTAAATCATGTAGATGTTATCGACATCAAAGTTTATTTCTATTATGTTTCTTAATGTTGGTTTTAACTTATTTGAGTGTTCCGAATATTAATTGATCTTGTATTCATATCAACAGGTGAACTTTACACGCACATGGGAAGAACATACTCAAGCAACATCTTTGCAATGAGCTACTCTACCAAGTCAGTTTGATGTATGGAGTGTTCCGAAAATTAGTTACTATATTGGTCACTAAAATTAGTCATAAAATAGTCACAAAATTAGTTGCTAAAATGTCCACAAATCAGTTACTAAATTAGTCGCTAGTTTCAGTCCCCAAATCGGTCGCTAAATCGGTCACTAAATCATACGCCAATATCACTCACAAAATCAATCTCTAAATTCGGTCTCTAAATTGGTCTCTAAATCGGTCGCTATAAGAGTCGCTAAATCGGTTGCTATAGAATTAGTCACTAAATCGATCGCTAATGTGGTGGCATGGATGGTCTCATCGTCATCCATTGATAGAATGGGCAGAGTTTACAGACAAAGGCAAATCTTAGTCAGGGCTGGGTGATAACTATCATTTATGATGGTTATTACCTCTTGTTTCAAGCTTAAATCATTGTTAATTCTCAAGCATTGTTGTAATTATTGTGCAATTATGGTAGTTTAGAAGTAGTCTAAGGTGCAGGCTTGGAATTGTGATATTTGGCACTTTGGTGCCCAAGTGTGTGTGTGTGTTTTTTTGATAGGCAAAGTGGTTAGAAATTAGTGTGTTAGTAGTTAGAGGGGAGGGGGAGCGGGGTTAGAAATTAGTGTGTGTTTTAACATGTTTGTCTAATTGCTGCAGCACCTAATGTGGCAGCAATCCCATTTTGCGCAAGATGAGAGAGAAAGTTGCAAGAAACATGGAAAGCAAGGAATGGACAGCTGTTAGTAATCAGTATGCATGTGTCTGCGTGCCAAAAAAGGGATATTCACTGATGCCATCAAAGTTTGGGTGAAAAGGGCATTTTAGGCCCATAAAAGGACAAGTGGCGCCTCCCATTTTAGGGTTGCTTGGGACCATGAGCCTCAACTATAAATAGAGCCCTTCTTCCTCATTAAGAGAGGGGCGGAAAGGGAAGGTATAGAGATAGCCTCCATTTCCGTGTACACTCAAGCTCACTCAAAGATCAATTGCTGAAATAGTTGCTGCAGCAACACTGGAAACTACAATTTCGTGGAGGAATCTACATTGAAGAGCTAGATTGTTCCTCCATTGCCATCTTTGGAGTTACCTTCGTGGTTCAACAACTAGTAGTGTAACCCCTCTCCTTGAGATTGTAGTATGACTTCTAATCTTGTGTTTAAGTTATTTCCTTTGTTGTTTATGCTCAACATGAGCTAATTTCTTGTAGTTGGGATGCTGAACTTAATGTAACGAATTTATTGTGTGATTAATGATGTATGTTTAAGTGTTGAATATTTTATCTTGTGTATGATGATATTTCCATCTTAGATTAGGATTGGCCGTCTAATCTAAGTAGCATTTATGAATTCAGAGAAGGTTTATAAATTTACCTCACAAGATAATATGGATTGTGTGCATTAAAAGAGATTTTAATGTTCCATGCTTAAACCCTAGAGATAGGAGGGCATATTAGGTGAATACTGTGGGTGCCTAAGCAGCCTAGGGCGTACTGGGTCTAGAGATAAACTCTTGCGAGGAAACCCTAATGTGAAGTATTTGAGAAAATATATCTATTGCTGCAGCACCTAATGCTGCAGCACCTAATGCTGCAGCACTGAACATACCATTAATTGCATTTTAATGAAGTTGCTGAAAGTGAATGCATCTCAACTTGTTCCAATCATCTGATCTTTATTACCCTTTTATTTTTATTGTTGTGAATGTTACCAAATATTTGTGTCTTTACTTTTGTTACAATCACTATTTTGCTAATCAAATTAAACATCATTTAAGCACTAATCCTTGTGGGAACGAACTTTACTTCTACTATATTACTTGTTGGACAGTGTACACTTGCACTACCCTATTTTACCACAACACCGGGTAGGGCCACGACCCTTCTAACTTTTTTGGGAAATTTTTGAATAAAAAGATAAAGATAATGTTGTCGTCAAACTCTTAGGTCCTAGCCGTGGTGTCGGCCAGAGGTTTGGACAGTCTTTGGTTCCTCCTTTCTTCAAGCAATTGCGTCGAGGAGGGAACTCTGCTCCTCAACTATGGCTTTCCTGACTCCTCTAGAAAAGGTCAAGCAAGGTGAGATGGGACGCGAGTGTTGGATTATACTACGGCTAATGCATAAAGTAAAGTAAAGTAAAGTAAATGCGATAAAGGAAGATAAATTGAAATAAATGTAGAGTTTGATTGATTGATGTGTGTCATTTACATTTCACTCTATTGCTATATATATACACAGGCCCTCGTCGGCCACTATGCTAGCCAACATTTGCTTGTCGTTGGATTGATCTAAGATCAACGGCTCTCTTCGCTTCATAGGCCCTCAATAAAGCGGAAACTGCCCACGATCACTCTGGCACAGTTAGTGGGGTAAGTGTTTGTTGCTCCGTGTTTTCCGGGCTAGCTCTTCCGCTTGAGCTTCAACTGTTCCCATGTTCTATCTTCGTGCTGCGTCTTGCCTTCCAAACAACGCCCGTCTTGCCTCGGCTGGCCTGGCCCATTGTAGGTAATGATTCAGGGGTCTTAGCCACCTAGGCCTTGGCCCTCCATAGACCGGGGCAGTTACTTTCCCTCGGCTTGGCTCACTGGCCCTCGGGCGTAGCCCTCCCTCGAGAGTTTTTGTCTTTTAGTGCGCCCCGAGGACCTCCTTTTGGTTTCACTCTTTCTGGTAAATACATTTTCTGCCCTTGTCGAGTGGCTTGCCTTTACACCATAATTCCCTTTTTCCTTTCTTAGCCCTCGGTCTACGAATTACTTATTTTTGGGTGTTAACAGATGTACATTGTATTGGCTAACAAGATATATCAAGTTTGTTTTCAACTATTTGCAAAAGTTGTTTACTTGATGCTTTGATTGATGGCTATTTTGCCATTCCATGCTGCTCGGCTCGAATCTCAGGTTTTCTATTTTTTACAAAATGATATGATTGGGTTTTATCTTCATAAATCATTTTCAAAATATATGTCATGAACAAATGATTAAAAATACTTCTAGCTATCAAAAGTTATAGTTATTTAATCTACTATTATTTTTAGAGTCAATAATAAATTGATCACTCAAAAAAAAATACGAGCACCAACATGATTTTCGAGAAATGAACAAAGAAGTCCGTCCGGCCAAGCCTAGGCTTGGGCTAAGTGTTTTAATATTTTTTATTCGAAAAATTATAATTTTATTTTTTGTGCATTTTCTAATTAAACATGTATTTCTTGTTCACCAAGTTGCCAACGGTCATTTCCATAACTTACCTCATACGTTTTGTGACCAGTAAAGAGTTGTTGTGTTTTTTGCTCCTTCCGTTACAACAACTACAAAACTTATTTCGTGTGACCTATTCATATAACTAGAGACCTCCCATAAGAATACAATTTGCACCAAAAACTTATTACGTGTGACCTATTCATATAATTAGAAACTTAAACATAACCCACAACAGGTAATGAATCCACAACATAAAAAATCACTCTTTTAATTGTGATGTTTCATTTATAAACAACCCATGATCGAAAATAAGGTGAAAATGGAAAGTAAATCATGAAAAATGTGAAAATATAGTACCTTTGACCAAACGCAGCGGGATGGTGAAAACGGACATTGTGTCATTGTCTCGTCTTCCAGTCGCCATCCCGTTGGCGTCGTCCCGTCGCCCTGTGGACTCGTTTTTATCGCCTCTCAAAGATGCGGAAGAATGAAGAAAATGGAAGAATGAAAAAAGAAGAAAATGGAAGAAGGAAGAAAGTGGAAGAGAGAGATCAGATTTTAAATTTTGAATCGTGGGTTGATGGCTGAGTTTGGTGCTTTGCAACGAAAAAATTAAAGAAGAGAGATGAGAGAAAAGGTTTCAAACAGAAGTTGTGTGTTTCTGAAGTACAATGTGATGTGTTTGAGAAGATGAGCATGAAAGGTATGTTTGAGAAGATTCAAGTACAAATTTTTGAATTTCAAAACATTGTGAATTAAACAAAAAGGATATAGTGCTCTAGCTAATGGAAGAAGGGCATGATAGTCAATTTGGTGGAGGGTTAATGACAACTTATGATAGTAGATAATCATTTTCTTTATACTATACAGGTAATGAGTATATTGAAAAAAAAGAGACTACAAAACATGGAAGGAACACAAGTTGTAATACCCAAAAAAGTAATAAAAATAATTATTTTAGCTATTATATTGATTGTGTTTCAAATATATTGGATATGTTTGATAATGTCCTGACTATATTATTGTTTTTATCGAATTGGGTGTTTTAATACTTCATTGATTTAATCGTTACTCAATTGAATGCATAATTGTGAATGTTAGTGTGTATTCGAATATATTAAAAAAAAAGGGTGCCGTTAATAATTTTTATTCACACCCAAAAGGAATGAAACCCAACCCATATGACACAATAGCCCATTGTTTGGAAACATTCAGCTGAAAAACAAATAGGAAAATATCCCTCTCATTCACACAAGTTCAGCAAATGAGATGCTGTCAATCACTGAGAAGGATGGTTTGCAACCAATTGAGCCTTTGAGAATCTCCCTCTTCAGAGGTTTTCTTAGGGATGCTGGCCTGTCTGATATGTACTTGAAGGGTTCTAGATACACCTGGATTAGTAATCCTAGAGAGGGTGTCATTACTAAACAAAAGATTGGTAGGATTCTGTTTAACTGGGAGTGGAAAGTTATGTACCTTAATGTTATGGGGTTAGCTCTTCCAATAGTGAACTCTGATCACTCTCCTCTTGTTCTTATTCCGACCCCCCTGCTAGAAGTGCTAGATTCTTTAAATATGAAGCTATCTGGGAAGAACATGAGGAGTGCAGGGGAGTTGTTGAGAAGGGCTGGAAGAATGCTGATCCTAATGAGGAAGGGTGGTCTAACCTAGCTACTAAGGCAAATAATGTTAAGAAGGCTTTGGGTCAATGGGATAAAGCCACTTTCAAAAATGCAGCAGTGGAGATCACAAAGCTTAAGAGTAAACTCAACATCATCATGAATCATCCTAAATCATCTGCTAATTCTGCTGAAATTGGAAGAATTAGGGTGGAGATAGATAAGTTGTGGAAACAAGAGGAAATCTATTGGGGGCAGAGATCCACAGTGAAAATGGCTTAAGTGGGGGGATAAAAATACTAAGTTCTTCCACTCTACAGCAATCCAAAGAACGGAGAGAAATGGCCTGAATAGAATCTTAGACAAGAACAATCTCTGGGTGGAAAGAAAATCCAATGTTTTAAAAGCAGTGGAAGAGTATTTCAGAGATATCTACTCCCCTTCCCTCCCTATTGGTAATGAGGACTGCCTTAATGTTATCCCTTGTTTGGTGTCTGCAGCTGATAATGATTGTTTAAATGGGGTTGTGCTTGAGCCATAAATCAAGAAGGCAGTCTTTGCCTTGGGTGCCCTTAAATCACCAGGTCCTGATGGTCTTAATGGAGATTTCTACCAAAAGAATTGGGAGATAATTAAGGTGGATGTTATTTCTGCAATTAACAGTTTCTTCACAGATGGGTTTATTGGTGATAGTGTAAATGACACACTAGTTGCCCTCATCCCTAAAGTGACTAATCCTGAATCTATTGGGTAGCTAAGGCCAGCCAGCTGCTGTAACTTTGTGTACAAGGTGATTTCAAAGATTGTTGTGGGCAGATTGAAGCCTCTTCTTAATAAGCTCATCTCCCCACAACAGAGTGCCTTTGTGGGGGAAGACTTATTCAAGGCAATTTGATTGTGACTCGAGAAGCTTTTCACTTCATTAAGAAAAAGAATAACACTGCTATGAAAGGGTTTGCTATTAAATTAGATATGAACAAAGCCTATGATCGTGTGGATTGAAATTTTCTTAGGGATACTCTCCTTGCTTTTGGTTTCAGTGTCAGTTGGGTGTCTTTAGTTATGTATTTGGTCAACTCTGTCAGATACACTTACCAAGTCAGTGGGTCTAGAAGTAAGGTCATTATTCCTGGTAGGGGTCTGAGGCAAGGGGATCATTTATCTCCTTACCTCTTTATCCTAGTCTTTGATTTTCTTTCTAGGCTAATCTCTAAAGCTTGCACTGAAGGGAGAATTAATGGTCTGAGTTTGGCTCCAAGAGCCCCTATTCTAACCCACTTATTTTTTGCAGATGATGCATTGATTTTTGCCAAAGCTAGTGAAGAGGAAATTTATCAAATTGTTCAAATTCTCAACTCTTTTACTCTGGTTTCTGGGCAGAGAATCAATGTACAATAGTCTGGGTTTATTTGTGGTTCTGCAGTGTCTTTGAATCAAAGGAATTATCTGTCATCTATTCTTAACATCCCTATTTGGGATTCCCCGGGGAAGTATTTGGGAATTCCAGCTGAATGGGGTCAATCTAGAGGTCAAGCTTTACGATCGATCAAGGAGAGTGCTTTCAAAGATAGAAGGGTGGAAGGAGAACTTTGTGTCTCAATCTGGTAAAGAGGTTCTAATAAAGTCTATTATCCAAGCCATCCCCTCCTATGTTATGGCAATTGTCAGACTTCCAAAAAATTTCTGCCAGTCCCTATGTTCTGCAGTTGCTAACTTTTGGTGGAGCTCTAAAGTTAAAATGAGGGGCATTCATTGGAAAAGCTGGGATTTAATGTGTCAACCAAAGAATAAATGTGGCCTTGGCTTTAAAAGTTTCTTTTAACAAAACTCAGCTCTACTCTCTAAGCAAGCTTGGAGGTGCTTAAACTGTCCTAATGAATACTGGGCATCCATTCTTAGAGGTGTATACTGTAGCAGACAAGAGTTTTGGATGGTGAAACCAAAGGCAGGGACCTCATGGGCATGGAGAAGCCTCCTTCATGGAAGGTAACTTCTGAAGAAAGAAGGTAGATGGGTGGTGGGTAATGGTGAAACTATTGATATTCGAGAAGGCAAATGACTGGCTAATGGCTCTATGGTTGAGGTTAAGGAAGAGGGTACTGCTACTAAGGTTTGTGAACTGATGGATCATAGTTCTAATTGTTGGAATATTGCTGAGTTGAGGAAATCTTTAGCTCCTTCTTCTGCTATAGAGGTGCTAAAGACTCCAAGAGGATGGACAAACAGTGATGACAACCTTTTCTGGCCTCATTCTAGTGATGGATTCTATTCTGTCAAATCAGGGTATTGGTGTCTTAGCAATTCTTACAATGCTGTAAAAACCAGTCCCTCTTCTTCTTATTCTCACTCAATGGACTCATGGATCAACATATGGAGAGCAAATGTTCCTGAGAGGGTGAAGGAGTTTGTTTGGAGAATCAAGCATGATGCTTTAGCTACTAAGGCAAACTTGTTTAAGAAAAGATTATCAACAGATTGCCCTATTTGCAAAAGGAGTGATGAAACTTTGGAGCATCTTTTCCTGCTATGTCCTTGGACTTCCCCTCTGTGGTTTAGCCTCCAGATCTGCAGTGTGCCTATTGAGACAAATACTTCAAGCATGCAGAGGTGGTTGGACCAATTCCTTGAGCCATCTGATCAACATTTTGAAGCCCTCCATGATAATTGTGATGTAGTGTTCAATGCTTTGTGGGTGATCTGGAAATCAAGAAACTCCATGGTTTTTGACAATACGAACCCCTGTAACACCCCGGAAATAATTTAATTAAAATAGTTGATTGAATTATTAAAATAATTTGGAGGCGGGATATAGATAAATTAAAAGGTTAATATTTTATATGCGTAGGAGGTGAAACGAGTAAAGGAGGTGGTGACGTAGAGAGCCCAGTGTTTACTGAGCCCTCAACTTAAACCCTGGGGGTTTAAGCCAAACCCTCATTCGCAGCAAGCAAAAGAAAAACGAAAGTGAGAGTGAGAGAGAGAGAGCACGCGGCGCAAAGAGGGAGAGAAGCGGAGGGTTTCACGAAGAATTTCAAAAGGAGATCGTTCGTGTTGCTGTGGTTTTGTTCGTGTCTCGTTCGTCGTGTTCCGGAGCTTACGTTATTCGAGGTAAGGGTGGGCTTAACCTTGATAATGGGTTGATGATAATTATGTGTGGGTAGTCTAGGGTTTTGTTGAATTGTTCGTGTTGTTGCATATCGTGTTTTCGTTGAGATTGGTGCTTTGATGATTATTGCACGTTATTGTGATTTGTTTCGTTGTTTGTTGTTGCGTGATTGTTGTATCACGATGATGGTGTTGTTATTGTTCGTGTTTTTGTTGTTGCTGTGCGTGGTTGATTGTTGTTGTCGCGTTGTCGAATTGTCGTTTTTGTTGTGGTGGTTGCGGTGTCGTTGCCGTTAGGGTTTGGTGTTTGGCAATTTAGCGATTCTGGACACAGGTTCGGTTTTTCTAAAACTGGCGCTGTTTGGTTGATCCAAAAATTATGAGGTTGATTGTTTTTGAAAATAGACTTAACGCCGGTCGTTTTGGCACTGGTTTCGTTAAATTCGGAGTTGTATAGTTTGAGTTATAGGCGATACAAGTTAGGTTAAAATTCTGGAAATGATTTGGGTATAGATTCGGTATTTCGGTGACTGGGAACGTTGTATTGACCGAAAAATTATGTGGTTTATTTTTCTGGAAAATATACTTAATGCTTGTTAATTTGGCACTTGTTTGGGTGCGTTTAGAGTTGTGTAGCTCGAGATATGAATTCCACAAGTTAGAGTAAGATTCTGGAAACAATCTGGACACAGGGTCAGTGTTTTGGTTACCACGTTTTCAAAAGAACTCCTTTTCGAACGAATCCAATTTCTTTGAAAACTAGACAAAATTTTCCCCAGTTTATGCACAAGTTTCATGCAATTTGATTGAGTTTTGGTCACTTTGGAATTGCTTGAATTTGAAGGATAGAAACTGTCCTCTTTTGCAACTAGCCTGTGTGCTTTTCGAAAACTGTACCTATTGGACACTCTCCTTCAAAAACTGAACTTAGGGATGATAACCAGACCCATAGGGCTTTCCAACAAGTATTTATTTGTTGAAATCCGATGTCGTTTGCTATTTTAATTAATTCGCTGAAGTAGGTGCGATGTGCCTAGGCGCTGTGCGCCAGTCTTGTGCGTGGTGTGCGTGCGTTATGTCCGTGTTGTGGAGCCGTCTGGTGTTAATATTTCAGGTGCGGTGCTGGTATGCTCAGGAGAGTTTAGTGGTAGCTGTGATGCTACAACTTGGTGCTATTTTTGGTGAAATCATTTGTTTTGATTCTGGTGATATAGTATTTATTTTAAATACTTGTTATGGTGAGTTGGTGCATAATCATGGTGTCGCATTGTCATATGCATGTTTTGGTGATATAGGCTCTGCCTCTGGTGTTTGTTGGTGATATGCCCGTCGTGGCTCATTTTGGTGATCGGTACCGCATGCATATGCCCACTGGAGGGGTTGCATATCATTCCATTGTCTATGAATGTTATAATTTTGGTGGTTCACTGTCAAATGGATTTTTCCTTTGGTATCTGGTGCTATGATATGGTGTAATTGTATTGTGTTGCTGTAGTTACCTGATGCTAGCATATTTTTATCATCTGCTTATTACCTCTGTTAGACTCACCCCTTCTGCTTGGAATGTTGCTCTCATGCGGCAACGCTGCAGGTGATCGCTAGTGCTCGTGGAGGAATTGCTAGGTTTTGCCTCCTCTCTCATTTGGGTCTGTGTCAGCTCTGATATGTTGCACCGGGGAGTCGTTAGTTATCGTTTTGAACTATTATTTTAGTTATTGGAAATTGTTTTAATTAATTTTGGAGATGTCTTTAATTGTTAATTCTGGAGATGTTTAAACTGGTTAATATTTCCGCTGCTTGGTGATTTCTTTTATATAAATTTTTTTGGAGATTTTTTTTTTGGAATAGATGGTGTTTTTTTTTTAAATGGTGAAAAATGTAGCGCCCTTCGAGGTGACTCTGATAATTGTCTATTTAGTTGTAATAGTAAAAGGGGGGTGTTACAACCCCAACCCTTTACAAGGCCACTTTTTTGGTGAAGAAAGCTATTCAGGAATTCAACACCCAGAAGACTAACCCTTCTGTCCCTTCCCCTAGTCCTAGTGTGAGCACCTCCATTGTGAGATGGAGGCCACTAGGGTCAACGTTCTTAAGTTCAATTCAGATGCTCAGTTTGACGTGAGATCTGGGAAAGGGAATTCAGGAATTGTTTGTAGAGATCATCAAGGGAAACTATTAGCTGGTACTACCTCGAAGATCTTCGCGCTCTCTGTGCTGGTGGCTGAAGCTATTGCTTTGCGAGAAGCAGTGGCCTTTGCTCGATCTCTCAACGCCAATGACGTGCTCTTCGAATCTAACTCCCTGATTCTAATTGAAACCTGCAGAAAGAACGAGAAGAAGAAAGAATTAGAGTGCATCATTAATGACATCGACGAGTTATCAAAGGGTTTCAATTCGAAAGGTTTCTTATGGGTCAACAGAAATGGGAACTTAGCTGCAGATCTTGTAGCTAATCTAGCCTCTAAGCAAGAACTAAGCAAGAACTGGGTCATCTACCCCCCACCGGCGCTTATGGTAGTGCTTGATCGAGAAAGAAAGAGATTTGAGGAAGACGAAGGTGAATAGAGGAATTGGGGAGATCTTGCCGTTTTTAGGGTTAGAATGACTTTGCTTTATTTTAGAGAGTTTATTTCTTTGCCTATTTCGTGTAAGTGGTTTAACAACCGGATCTTCTTCAATTATTGTAACTTATGGGAGGGTCTTGAATTGGGTTTCCGGTCCATCTTGTTTCTGTTGGGCTGGGCTTGTATTTAATCTCCTTTGTACTCGGTTTTGGGCTTCGCCCTGCTTTCAATGAATACGCCGACTTTTTCGTGACAAAAAAAAAAGCAAGAAAGAAAACAAAAAATAGTTGGTTTTTTTTTACCCCGACCCTTTCACCCTATACCCCCCACGAATCTTGTGAAAAGACGCAATTGGCCTTCACAAAATTTAAAAACCCAAACATACCCCAGCTCAAAAATTCGCGCGGATTTATCTTTTAAAAGATAAATCCTATTTCCGCTTTTTTCGGAAATCAGATTTATCCCAAAAAAAAAACGGAAATAGTATTTATCTTCTATTAGATAAATCCGCTTTGTGTATTAAAATAACTGTTTTTTATTTAATTTTTTTTAAAAGATTATAAAAACACTACTAAAAATCTGTTAAAAAGTCAAAACTAATCTAAAAATTATAAAAACACCACTAAAAATCTAATAAAACCAAAATAAGGTTATGCAAATTATTTTAGATTTTTTTTTGAGATTATGAAAAATAAAAAAAAATTAATAAAAAATAGTAAACAATGGAATTTGAGATTTTGAGCCCCTCTTTCTTAAAAGAAGTTCCTTCTTGAAGAGTATTGATCCCTGATTTTTTCGGATTTAATGGTTGTGGTTTCATTACAATCTAAGTAGGTTGCTCGAAAACCGATTTTTTAGGCTAAATTATTCACCCGACGTACAACATCGTAACGTGTTAACGAACTACACACTAAACAGAACCAAAAGACGAATGATATTCATATCTATTTTTAAAAAAAAAAAAATTAATTTTAATTTTAATTTCAAAGCGGATTTATCTACCCAATAGGTAAATCAGATTTGAAAAAATTACAAAGCGGATTTACCTTAGGTGGGGGTTAAATCCGTTTTATTATTTTTAAAATCGGATTTACCTATTGGGTAGATAAATCCGATTTGAAAAATAACAAAGCGGATTTAACCCCCTCCCAAGGTAAATCTGCTTTGTTATTTTTGCAAATCGGATTAACCTATTGAGAGATAAATCCGAGCGAATTTTAGTTAGACAGGGGTATTTTTGATTTTCACTTTTTTGTGGGGGTACAAAAACAAAAACCCAAAATAGTTTTGAGAGTGAGAGAGTGAGGGTCGAGGAGAGGGAGAGGATGCTAGGAAATGTTAAACTCCATTATTACATTTTCTATACTAAGCCTATGATTCCCACCTATTTATTCTAATTTCGTTCATCATTTTAAAGAAACACTTCTCCTTCAAACTCTTGTCATTGGGGTTTCACATTTCAAATTTAAGGAGGGATGGGGATGGAAGTTAGGAACTGTTGGATGCTCCTTCCTGACCTGTAGTTGTTGAATGGTGTTTTTGGTCTTTTTTGAGCTCCATAAGACCAATCCATAAGAAATTTGCGTCTCTAGAATCCGAAAAGAATAATAAACGAATCAAAATCACCATAGAGTGTTAACAACCCAGTAATTAAGTTACTACTCTTTAAATCAAAGAATTGAAAACATTAACAAACGATTCCTTATTTGATTGCATCTGTGAATATAAATCGGAACATTATATACCTTTGTGTTTGTCGTCGCTGCCGTTTGATTCTTGAACCTCGGTGAAGAACGTACTCCATGACGCGAAGAAGAAGCCACCGCGTGGTTTGCCATCGCTAATCACTATCAGAAGAAGATGAGACTGGAAAGGAACAATCGGTGTGAGTGAGCCTCCACAATCTAAGCCGAAATGTAGACGAAAAGGAAAGAATATTGAAACCCTCCGTGTCTTTAATTAAACCTTTCTCTTTCCAATTAAAAAAACACTTTTATTATCTTAAAATATAAAAGATAAAGAGTGAAACTTCCGCCAGGTTTTTCATGAAAATTTCATGCATTTTGGTTGTGTTATATTCATTCCCGCCTGGTTCTATTTGAATATGGTTTCTTATGTTGCCTAGATTAATCAAGTGAAGAGAAATCACATATACAAACACAATATATTTATACAACTCACTGTTTATCTGGTTCTATATTTTGAGAAGGAATGGTAGCAATTGGTTGGAAAGAAATGATGTTGACTTTGTGCAAAAATAAAGAGAAGAAATTGAGTGTGTGATGTTGTGAACAGTGAATAATACATTGGGAGGACAGAATTTCGGGTGCTTCTTCTTATCCTTACTGTTGGTTGTGTATTTGACCTGTGAAACAGTGGAGACTTATGAACAGTAGAGATGCAGGCAGTACTCTTCTATCTTTTATCTTACTCTTGCTCTCATCAATCACTGATATACTGACTTTTGCCTCTAACACAATACCATCATGTTTCAACTTTCAATTCAAAATTACAATTTCTTTTTTCTTCTTACCTTTTTCCTTTAGTGGCTATTGTATGTATCACTACCCATCAATTCTTCAACTCATAACTTTTTTATGTCATAATTAAGTTTGAAGAATTTAGTTTTTTTTCCTCTTTACTACAGATAACTCTAATTATGTCTGTTATTGGCTATGATATATTAATGTTTTTTTAAGTTAAAATTTAATTATCAATTATTATATATTTATATGTTGGTTTTTTTGATAAGATATATTTATATGTTGGTGTCAGGGACGGAGGCACGTTCAACCTTGCCATGGTTGGAGCCCCCGGCCCCCTAATTTTCTATACTTATGGTCTTTGATAATAGTATTACCTAGTATTTAATAATAGTGTGTTAGTTTTTTATTTCAGACATAATAGTATTACTTATAGATTTCTTCAACCATAATTTATTTTTGATGTAGGACACAAAATAAAAAGTTAGAGGTCTTTTTAAGCATAATTAACTTTTATAATATTAAACAACACAAAAATTAACATTAAGTGCATTAATGATATTGATTAATTTTGTTAATAAATCAATTAGTTGAAAAAATAGTGATAAGTGAAATTAATACTTTGAAGTCTAAAAAGTTAGAGGCCTAATCTCGCCCCTGCAGCCAACCATTCCTGGCTTCGTCCTTGGTTGGTGTGTTTGTATAATTCATAATATATATTATATATAATGAGTCAAAAAAAAATATTATATATAAGATATATATGATTCATAAATTATCATAGGAAGGAACACCATACACGGCTCGGATAAACGATGATATACACGATATGGACACTAATAATATGATTTAATATTTATTATATTTTTGATTGTATTGAATAATTATTTTATATTTGATATTACTTTTTTTGTAATTATTTTTTTTGCCCCCATATATTCAATTCTTGGATCCATCTGTGAGTATAGGCCAGATGCAACACAACTAGGAATATTAATGAGTATCCACATGCATGTAGGAATTAATCTATCTACAAGACATGCTTATAATCATGAATATACTACAGCGGAAAACAAAGACATACAAGCATGCTTCTATATAATCAAGAACAAAGCCATGACTTTGATAACCTTAGGATCTACGACATGTTGATATATCAAGGATTAGATATATACCTGGATCCATAGCAAAGAAGCGGAGAAGGGATCCTTACAAGAAAAGGAGTGAGTGAAACGAGCAACAGTTACTCGTCGGCTTTATGGTTCTTCCTCAACCGGGACTCCTAATGCCTTAGATTCTCTTCAGATGGGGAGAAGAGAGTAAACGTGTGTATAGTGCGGTTAGTCCGGTATATTGGGGACCATAGCCTACTTATAGTGTGACAGTCTATTAGGGTTCCCATTATCCCTCTAATGGGCTATCACTGACATCCACTCATATTGGGCCCATATCAATAATAATTAATTAATTAATTATATAATTAGAAATCCAATATAGCCTTTTACTTATTTTGATCACATATCAATCAAAGCTCCTAATTGATAAATAGCTAATATAATTAATAAAGAATATATGCCCATTATTTATGATATTGGAATAAAATATTCCAACAATCTCCCACTTGGGCAATATATTACACTAATTATATCATAATTCTTTAGGCCGGCATCCGAATGCTATTTATATCTTTAGATTTCCCTATACAATCTGGTCCACCTCATATATCAACAATGAGACCACCGCGGCTGTCGTCACTAACGTCTTTTGTGACTGTACCCCGATGACCATCATATTAACATACTCGATGACATAGATCAATATGGATGAGTGGCGTGGAAATTTCATGCAATGTGATCTCATGTCATGCCTATTTCCAACTGGTCCAACTTAAATCTTTAGTGAGATCAAACTGAAGTTGCTGAAAATGCAAAATTTGTTTTGCATATAATATGATACAAACACATTTAATAATAACAACTTAATTCTGCAAAAAGTCAAAAATAACATAAAGTCTGTATCAATGCCAAAATTCTAGAACATAAGGGAAAACAAGAAAAAGACTCCCACTAATCTAAGGCAATCTCAAAACCAATACCCATATGAGCAATGTGCTCGTGGTAAACTTTAGGTGTCAAGCCTTTGGTTAGTGGGTCTGCTAGCATAAAGTTGGTCCCTATATATTCTATCAAAATTTGTTTCTCTTGAACTCTTTCCTTCACAACAAGATACTTGATGTCGATGAATTTCGACTTTGTGGAACTCATGTTGTTGTTAGAGTATAGGACGGCTGCACTATTGTCACAATAAATCTTCAATGGCCTCTTAATGCTTCCAATGATGCTTAGGCCTGAGACAAAATTTCGCAACCACAAAGCATGATTTGATGCCTCAAAACAGGCCACAAACTCTGCTGCCATGGTTGAAGGAGCCACTAAAGTCTGCTTGGCAGACTTCCAGGAAATAGCCCCTCCAGCCAAAAGGAAAATGTAACCAGATGTGGAACGTCTGCTATCCGGGCATCCCGCAAAATCAGAGTCAGAGTACCCAATGACCTCTGAGTTATCTGACTTCCGATAGGTAAGCATGTAGTTTCTTGTTCTCTTCAAGTAGCGCATCACGCGCTTCACCGCTGTCCAATGTTGCATACCAGGATTACTCAAATATCTACCAAGAACTCCCACTATAAATGCTATGTCAGGACGAGTACAAACTTGAGCATACATAAGACTTCCCACAGCCGAAGCATAAGGAACCTTTTGCATCTCTACCTTTTCAAGATCTGTAACGGGGCACTGATTGAGACTGAACTTGTCTCCTTTAGCCACGGGTGTATCTCCCGGTTTACTATCTTTCATGAAGAATCTATCCAAAACTGTATCGATATAGCTCCTTTGTGACAATCCCAAGATACCCTGAGAGCGATCTCTAAGTATTTGGATACCCAAGACAAAGGAGGCGTCCCCAAGATCTTTCATCTCGAAATTCTTCGTGAGAAATCTCTTAGTTTCGTGCAATAAGCCTATATCATTACTTGCTAATAGGATATCATCGACATATAACACCAAAAAGATAAATTTACTCCCACTGAACTTTTGGTATACACAATCATCAACCGCATTAGTCTGAAAACCATAAGAGGTAATAACTTGATGAAATTTGTAATACCACTGACGGGAAGCCTGTTTAAGGCCATAAATGGATTTCTTTAGTTTGCATACCATAGACTTTGGATCACCTGAAACAAAGTTTTCTGGTTGCACCATATAAATTGTCTCGTCAATGTTTCCATTTAGAAACGCAGTCTTCACATCCATCTGATGCAGCTCTAAGTCAAAATGAGCCACTAGTGCCATAATAATCCTGAGAGAGTCTTTCGAAGAAACTGGAGAGAAAGTCTCTTTGTAATCAATGCCTTCCTTTTGAGTGAAGCCTTTGGCGACAAGACGAGCCTTATATCTTTCAATGTTACCCTTGGAATCCCTCTTGGTTTTAAATATCCATTTGCAACCAATGGGTTTCTTACCTTCAGGTAACTTGACAAGATCCCAAACGCCATTGTCAGCCATTGACTTCATCTCATCCTTCATGGCATCAATCCACTTAAGAGAGTTAGAACTATTCATGGCCTGACTAAAGTTGACTGGATCTTCCTCAGTCAAGCCAATACCTTCCTCATGTTCTTGGAGAAATACAACATAATCATCCGAAATTGCACTTCTCCTCTCTCTAGTGGATCTTCTTACTGGCACCTCTTGAGGTTGTTGAGTTTGAACTTCTGGTGGTGCTTGAGGAGGAAACTCAGTGTTGACTTCTTCTTGAGCAATGTTAGGAATAACATTCTCATTCATTTCTGGATCTGTTGCTTGAACAATGACAGGTACTAAGACTTGACCACTGTCAGTAACAGTTTCTTCATCAAAAGCAACACTCCTTATGTTTCCTTCCCCTCCAAACTCAACATCCTCAAGAAATCTTGCATTTCCCGTTTCAAAAAATGTTCTTGTAGTGGGGTTGTAAAACTTATACCCGCGAGAGTGTTCTGAGTACCCAACAAAATAACAACTAACTGTCTTAGGGTCCAACTTACCTTCATGCGGCCTGTAAGGCTTGGCTTCAGCTGGACACCCCCAAATGTGTATGTGCCTAATGCTGGGCTTTTTTCCAGGCCATAACTCATAAGGGGTCTTAGCGACTACTTTGCTTGGTACTCTATTGAGGATATAAACTGCTGTTTTCAATGCTTCTCCCCAAAGTGACTCTGGTAATGAAGAATGACTAATCATACTCCTCACCATATCCTTAAGAGTCCGATTTCGTCGTTCTGCAACTCCATTCATGCTGGGTTTACCCGGCATTGTGTATTGCGGAACGATTCCACACTCATTGAGGAAAAGTGCAAAGGGCCCTGGACGTTGCTCACCTGATCCGTCATATCTACCATAGTATTCACCACCACGGTCCGATTTGACAGCTTTAATTTTCTTTCCTAATTGAAGTTCTACTTCAGCTTTGAAAGACTTGAAAACGTCTAGAGATTGAGACTTCTCATGAATTAAATATAGGTAACCATATCTCGAGTAATCGTCTATGAACGTAATAAAGTACCTTTGCCCATTCCAAGAATTTGTAGGGAAAGGACCACAAATATCTGTATGTATTAGTTCTAAGACGTCTTTAGCTCTTTCGGCACCTAAATTCCTTTTGTTCGTTTGTTTGCCCTTAATACACTCTATGCAGACTTGAAAGTCAGACAAATCTAAGGGTCCAAGAATATCCTCCGACACAAGCCTCTGAATTCTCTGTTTAGAGATGTGACCTAAGCGCTTATGCCATAAAGTGGCGGAATTCTCATTTAATTTTCGTTTCGTACCATGTGAACTTATTTGCAATATTTGGTTATAGGAATGCTTAACATCAAGCATATAAAGATTATCAATTAAAGACCCGTAACCAATAATATTTGGACCATAAGAGAGACTAGCTTTGGCATCTTTAAATGAACAGTCATAACCAGATTTGTCCAAAACCGAAACTGAAATTAAATTCCGTCTAATTGACGGGCAAACATATGTCTCAAACAAATCCAAATAATAACCAGTCTTTAAAAATAGTCTAAAAGTTCCTATAGCCTCAACTGCAACTTTAGTGCCATCGCCCACATAGATGAATCTTTCAGCATCACTCGGCGGTCGGCTCCACAGGCAACCCTGCATGGACATACTAATGTGAGTAGTAGCACCAGAATCTACCCACCAAGTATCTTTAGGTACTGAAACTAAATTAACTTCAGAACAAACAAAAGTGAGAGGTTTACCCTTCTTTACACGCCATGCGGCGTATTTAGGACAATCCTTCTTCATGTGTCCTTCCTTCTTGCAGAAAAAACAAGCTGAGCCCTTATCTTGGTTTTTCTGCTGCTTCTTCTTAGAAGAACCTTCTGCAGTAACATTATTTTTCTTCCTCTTCTTGTGTTGAGAATTTGAAGCCAAATGAGCACTTTCAGTCCTTCCCCTCCGCAGTCTCTCTTCCTCTTGCACACAGTGAGACATAAGCTCATTGAGGGACCATTTGTCCTTCTGAGTGTTATATGTCACCACAAATTGTCCAAATTGTGCAGGAAGAGAGATCAAAACCAAATGCACAATCACATCATCAGGGATGTGCATCTTTAGTGCCTTGAGTTTTGATGCAAGGTTGGACATCTCCATAATGTACTCCCTTACGTTCCCTTTACCATTATACTTCATAGAGGTAAGTTTGGCCAAATGGCTACTTATCTCAGCCTTATCACTTTTTTCAAATGATTTCTCTATTGATTCCAGGAACTTTTTAGCATTCTCATTCTCAGTAATTGAGCCCCGGAAAACTTCCGGAATTGATTTCTTGATGATCATGAGGCACATTCGGTTGGACCGATCCCATTTCTCAATTTTGAGCTCATAAGAGTTCTCCGGAGTGGGAATGGGTCGTTCCTCCCTCAGTGCTTGGTCTAAGTCCATACATCCGAGAACGATTTCAACGGATTCCTTCCAAGACTTGAAATTCATCCCATTCAGCATAGGGATTTGGTTAATTTGAGTAACAAAATTTGGAGAGCTAGCAACAGCAACTAAAAAAAAAGAACAAATAAACATACAATCAACATTAGTAGCACATAAAATTATAAATAATTATTAGATGTGCAAAAATAACTTTAATTGTGAATTTAAAGACCCAAACAAGATACTAAGCGCACCATTAGTCCCCAATCTTTGGATTGCAAAGACTAACTGCAAGCAGTACTCTCAACGCAATGATCAAATATTGGTGATAAGTCCTGTCAAACAATGGTTGCCTTTGGGCACCGCAATTGCTCACATGGATAAATAACTTTATAATCACCACACATTTACCATCACATGCATGTTATTATTCGGCCAAGTTGCGCCTTCCTTTGGGCCGACAACAACTCGCATGAATAATTTCACACTACATCTTTTGTAAATTTAATCAAATTGACCTACGTAACAGAGGTTACTTTGGCAACGTGTTATTTCAACCAACTCAATTAAAATATACTAGACAATTTTATGCTAATAATAAAATATGGGAAAGGGTCTTAATTCACATATATCCTACACATAAGCGTAGAAAAAAAAACTGAATGTACGGTTATGGCCTCCTAAACGCAAAAGAATAAAATTACAAAAATTACAATTCTTTAGCGGAAAAAACGGCCTCTCCAAGTGGCGTTCTCTATGGTGTTGTCCCCTTTTGCCTTTCTCGATCAATTACAATATTAAAGTGAAGATAAAATAAATAAAGAGAAAGTCACGGTGCGCAGACCGTATTTAAATTAAAATCACGACACGCAGGTCGGCCCGAAATAAATAAACACATAAACAACACCGAAATACTAAGGCCATAACCATACACCACGCAAATTATTCAATAATGAGAACACCGAAATATTATTGAATATATAAAAAAAAATCAAATATTAGCGAGATATAATCTTTATTACCATATATGAAGAGATATGGTCATGATACTAAACAAAAAAGCTAATGCGTAATATACGGATCAAATAAAGCAAATAGTGATATGATACAAAATCATGTTGCACATCTGGAACCATAAACAACCATCATCTATAACAATAAATATTATATACAAATAATGGTCACATAGGAAATAATCCATTGAAGGTACAACTTTAACTATACGATTTTGACAAGAAAACAAATAGCACTTATACCAAGGATGAGTATTATCCAGGTGAAGCATTAGCTCCGGTCAAAAAAACTTTAGCGTTAAAAAAAAGAAATAATTTTGAACAATCACTCTTAAAAAAAAAGTTGTTCACGTGATACAACTATAGGAAAGAAAAAAAAAATCATCTTTCACCGAAATCCCAATAAATCAACATAGAAGAGGGCTCTGATACCACTTGTAGGAATTAATCTATCTACAAGACATGCTTATAATCATGAATATACTACAGCGGAAAACAAAGACATACAAGCATGCTTCTATATAATCAAGAACAAAGCCATGACTTTGATAACCTTAGGATCTACGACATGTTGATATATCAAGGATTAGATATATACCTGGATCCATAGCAAAGAAGCGGAGAAGGGATCCTTACAAGAAAAGGAGTGAGTGAAACGAGCAACAGTTACTCGTCGGCTTTATGGTTCTTCCTCAACCGGGACTCCTAATGCCTTAGATTCTCTTCAGATGGGGAGAAGAGAGTAAACGTGTGTATAGTGCGGTTAGTCCGGTATATTGGGGACCATAGCCTACTTATAGTGTGACAGTCTATTAGGGTTCCCATTATCCCTCTAATGGGCTATCACTGACATCCACTCATATTGGGCCCATATCAATAATAATTAATTAATTAATTATATAATTAGAAATCCAATATAGCCTTTTACTTATTTTGATCACATATCAATCAAAGCTCCTAATTGATAAATAGCTAATATAATTAATAAAGAATATATGCCCATTATTTATGATATTGGAATAAAATATTCCAACAATGCACTGATAGTACTCATCCACTCCCTCCCTTATTGGATCAATGTTTTTAAAACGTAGTGGAGATTGAATCGGAAACACCTCCGGGTTATAGTTCAATTGGTTCATTCGGTTCAACTCGGTTTAACCATGATTGAACATGACGAATAATAATTAAAAAAATTAAAAAAGTATTAAATTTTGAATAAAAAGTAAATTAAAAAATCAAAAAATGCATTTTGAGCGGTTCAATCCGAGCTAATTGGTGGTTCAAATGGAGTTGAACCAACCGTGTAAGTGTATAGTTCCTTATTCAACCGGTTGAATCGTCCAAATGATATATGTGCTCTCCGCATATCCATGTTAGTATTAAGTCGATATTCCACTATCCGTGGATATTTACGGATATCCACGGATATTATAAATAAATTTTAGAAATGCATGTGCTAAAAAATTATTATTTTTAATTATATAGAGAACTTTTTTTTCTTTTGACAACAAAATACTATTTAACAAAAAAATAATCTCCATTAAAACAAAAAATATATTCTTCCTCCTTATAACATTATAGTCTCCAATAATAAACAAAAAAACATAAAATCAACAAAATTTCAAATTATGTATTTATCTCTTGGATATTTTAATGTGGGCTAGGTTTCTTAATGTGCGAACATGAGGTTTTGTATCTAAGTCATAGATATTTTAGTATTTATTAATTATTAATGGGTACGAATATCCGTGGGTACAAATACCATTATATCCGCATTTGTATCCATTAACTAACAGATGGTTGAAATATCTGTCTATTTTACTTGCGGATACCCGTTAAGATATTCGCCTTGTGCCCGCCGCAGATATTTTTCGCAAATATCCAGGTATGAATTTTTTTGCCATCCCTAAACACAACACATCTAGAAAGTAACTTCCGATCGGGTTCAAATATCATTGGGTTTATTTATCCATAACTGCACCTGTTCGTATAAACCATTGTTAACTGATAGGTGATACTTCCATACCGGACACCCGTATCGACCTACCGCAACACTGACTGATATTACAGATATGTCGGTTGACCGTCGGGTGTGTTTTTTGTCAATCAATATCACCATTTTATTTTGGGTTTCCACTCAATTTACTTTTTTGTGTTATCAAATAAAAAAATATTTAAGTGAGGAACTGTGAGACCATTTTTAGTTCTTAAAATTGTTCACATTTGGGCTTAAAAATAAGGGAGTTGCTTTAAAATGAAAAGAATAAAAAAATGAGAAGGAAAATGTCTGAAGATTTAACTCATGATAAAATCTTAAATTTCATGTAAATAAGATGATAATCTTTTGTTCTAATTTTGAATTGCCTTCTGCCCAATTTTAGATCTCTCAACTTTAGTAAATACTCTCATTTTATTTTTTTGCTTTTGCATTTGTTTTTTTGTGTGTGGTTATAATAGAGAAGTAAAAATAGAAGAAACTAGGACCTAACAAAAGAGACGCTTAGAACATCATCGGTTAAGTGAGACTCCAAACCACTAGGCGGATGAACCCCATCTTAGCAAAAAAATTAATGCAAAAGTTGGCTTCCCTATAAGCATGAAGAATCTTCACCTCCCAATCTTTTTCCAAATCCACTTAGCTTGAGTAGTCTCATTACCATATTTATGACAAGAGATATTAGCATCATTAAGCATTCTTAGAGTATGTAAATAATCCGTATAAGAAACCACTTTACAGTACCCCAAATGCCAACACAACGAAATACCACACACCAATGGCTATAAGCTCTGCATGCAAAATATTAGAATAACCAAGAGATCCATTAAAGCCCATAATAAAATTTCCTTCTGAATCTTTTATAAGGCCACCATATCTAGTCATACCCGGATTCACAAGAGCATTCCCATCAACGTTTAAAGCCACCCACCCTAATGGAGGAGGACACCACGCCACCTCTTTCACCACACAGTGTGTGTAAAACCAACTGCATTTGAAGGAGCATAAGATTTCAAGATATCATGATAAAAGAGCATGAATTTGCATTTGCTTTCATATTTTGTTGGTTGATGTCCCTATATGTCGAAAGTGAATTAAAAATTTAGCCATCTTGCATTATCTGCAATACTCTTCAACATGTTTTGATGGGGAAATTCCTCTATTTGTTTTTTTATTTTATTTTCTTTGGGTGGATAAAGTGACATTTGACTGTGATACCTGTTTTGGAATTATATAAACTAGTTCTAATACCCGTTACTCATTTTTGTTTGTTAAACATAGAGAAAATAGAGGCGCCCATACTAAGTTGACAGAAGACGATATGGGGTTCTATTGTAAATGTGGTTGAAGTTCTCGTGGTAGTAAATACTTGAAGATAAGTGATTCATTCTTCTTGGAATGTGGCTGAAGTTCTCATGGTAGTAAATACTTGAAGATAAGTGATTCATTCTTCTTGGAATGTGGCCACCAATTGAGTTGCCAGGAAATGTGGTTGCATGACTGCAAAGGAGACAACAAAATTAGAAAGTGAAACTCATGTGTATCATACATGGTTGGATGAAAACCATCAATAAAAAGAAGCATACATAGATAGTCGAAAAAATATGATCAGGTGTTCTTTTGTAAATGGGATTGAAGTTTCTGTGAATAAAAATTACATTATGATTATCAATTAAATAAGAAGACTATAAAACTCAAAAAAATACAATGAAATTGAACATCCATAGATAATAAGAAAAAAAGTGTAAAGAATGTTAATAACAATTCATATTTATCAAATGTAAATATAAAAATTAATACTTAGTTAGAAAGAAAAGAACACAACACAGTTAGAAAGTGAAAGAATATGATGGGGGTTCTTTTGTAAATGTGACTGAAGTTCCTGTGAAATACATGGGTGTCATGCATGGTTGAATGAAAACCACCAATAAAATAGAAGCATCCATAGAGAGTTGAAAGAATATGATGAGAGGTTCTTTTGTAAATGTGGTTGAAGTTCCCGTGAATAAAAATTACATTATGACTATCAATTAAATAAGAAGTATTCATAAATAGTTGAAAGAATGTGATGGGGCTTATATTGTAAATATGGTTGAACTTCCCGCAAGTAAACCCATAATTAGGAAAGAAAAGAAGCACATATACAAATTGAAAGAATATGATGAAGAGTTGTATTGTAAATATGGCTGAAGTTCCCGCGGGACCAAGTATATAAGACATATTATATATTGCAAGGCAAAAAAAAGCAACTTTCAATAATGATGGATGCAAATAAACACAAAGAGAGGAGTTTTTGAACCACAAGTATACCAAAATACACTGCTTAACATTTCACTTTACATATTTTGTCATGATATTTAATTTTTACCACTTAACCAGTTATTGAGGAATAAACTTTCAATATTTGAAGAGTTTAAATTTTTTCTGAATGTTAAAGTACCCTAAAACACACTTCTTAACATCATAATTTAAGAGTCCTTATCCATGTTTACAATACGTACAACTCATTACTAACTAAATTTCCCCATTATATGCTCAAATAAATAATCCTTATCCATCAAAATACCAATTAAAAAATCCAAGATTATCATGAATACTGTGAGTGGGGTCAATCACGTATATATACAAGTGGGGAAACTATTCAAATTACGTCATCACAGAACGAAAAGTCTAGAAGGAGAGAGAATGAAAATAATGGGTTGTGAATTTAATAAGCGGGCCTACCACACGAATGGATTATGGATAGAAGGAACAATTTGTATCGTCGCGTATTTGTAACTGAGTTTTTGATTGCAGAAGGTATAAACTTTGTGTATTTGAACCGTTAAATTTTTTTAAGTCATAAGTACATCAAAAGACATTGTTTAGCATCTCACTCTACGTATTTTGTCATGAAATTAGATTTTTTTTCACTTAACCGATTTTTGAAGAACGGACTTCTCATATTTGAGTATCTATACTTTTTTCTAGACTCTAAAGTACTTCAAAACTTAACGCTTAGCATCGTACTTTACGTATTTTATCCAGTAATTATTATTTTTTCTTCACCAATGCGGTTATTGAGGAACAAACTACGTGTATTTGAACAGTTAATTTTTTTTCTAAACACTAAAATACCTCAAAAAAACACCGCTTAAAATATGAAAAACTAAAAAAACGCTTCAATGCGTGCGAAGTATCGACTGGAAGATAACTATGGGTTGGTAATTGCATTAGAAATAAGGTACCAAAATATGTAAAAAGTAACGAAATAAAGAAAAATAAAAAAGATAAAAAAAAGGTTGCTGCCAATCTGTAATTTCAGAGGTGGTCTTGGCATTAGATATTGGAAGCTTTAATAAACGACAGTGAATTAAACAAAAGTTATTCTCATGGTGATGATGAGGAGCATTTGAAATTTGAAAGTCCAACAAACAATACAAAAACACACGGAAGTCCAACAGGAGGCCCTACCGCACACGTGTATAGAAGGTAATTAAGGAATAGAGTTTACGTGTATTTCGTTCCTCGATACCGCTTTGATGAAGAAAAAATGATAATTTCCTGAAAAATACGTAAAGTTGATGCTAAGCAGTGTGTTTGAGTTTACGTGTAATTTGTTCCTCAATAATCGGTTAATAAGGAACAGACTTTGTGTATTTGAAAAGTTAAAATTTCTTTGAACCATAAAATATACAAAAACAGACTGCTTAGCATTTCAGTTTACGTACTTTGTCATGAAATTATTATTTTTTCCCCACCTAACCAGTTACTCAGGAACAAACTTTGCATATTTAAAGAGTTTAAAAAAAAATTCCCACCTAACCTGTTATTGAGAAACAATCTTTGTGTATTTGAACCGTTAAATTTTTTCTAAGCCATAAAATACACAAAAACACACATATTAACATCTCACTTTTGGTATTTTGTCATGAGAATTAAATATTTTTTCACCTTACTGGTTTTTGAAGAACGGACTTCTCATATTTGAACATCTTATTTTTTTTAGACTTTAAAGTACCCAAAACACACTGCTTAGCATCACACTTTACGTATTTTTCAAGAAATTATCATTTTTTTCATCAAAGCAGTTATTGAGGAATGAACTACGCGTATTTAAACAGTTAAATTTTTTTATGAACCGAAAATACCTCAAACATACCACTTAAAATTTAAAAAAGTAAAAAAAACAAAAAAGAAAAAAAGAAAAAGCTGCAAATTTTGATGTAAACCTGACGTCATCTATCATCAACTTGACATCACCTATTATTGATGCTATATGTAGAAGGTGAGAGAAAAGTAATAGCATTTAATAGATTTTGGTTAATGAGGGTAGCATGGGCCTACCACACGTTTGGTTTGGTGAATAATCGGATGTGTTGCGCCAATTCAACTGAAATTTTGGCCGTAGGAAGATATGAGATTTTGTTATAGGATTTGACTTTTAACATTTTCTTATTATCTATATCTATGTACTTCATCGTTTATTTGAAAAACATGCTGACATCATGTATACACTAAATATTTAATTAAAAAAGTATTGTAGTGAACAAAATATTTTAGAAATTTAATTATTTGTATGTGCCTTTAATAGTTTTATGGAGAATAATGAGGTATAAATTTAAACCACATTATGCCCTTGCTTTCATTTGAATTGCTATGCCTCTTCCACTACAGCACGCCCCGCCCTGGTGGTAACATCCCTACTTCTCCCCAAACATATAAGTAGTTATCCAAATTTGATGCACTTTTGTAGGGTCGGTTACCTGTACATGTAGCCAGCTTTACACTTATGGGGACAATTTACATATATTGATGTGGAAAATCAATTCCTCAAGTCAGTTTTATATCTTAACGGGTCTTGCGGGATAAAAGTTAAAAGTATTATGTTATTTATTTGAGATCACATATCCATACTATTTTACTATAATCATGACTTGTGGTACTTCAGAACAAGGAAGAATCAATTTTAGGCAAAAAAGTGTTGGCCAATCAAAGCTAAATATTTTAAATATACATAATAAAATTATTTTTCCCACACAAAAAAGTGTTGGCCCCATAGTACAATTATTTTAAACTTTATGTTTATAATTTTGAATTTTCTTCTACAACTTACACAGTAATTGACACAAACACATTAAATTCTTCGGTTTTTTTTAACGAAATTCCGTATTTGGGCCCGTTTGGATAGGGCTTACTTTGAGTTTATGCAAAATAACTTATGCAAATAAATAAGCTTTTATGTATTATTCATAAGTTTGCTAAGGTAGTTTATAGAAAAACAACTTATGGAGATATAATTTTTATCAGTGAGAACTTGTGAATCAACATAAAAACTTATTTATCTCCTTAAGTTGTTTTTCATAAGCTCAAAAATAAGCTAATCCAAACGGGCCCTTTGTCGATTGGGTACTAATGCTAATTATAAATTTCATGTTTTGTCTTTATTTTGTGTAACCTTCTGTTTAGTGTTTTTTTAAATAATGGATTTTTTTTGTTAGAGTTACAATTTATGTATTGATATTTGGCGTTAACAGTTTCATTAAACTTAGTTTAAATGATGCATCAATTTTAATAATACATAATCAATTTATTTATTGATATTTCTACATTATTATAGAATAATAGTTTTCCAAATTAAAGGTTGTTATATCTTCGTAAATATTTTTATCAAGTTAACAAAATAAAATATACTCAATTGTATATATTATGTTAGCTATATTGTTAATCTACTTAACCCGTGCATGCACGGGTGCAAGTTCTAGTTTATTAAAAAACAAAATATTCCTTTACTTTTTTGTTTGCTTATTAATAGAATTTCTAAGGTAAAAAGCATAAATCTCTGAAAAAATATAAAGTAGAAAGGAAAAAAATTATATTAGCACTTTGTTTTCCATACTTAATATTCGAGACTATCAAGTAAAATATAATTAGTATTTCAATTTTTTCCCTATAAGTATAATTAGTTATATTAGCAGGTTGTTTTCAATAATTAATATTTGAGATTATCCTGTAAAATATAATTTATATTTCAAAAAATTCCATATAACCATAATTAGGATACAAAGTGGATTTAAATATAATATTTTAGTATACGACTATTAAATTAATTAACTAATTCAGTATAGAAAATCGTTCGGATTACGAAATGAATTATTTCCCTATAATCATAATAAGGATACAAGGTCGTTCAATTAAACAACTGAACTTGTTTTATGCAGATTTGTATTTCCATTTATCAACACCACAACAAAAAAAATTAAAACAGTAACTTCTTAATTCCTACTACGTCATATTAAAAATTGATACCAATGTTTTTCTCATGATTGATGTTATACCCATCTTTTATATCTCATCTGATCGACATAAATAGAAAAAAAAAAATTAAAACTGACAACCAAAAAATTAAATATTTTGTTTAAATAGCTAATGGAATTCTCAAGTAATCTTTTAGTATATACCTATTAAATTAAAAAAAATTGTATAAACAGTTATGTATTTTAATAAACTTGCAAAAAATTACAATGTCGCTCAATTAAACAACCCTGTTTGATTTATGCAAAATTGTATTTCGATTTATCAATAGTCAGGGAAAAAAATAATTAATTTGCAGAAACTTATTGAATCCTACTACCTAATATTGATCAGTTGATAACAATGTGTTTTTTATGGTTGGTGTTATACACAATTTTTAAACATCATCTAACAAATAAAAAACATATATATAATTGATTTTAAAATTCTTAACACCAAATTTTTTATAAATTATGTTTAAAAAAATGTATACCCGTACTAGTAAAAAATTAAAGATGAAATATTTACCTATGATCGATACACCCGTTTCGTGAATTTTTGCTAGCGGATGTATCTACCTTATAGATACATCCGCTTTGTTTTTTTCACTAACGAATGTATGTACTTGTCAGGTAATTCCGCCTTGTTAAATAACAAAACGGATGTTTCTACCTTATATATAAATCTGTTTTGGACAAATTTAACGGACACGATTCCACTGCCAATGTTGATCAACGACCAGATTTTCTTCGCCTTGATAGATGTGCCCCAACGACTATATTTTTTACGGTGTAGATTGCACCGACAATGTCAACGGTGAATAATCATTGACGAATTCTATAAATACTCACTCCCACCATCATTCTTTTCACACCAACATTTCACTCTTAGTTACTTATTTCACAGACCCACACCCTCCATAATGAGCATCTATCCCACTCAACGCTCAGACGACAACAGGCTCAGCGCTATTCACCATCGCGGCGAATCACCATGAGATAAAATGGTGTGTTTTTATGGAGTATGAAACCAGTTTTATGCAGAATCCACCGTGGCATATCCTTCGAAGGTTTGAAGGATAAAGTGGGGCTCAAAGTTCAAGTGATTGGTGACGACCGTGACGAATAGTATCGCTTATCACAAACCAAATCTTGGAGACGATGGCCACATTTCCTTCTCGTCCATGAGAATCAAGACTGACGAAGACGTGGAGAACATGTTGAACATCCATGACATGCTTCAGGGGTATAAGCCGTTGGAGCTGTACGTGGAGACTCAACGGAGCGTGAATGGGATTATACATCGTTTGTATGCTGGAGGACCGGGAGCTTAGGAAAACGTATTTGTTGTTGTTATTGTTGTTGTTTATGTTTCACCTTTTATGTTAGTTTGTATTTTCGCATCAAAGAAAATTAATTTTTAACTAAACTAGTCTAATATAATAACGGTAGAATACTAATAATAAAGTACTACAAAATAGTTCAAACATACAGTACAATACAATAAAATTATACAACAACCACAAAGCATCAAATGAAGTCAAATCATCCCTCAACAAAATCAAGCAATCTCGTGAGCTGTCTGTAGAAATGACCAACAGGATGAAGCTCTCTGTACCCAAGCACCTATCGCAACTCTTGACTCACCAGTTTCTCCTCAGGTCCCATGACACTTGGTGCTGGTGCCGCTGCTGCTGCTGGAAGGAGACGGGGAATTGATACTCTAACGTACCATGACAAGTACTGCTGATGAACCTGACCCACCTCTGTAGCAGGAGCAGTAGTGCTCAGAACCTCCCGGACACTGTCACTCCATCTGGTGATACGCATGATGATCTCACTATAGCCTGGACGACCTCGAAGAGGGTCAAAAGGGATGACCTGAATGTATCCAAACTGTCGGAGGCACCTATCCGGCATGTAGGGAACATTGATGTCCCCTTAGGTGAGGAAACCCCTATACAATGATATCTGCTGAAACAGTCTCTCATCCCGGTGGTCCTCAAATGGTCGCCAGACCGCATCCTCCTCCTACACTCCTCCAGCTTCACTGCATCTGTCTTCTTCCTCTTCCAAAATCCACATCGTGGGCCGACTGTGACCCCAGTCCTCAACCACACAGCTAACTGAGGAAAGTAGTGAAGGATCCTTGACTGAAATGCACAAATAAACAATATGGTTAAATAAAAAGTATTTAACATTAAATCAAACAAACTCGTAAAAATTTAAAAAATTAACTTACCATAAACAATGTTGCATACCCGCCAGCTGAGTGGCACCGTCTACGCATGAAAAGCTCAGCTGTTCGTACAACTGGGCTACTGCTGCTGGACCATGCCCATCCACCAGCTGTGGTGACGTCGTCAACTAATAGCAACCACTTTGCCTCAGTTCTATTTCCAGTCTTGGTAGAAAAAATGCCCATATCCAAAATAAACAAGATCATCGCCCTGACAGCACACCTCTGGTCCGGCTGAGTATAGACTCCTCAGTAGCCTCAGCAAGAGCCACCCCCAGATAAGTCACAGCTAGCTGGATGGCGTCGTCAGTAGTAACAAACTGTGCATGAGATCTGAAGTATCTGCCAGTCAATGGTAGATGTAGCAGACATGACACATCATCCAAAGTAACCGTCATTTCACCAAATGGTAGGTGAAATGACGATGTCTCTTGGTGCCATCTCTATACAAAGGCAGAAAGCAGCTCATGATCGACAGTAGTGTGAGCTGAGCTGACAATGGGGGCTAACCCCGACTGCTTAATGAAGTCCCTAAACCCGTGATTTTGTGAATATGTGACCAACCTCTGATTGGTTTTGTTCCCATGTGCAGAAACTTTCAACTTACGCGCATATGTCCAAATTAAAAATAAATAAATTTAGTTATACTATTAATCTATAAATTTAACTAACAAGAGTATGTTAATAAATATATTAAATTATATTTACCAGGTCTGCAAGTATCCGAGACGCTACATGGGAATCAAAAGAAGTGAGAAGAGAACCATCATGAGTCTGGTGCTGCTCCTCATAAGCCTGCTGATACTCCTACTCCCCATGAGGTTGTACTGTTGGTACTCCTGCTCCCCATGAGGCTGGTACTCTGACTCCTCATCCATCTACTGATACTGCTTCTCCTCCCCCATCTGACCCTCCTTCTTCTCCTCCATAGGCTGCCGTCGTCCCTGTGCGCGCCTACGCTGGTGAGATGCATGTCCCACAGTCCTAGTGCGAGTGCGTGTACTAGGAGCTAAAGTATCGTTCGGGTCACCACCACCAGACCGTGATGAGGAAGTCCCTTCTTGCAAACTAGGCCGTGAAGAAGTCTCCCCTCGCCTAACCAACCCCGGTGAATTACAGGGGATCCGGCCACCGACCCTCGTATAAACCACTGCAAAAAATAAAATAAAATATCAAAAACGGATTTAGGTAAATTCATTTTGAAGAAACAGATTTAAAAACGGATTTACTTACTTCTGTTTTCAACCAGCGGATATAGGTAAGTGCGTTTTGTGGTTAACAGATGTAGGTAGATCCGTTTGATGAAAAATGGATCTAAGTAAGTGCGTTTTGAGCTTCAAACGGATGTAGGTAGATCCGTTTTACGTGAAAATCAGTTACTCTATCTATAAAACAGATGTAAGTGAAAAATGAAAAATATTTTGTAATTTTATAATCTGATCAAAGGTATTTGCATCATTTTGCCGATTCCGTGAAGGTGTAGGTTGAAAGAGCGAGGGTAAAAGAAATAACCCATATTTTTTCCAACGACAACGAATGAGTAATGACAGAGAGACTTTTTCTCTCTCTTTTTTTGCGTGACCGAAAAAGACTTTATTCTCGAGAAAGGAGAATGCTGAAATGTGATTGGCCAATATGCGTGGTAACACAACAAAATTCCACGTGTAACCTAACGGCTAATAAATATATACAATGTCCTCGAAACATCTCGACGCTCTTCCCGCGAACATTTTTAGTAATTTATCTGCGGAATCCTAGCCCCAATTCCGTCACCGTCACTGTTTCTTTTCCTCTGAAAAAGATCGCTCCGATTTCCGATTCCAAATTCTCTCCGGCGACTGAAGATTCCGACCGGGTATGATGACCCGTTCAACCACCACATGGCTCATCACCTTGGCCACGCTGTGTTTCCTTTCAGGCCTTTCAGAACTCGAAGCCAAAACCTTGGACCCCTACAAGGTTAGTCTCGTAGTAATTTTTTTTAATTTGGTGCAATTTGGTTTTAGTTTTTGGAATTTTGCGCAAAAATGACGGAAAAGTATTGAATTTGGAGGAATTGGTGGAATTTTATTCAACGGCGATTATTTATTTAGGAATTTTATACCTCGCTTTATGTTCCTAAATCCTTCACATTTCCAAAATGAACTGATCACATTTCTTTTTCACTACTCTCTCCGTCCCATATTATAAGTCTTTTAAGGTTGTGACACAAGAATTAAGAAAGAAAAGTAGTTAATTTTGTATAGAAAAGAAAGATTGAGAGTTAGTTTATCAAGTTATCCTTCATTAATGAGATTGAAAACATAAAAAGTAGAATTGAATACATTAAATAATGAAGGGTATGACCGGAAAAAAAATTGATGTTGCATTGGTATTCTAAAAAGTAATGTATTGCGAGGCAAATTTTTTGGGCTAAAAAGTCATATAATATGGGACGGAGGGAGTAATATATAAACTTTAAACGTACCTAAGAACTTAGGGAGCAAGTTACCAAGATTTACTAAGGTTCTATTGTCAAAAATAAAGATTTACTAAGGTTATTTTTAACTCGACTCAAGAACTTTTCATATACCAATTACTGCTTCAAAGCCCTGTTATTTGGCAGGGGATGAAGATTGTTCGAATAACAATGCTTGTGTGAGTGAGAGAGGAAAGGAGGGGATGAGGGATTCAAAATGGTGGGTTTCGTGAGAAAATGGAGAGATAGAAATAGAGAGATTTGGAAACAGGAGAGTGAAGTTTGAGAGAAAGGTGTTGAAACAAAATTGAAATGAGTGGGAGAGGGGGATGAAAACTGAGCAGCAGTGAGAATGATTGAGGGAGAGAATTAGGAAGAAAGGTAAAAGATTGGAAAAGAGATGGAGAAAAGTTGAGCCATAAATGAAATATTGAGAATGCAAAATGTGCACTTACAGACAAAATAAGGGGCAAGTTTTCCTAATAGATATTTTTTTATCAGTGTTTTCCTAATAGATATAGATATGCACTTGCAAGTTCTTGTCTTTTCCAAAGCTTAAACTCAAGAAAAAGGATGTTAATTCTTTGTTTCAAGCTGTCACTGATCAAGGAACAAGATTGTTTCAAAATGGGGAATTTTTACTATGTATGGGTTTCTATTGTTGGCATAAGCTAATTGTGCACATTTCAATTTTATCAGGTTCTTGGGGTTGATAAAAATGCAGGTCAGAGGGAAATTCAGAAGGCTTTCCACAAGTATGTCTACTTTGTATTGCTCATCAGATTTTGTCATGTAGATATGTTCATTTGTGATAACTTGGATCATACTTTGTTTTCCAGGCTCTCTCTCCAGTATCATCCAGACAAAAACAAAGCCAAGGGTGCACAAGAGAAGTTTGCTCAGATCAATAATGGTATTAAAAGTTTACTTTCTTTCTCTATGCCCCACACACACTAGCTCATACTTGCTGCAACAAAGAGTGTATAGTGCATTCAATTAATTTGTTTGAGGATGCTCATTTTTGTGTCTTTTCTTTCCCTCTTTTGACAGCATACGAGATTTTATCTGATGAACAAAAAAGGAAGAATTATGATTTATATGGAGATGAGAAAGGAAATCCTGGATTTGAACCTGGCGGCTATCCTGGAGGTCAGGGGGGATATACTCATTTCACAGGGGGCGGTCCTGGACAAGGGGGATCTAAGTCATTCTCCTTTTCCTTTGGTGGTCCTGGTGATTCAAATTCTTTTGGATTTGGTTTAGATGATATTCTTGGCAGCTTTTTTGGTGGTGGTGGGAGACAATTTGGTGGTTTTGGCAGTTCAACTAGTTCCCAATCTGGGTCCAAGAGTTCCCCCAAAAGTTTTAGAGCCATAAACTCACAAATTTACAACAAAGAAATAGCTAATGTAGGGATGACATGGATTTTGTTATCTTATACACCCTCATTGAGGGGAATCCAACACTTTGAGTCCACTGTAGAGGAAGTTGCCAATTCATTGCAAGGAGCATTGAAGGTTTTTATTTAACTTTGATTTTTTTTCCTTTCATTTTTGTTGATTGTTTTGTTCGTGAGCATGGCTTATTTCTCTCCTTTTTTTGTGTGACAGGTTGGAAGCATTAACTGTGAAAAGGAAGTATCATTCTGCAAGGAGCTTGGTTTATATCCGCGCAAAGCCCCAAGGCTTTTTGTTTATTCTTACAAGGAGAGTGAAAAGGGTTCTTTGGTGGAGTACAATGATGACTTGGCTGTTAAGGACTTGAAGGCTTTCTGTCAAGGACACTTGCCAAGGTTTTCAAAACGGACTGACTTGAACAACCTGGATCAATATAGCACTACTGGAGAGTTGCCTATGGTGCTGCTTCTCTCCACCAAGAAGGACACTCCTGTAATTTGGCGTGTGCTTAGTGGCTTGTATCGCAAACGCATGACTTTCAGTGATGTACAGGTATGTAAGTGCTGGTCTTCAATATGATTTTTGTGTCTCATTATTTTTTTCTTTAGACCTATAGGGAAAGACTGGTACTTTGTTTAAAGGTTAAAAGAAATAGTTAGTTCATTCCTCACATGAAAGACCAGTGATCAGACTTGCTCAGTGAAGAATTCTGAACTGTGTTGTAAATTGAACTTTCATTAATTGTGAAATTTCTTTCTGACTTGCAGAGATACAGAGAGGGCTTTATTATATAACCAAATGAATGGTTCAGTTGCAGCTAACAGAAACCTAACTGACTGAACAAAACTAACTAACTGACTCAACTGAAAACTGTTAGACAGTTTTCAGAAACAGTTACAGTTTCTTTAACAGAAACTGTTTTGGACTTTTAACTGATAAAAAACTAACTGAACAAGTCACTTTATATTTAGTAACTGTTCAGTTTAATACAAGGCTGAAAGTAATTAACCTACATCATCTATCATTCCCCCCACAAGCTCAGAGGTGTGAAACACTCTGAGCTTGTCTCTAAAGTGACAGAACATGTTGGTAGACAGAGGTTTAGTGAGGACATCCGCAACTTGAGCTTGAGAAGGCACATATTCTAAAATAAGAGTCTTGTTCAGCACTTTTTCTCGGACGAAGAATATGTCAAGTTCCATGTGCTTTGTTCTAGAGTGAAGCACCGGATTGTGAGTTAGGGCAACAGTTGATTGGTTGTCACAGTAAATGATGGGTGCAGGAATAGGAATTTTCAGCTCATGAAGAAGAGATTGCAGCCACAAAACTTCTGCTGCAGCAAGAGCAAGACTGCGATACTCAGCTTCAGCACTTGACTTGGCCACTAAAGTTTGCTTGCGAGACCACCAAGATATCAAGTTGGGTCCTAGGAAAATACAAGCCCTAGAGGTAGATCTTCTGTCATCAATGTCTGAGGCCCAATCCGCATCACAATAAGCTTTAATTGAGAGAGGACAAACTGTAGTTGCTGGCCCAAATGTAAGGCCAAGATCAATAGTGCCTTTGAGGTAACGAAGAATACGCTTGACTGCTGTCCAATGAGAGGATAACGGTTGGGACATATATTGGCAGACTTTGTTAACGGCATATCCCAATTCTGGTCTGGTTATAGTTGCGTATTGGAGAGCACCCACAATGCTGCGATATAGCAAAGGATCTTCAAAATAGTCATTGCCTTGCCTTGAAAGCTTGAGATTGGTTGGAAGAGGAGTGGAGATTACAATCATCCATAGCTGCTCTATGGAGTATATCACGAATGTATTTTGCTTGAGAGAGGACAAGTGTGCCATCTTTGTGGTGCTTGCACTCAATTCCTAGAAAGTAATCCAAGGAACCCAAATGTTTTAAGGAGAAGGTGGTATGAAGTTTGTTGATGACTGACTTGACCAACATAGGAGAGGAACCTGTCACAAGTATATCATCCACATAAATCAATATGAGAATTGTTTGACCACCATGATTATAGATGAGAAGAGAGGGATCACACTTGGATTGCACAAAACCAAAACTAATGAGAGCTTTAGTGAGACTCTCATACCAAGCCCTTGGGGCTTGTTTGAGACCATATATCGTTTTATTCAACTTGCAAACAGCACTTTTATCATTATTACCAAAGCCTGGTTGTTGTGCCATATAAACATCATCATGTAGCTTGCCATTTAAGAAAGCATTATGGACATCCAATTGTTGGATAGTCCAATTGTAAGTCAATGCCAGGGTAAGAACTGTACGGACTGTAACTGGTTTCACCACAGGAGCAAAAGTGTCTTTGTAGTCAATCCCAAACTTTTGATTGAAACCTTTTGCAACAAGTCTTGCTTTGTACTTGTTGATAGAACCATCCGGATTCCCTTTGATCCGAAAGATCCATTTGCAACCTACAAGTGTCTTTCCTGGAGGTAAGGTAGTTAAACACCAAGTATTGTTAGCAATCAAAGCATCATATTCAAGTTGCATAGCTTGTGCCCAACAAGGAGTGGCCAAGGCTTGTTGAATGTTGGTTGGTTCAATAGTTGTGAGATTAATGTTGGGAAATAGAGGAGGTTTGAGGCTGCCTGTTTTGGATCTAGTGAGCATAGGGTGGTGATTTGTAGGTGAGGGTGTGTCTGGAGGTGAGGAATGTGAGAGAGAGGAAGTAGGATTAATGGTGCTAGAGGCTGTGGAGGGTAATGGGGTAGAGTGATGGCTATTGGGTGAGCTATTTGATAGAGAAGAGTATATAAGTGACTGATGAGGAGATGGTGTGTAAGTGGGTGGGGTTGTAGGTGTAGGTGTATTGTGAGTATGAGTGGGTGATATCACATTTAAGGGATTGTGGGTGTTTGAACAATAAGAATTAGTATTAGTGTTAGTGCTAGTTTGCCTTGAATGAAAAGGAAAATGTAGTTCATTAAACATAACATCTTTAGAAATATATAGTCTACCATTAGTATCCAAGCATTTGTACCCTTTATGGGAAGAAGAGTAACCAAGAAACACACACTCGGAGGACCTGAATTCTAGCTTATGACTGTTGTATGGCCTCAAGAGAGGGTAACAAGCACAACCAAAGACACGAAAGAAACCATAGTCAGGAGGGACAGAAAAGAGAACCTGAGAAGGAATGGCTTGAGAGTGAGCTGAGGGTAGTCTATTAATGATGTAAACAGCTGTATGAAAGGCATGGTCCCAATAGTGATAGGGAAGAGAGGAATGAGACAATAATGATAAACCCATTTCAACTATATGTCGATGTTTCCTCTCCACAACACCATTTTGGTGATGCGTGTGAGGACATATAATTCTGTGAATGATTCCAAGATTAGCAAGGTAATCTCTAAAGAGTCTAAACTCTCCCCCCCCAATCAGTTTGCAAAGCTTTAATTTTCTTGTTTAACTGAAGTTCCACCAGAGCCTTAAACTGTTTGAAAACACTAAGAGTATCAGATTTTGCTTTAAGAAAATATATCCAAGTGTACCTACTATATGCATCAACAAATGAGATATAATACTTATATCCCATTGATGATGGCATTGGAGCAGGACCCCAAAGATCAGCAAAGACGACTTCCAAAGGCTCAGAAAATGTGGTAAGAGAAAGAGAAGAGGGAAGCCTATGAGTTTTGCCCATGCAACAATCAATACAAAAATTTTGTTTATTACTAGAAATTGATGTCATATTACAAAGATTCAAAACTTTATTAAGAGTGGCAAGACTTGGGTGACCCAATCTTTTGTGCCATTGAAAATAGAAATTTTGATTAGCCAAAGTGGCATTTACAGTAGGATGACTATTACAAGAGAAACTAGTGTTGTTTGAGACCAAATGAGAAGATTGCATAGGGTAGAGTCCATCTGGAGCAAGAGGTCCTTTGAGAAGAACTTGGTCAGAATCCTGAGATTTTACAACATAATGAAAAGGGTGAAATTTTATGTATGCATTATTATCCAAGGCAAACTTGCTAACGCTAATTAAATTCTTATTTAAAGATGGAACATGTAAGACATTATTAAGATGTAGAGTTGTATTAGGTTGAGTAGGAGAGGGAAAAACATAATTGCTAATGGCAGTAACAGGCAAACCTTGGCCATTTCCCAAGAACACATTCTCCAAATGTGTTGGTGGAGGTTGAGCCCCTGGAGGTGCCGGAAGAGTGGTGGCATGATGAGATGCTGCAGTGTCCATGTGGGCCACAAAAGGATTGGAAGCAGCTGCTTGATTTTGAATGGCATAAGGATTGGCGAAGTTTGCTTGAGCAGTTTGTTGTTGTTGTGGGACACTGTAGCCAGGGCGTATGTATTGGAAGGGATGACCAGGAGGGTATTGTTGAGGAGCATAGGCAGTATTGAACCTGTTGTAACACGGCATAGCATCGTGACCCGGTTTTAAACATATTTGGCACTGTTGACCACCACGACCGCCGTCGCGACCACCTCGGCCACGCGAGCCATAACCCCCACGCCAATTGTTCTGATTTTGCGTGTTTTGGGAATTAGGGTTCGTATAGTGAACCTGAGCCCCAATTTGAGAATTAGGGTTCGAATTGGGTCCAGATTCACAATTGGCCCCAATTTGAGAGTTAGGGTTCCTCGATTGAGTGAGATTAAGCGTCGCAACCTCTTCTTGGATCTTTTGCTTCTCCAGTCGTTGCTCATGAGCCAATAGAAGGGCTTTAATTTCGTCAAGATCAAACCAATCCAGCTTACTGTTGATTACGGTGGTGAGAGCGTCAAAGTCTGATGGTAATCCTTCTAGTATAACATCCAATTGATCTTGCGTTGTAACCGATTCACCAATTGAAAGCAACGCGTCGGAGATGGATTTGACTTTGGCCAGGAAATCGTTGATTGATAAAGAACCTTTCTTGAGCGTGCGAAGCTCCGTGCGCAGTTGACGGGCTTGCGCCTTGGTTTTCCCCTGAAACTGGGTGTGAATTGCGTCCCATAGTTGATGCGTGAAGTGACACCCAATAACACTAGGAAGAATTGACGGAGAGATAGATGATTGAAGCCAGGAGAGGAGAAGTTGATCCTGGATTTCCCATTGAGCATGCGCAGGGTTTTCAATGTTGTTCAAACGATCAGCTTCTGAAAGGAATTCCGGTGGTATCTCCGGTGAAACACAAAATCTGTGAAGACGGTGTGCACGTAGGACAGGTTCTACTTGCTGAAGCCACACCAGATAATTTATGTCATCTAATTTTACTGATATTTTGTAGTGATGGCTTGAGAGAGGGGTTGATTGAGCAGCCATTGCCAAAGGTGTGGCATTAACGGGGGTTATTGGAGAAGAAGACGCCATTTTTGATGGCAGAACAAAGAGGAATAGGCCAGGAACGCACCACAGAGGTGGTGTTTAGACTTCTGATACCATGAAGAATTCTGAACTGTGTTGTAAATTGAACTTTCATTAATTGTGAAATTTCTTTCTGACTTGCAGAGATACAGAGAGGGCTTTATTATATAGCCAAATGAATGGTTCAGTTGCAGCTAACAGAAACCTAACTGACTGAACAAAACTAACTAACTGACTCAACTGAAAACTGTCTAACAGTTTTCAGTTTCAACAGAAACAGTTACAGTTTCTTTAACAGAAACTGTTTTGGACTTTTAACTGATAAAAAACTAACTGAACAAGTCACTTTATATTTAGTAACTGTTCAGTTTAATACAAGGCTGAAAGTAATTAACCTACATCATCTATCACTCAGCATATTTAAGTTTATAATCTATAAGTACTTATAGTCATTATTAGGTTGATTCTTGAAGAACATGATACTCGTTGATGTATTCATATATGAACATAGATTTAAGTTGTCTTATGAATCATTTGCAGGTTCATGATGTTTCTGATCCAAGAGTGAAAAGGCTCGGAGTTGATGCACTTCCAGCTATTGTAGGTTGGGTACCTAATGGAGAAAAGCATGTGCTAAAAACAGGAATCTCTGTCAAAGATATAAAATCTGCTGTTCATGATCTTAGTAATATACTTGACAGTTTTGAGAAAACAAGTAAAAAAGAAACATCAAGTCGGTCTAAAAAGGCACAAGCTGATTCAGAAGAAGGACATATACAGTTGCTCTCGCGATCAAACTTTGAGGTCCTTTGTGGGGAGAAAACTCCAGTTTGCATAATTGGTGCCTTCAGATCTGCAAAAGCAAGAGAAAAGCTAGAGTCACTTCTCTCTTTGGTAAGTGAACATTTATTTTATTACTGGTTTAAAGGGCATCTAGTTTTTTTCTTGTGCAAATTCTCAAACGGTGCACTGCTATTTCAGGTCTCACAGAAGTCCTTGTCAAGAAAACCAAATGGAGGAGCCAGCTCTAGGGACTCAATTTCTTATGCACTCTTAGATGCTGCAAAGCAACAGTCATTTCTAAATGCATTTGATAAAACTGGTTATAAATCATCAGATAAGTTGTTAATTGCCTACAAACCTAAGAAAGGCAAGTACACTGTATTTAAGGGTGAGATGACAATGGAAGAGGTAGAAAATTTTATCAGCTCCGTTCTAAGTGGAGATATACCCTTCAGAGAAACTCGTAACAAGCCTGTACTCAAATAGAGCATTAAGCCACAATGATGCGATTTGCAGTATTTTGGCCATATTGATGTACATAATGAGATAGATTCACCAGTTTTGGCATTAGTAAGAATACATATGAATATGATAGACAACCCAGTAGCAAGTCTGTATATTGATTTGTGCTTTATGTGAGCCAAACCAGACAAGGTCAATGATAGTTTATATACATCCAAATCCTAAATCCATCTAGACGACTTTTGACAAATAAAACCCACTGTGGTTCATGTGATTCCTTTAGTTAAAAATTAAAAAAGTAAAATTGTGAGGTCCCACTTGCCAAAACAAATGACTCGGAAAACGATGTTGAGAGTTGAGTTGAGGTCGAAAATATTCAAAATACTATAGCTTCTGTTTGTCAAATTGTTGTATAAATATTTAAGTTAGCCATTCAAAAGAATCAAAACTATATATGATACTCTTAAGGGTTTTAAACATTAGTTTGTCAATGTTTAAGAAGTAGATATAAAATTTAATTACCCATATCTTTAACCCATCGAAACGTCTTTTAACTAAAACCCATATTTGGGCCAAAGTGGTCAATAATTCATAAAAGTATGTTGAGACTTGAAGTGTGAATATTAACGGCTAGGCAGGGGGGCCACGAGCTCCTTAGTCCCTTGCCCTTGATTGTTGGCTAGTGTTTTGCTTACGACAACATCTCACATTGTTGGAGAATTAAGACTAATGATAATTTATAGACATCAATATCCTTAACCCATTGAGGTGCTTCTAACTAAGGGCAAAATTGTGGAGACTCACGTCTGGAGAGCCCAAACTTAGTTGAGCATTAAGTCCTTGTAGGTAGGGGTACCTTATTCTCTAGCAATATTGCTAATCTACAAGTCAATTTTAAACACTTGTGCTCTGCCTATTTAAAACTTGGAAAGCTCAAAACATTTCCTAAACTTAATACACTACCAGAACCCAAACCAATTCCACTTTTGAGCGGTCACAGGTGAGGACTTGATTCCTCTATTATCCATGATTCCAAATCAACACACAATCTTTTTGCGAACCCTTTCCATCATGAAGCCAAGGAAGTAAATCCTATGAAGGACCAATCTGAAGTCAACAAGTGTCGCAAGAAGGGGGTTGGAATTGTAACCCTTTTAAAAATTAACCCAAAACAATGTAAATAACTTCGCAACTATAAACCTGAGTTGAGAATGGTCATTCAAGATTGTCTTCTCAAGACAACTAATAGTAAAGAAGATAAGATATTTTCACAAGTGTGTCTTTAAAAGTATATAAGAGTGTGTGGTTGAAAAATACTCTCTTAAGTAATATTACTTAAGAAGGGTGCTCAAATTTAACTAGTTTAAAGTCTAGAGAAGGGTTGCAGAACAATGATTTAAGAAAACTATGTAGAGATTGCAGAGCAGTCTTCTTAGTGGAAAGTGTATACTCTCATCGCATCTGTTGGACCCTAGTTTTATGAACCTTCGTTGTAGGAGCCAAATCACAAAGAACTGTCTATGGAAATTGTATACTCTCCTCGCATCTGTAACTGCTAGTATCTTCTTCTCCAAGAATTAAGAGATTAAATTTATCGTACTTGCAGATGTACAAGTGGATAAACGATAAGGGACAAATTTATTTGTTATCATGTGCATGATCCCTATAGGATCAAATTTACGTGCCCAATCATGTAAATATCAAGTGTTAGTTGGAAGCTTTAAGCCTCACATGACGAGTACGTGTTAACTGATACGTTAGTTGATTTAATCAATTAATGGGAGTAAAACTGAATTAGAGACATGCATTTTTCGAGAAATTTGTATGTTTTGATACGATGTGACAAAGTGGTTATTTGGTAATTTCACTTTTATTTGTCTAAATTGTGTTAATTTATGTTTACGATTTGAAATGTGGTTTCTTCTGATTATCTAAAAGCACTACAACAGGAAAAGCCATTAGGGATGCTTTTTTTTATCCATCGGAAAGTCTCTTACTTTTAATTCCACTGACTTTCGAATGCTTTTATGTATTATCTTTTAATATACTTAAATGAATTAGAAAAACAAAAATAGAAGGCATCAATTCTAGTGGTATCAAAGTAGTTTAGCCCAGGGTGTTGGCCAGCAAAATGATTAAGAGCCCCAAGTAGCAAGCGCAGATTAGTCCTTCGTTGACAGCGTTGGGACACTGCGTGGGTCACCCGCGAGGGTCCGATACCAAAAAAAAAAAGTAGTTTAGCCCTTGCCGAACTACGAGAGCTCTATTTGTCTTCGGAGGACCGTGCATGTCTTTTGTTATCTTTTTTCTGCGTAGCTTTAAGCAGGGACGGAGGTACATGTATTGGTACCGTGGCTTCTGCCCCCGGTCTTTATATAATTTCCTTTTACACTAGACTAGATAACTAATACTAGTAGTATATAATTGTCAAAAAAAAGACAATTAATAGTATATATTATCTCCACAACGTGAGAGTGCCTCTCACTTTGAGGACTTTATGGTTTTTAATTTTTATGACTATTTTTTCAGATTTTTGGCTTTTAAGCCTTTAATTTCTTTGAGTAAAAAAAAAGCCTTGAATTCCTTTGAGTAAAAAAAAATGGTGTTACGTTTGTGTCCAAAATCGCCCACAAAATATTATATAATTATGCTATTATTTACTAAACAATAATATGCATTTTTTTGGATGTTTTAATTTCGTTGAGCTCGTCCCCACAGTCCACTAATCCTGGTTCCGTCCCTGGCTTTAAGTTGATTTGTGAATTATGTGAATTTGATTTGTCTTTTCCTGTTATCTTTTCTCTACGTAGCTTTAAGTACAACTCTGTTATCACATTGCGCTTATCAAAAAATTTCCTCATATTGCGTCTTAATTATTACAATTTCAAAGTTTAGTGTTTGACACGTCGTGGAATTTATTCCAATCATTTTCCCTTACAAGACATCCTAAACTTTGGTTATCAAATGAACATGAGTGTTATTCACACTTCGAAGAGTTTTTGAAAGCAATTGACACCCATTTGTTGATCGACACCTTAATTGAGCCTTGAAACACCTAACTTATGTCTATTTAATCGATTAAACTACGAGTTTTTTCTTCCCTTTTGTAAATTTTCACTCCATCTAATCAATTAAATTGCGCTTAATCGATTAAACTGTGTGAATACCATCACTTTTTGACCAAAACTCACGCGACAATACATTTTCCCTTTGTTTTCACTGTCGCACAAAACAACACTCAGAAGGGAACATCGACCTCAAAGAATTTTGGATAAAACTATTAGTCGTTTTCTTATGATATCATCGTCAATTGACCGTTTTCGTATAAATTGGGAATCCTCAAGAGATTTAACACTTCTACATGCCTAATGATGGATTTGAACCCATAACCTAAGTTAAGCTGGAAATGGAATAGACCCCACCATCTCATCTAAGTGCTCTTGGTCTTGCGTATTGTCAATTGACCATTTGTTGCTCATAATGCTTATCTTTTATATGTAAAAGTAGAATACGGAGTCCGCCAAAAAGTTGGCATATTGGTGGGAAAAAGTCTACCAAAACGGAGGGTAATTTAGTCATTTAGATGTTCTCCATTATAATTGTCTACCACACTTGCATAACGATTCTACAATTCTCAAGGCACACTTTAATTGTTTACATTTTGCTTCTCATTGCAAAATTAAATTGCAACTATTTTATATTCTATTTTCCAAGCAACCTTTTATTGCGACTCTACTTCCAAATTGTAATCCATTTAATTCCTCTCATTACGCATTATTGAAAAACTAAAAAGACGACCCTATACAATTTCCAATACAAACTTTAATTATGGTCATTTCGCTTCCCATTGCAATCTTTAATAACAATCATTGTTATCGAAGACTGTATTTACTAATATTAATATCTTCTTTTAAAATTTGGTCAATTAAAATTTTTGTCAATATAATTGTCTGCCACATTCCATTTGTTGTTGAACCACCCTATACAATTTCCAATACAAGCTTTAATTGTGATCATTTCGCTTCCTATTGCAATATTTGATTGCAACTATTCAACTTCTTTCCCGTTGGAAGTTCAAATTTCTCCTTGGTATCAATTTCTAAAATTTCAGTTGATGGCATCAATTTCTAAAATTTCAGCAGTAAACTGTGGGGAATATTTACAGGCCTGTAATATTAAGATCGATTAATTCATGAACTTAGAGCATTGAACCAGTGAAGATTAATGGGTGTCAAAGGTTAAGGGGAAAGGTACTCCATGCGCATTCAACTTAGGGAATGAAAATCGAAACATTGAGTTGAACCGTTGGGTGCATTAAGAGATGTTTATGGTGAAGGGAAAAGGGCATCATTGCGGATTCAATTGAGTGCATGGAAATCGAAACATTCAACATTGAACCGTTGAGAAGATTAAGAGGCATTTAAGGTGAATGGAAAAGGGCATCATTGAGTTCCAATTGAGTGGAAGATTAAGAGGCATGGGGAATTGAGTTCGAATTTAGTGATTTAATCATGATTGTAGTGGGAATTAAAATGTGATATCATTGATTAATTCATAAACTTAGAGCATTGAACCCAAAGGAAGGTTAAAAGGCGTGGGAGATCAAGGGAGGGGGTTGAGATTTGAATTTCAATGAGTCATTGTAAGATGAAGAGGCAACTAAGGTGGAGGTCAAAGGGAATAAGCATTGTTATAAATACCAAGTTACTATGTGACCAAACCCACATGTGATTCCATACGACCGTCTGGTGCAAGTACCATCTCTTGATTTAAGCATACTTCACAGAGTTCACAGAAATGGCTTCAAGATATACTCTAATTTCTGACATACGTCATGGAAAAACTAATTAGAGGCTTAAGGGTCATGTCTTGCAGACATAGAGGGTTTCTGAATTCAAAAATGCAAATCTCATATCCAGTATTGACATGTTGTTGCTTGACTAGAAACTAATGTCAACACCTTTATTTTTCAAATAGTATAGGATTGAATGTACGTTGTGGAAAAGGTTTGTAGAGGAGATGAATCAATATCTTATACATAATGGTGCTGAGAGTTCTGCCATTCTAATTCTGCAACTTTGTAGAAGTCGATCCTAGAATGGTATATTTTTTCATAACGTTATTTGGTTTAGATGTGTGCATATTTGTTTGCCCTTTGTTTAATGTGTAGAATTTCTTTTAATTGATTGATAGGGCAATTGGGAATAACAAGTGTCCACAATGGAACTAAAGTTTTTATCAATGCTACAAAGAGAAGTAAACATCTAGCTTGATATATTTCATAAGGGCCCTATGGGCAGGAAACTTTTCTCCATAGGGTCTGGACGAGGGAGAAAATTCTTTTCGGTTATTTCTCGAAAACTTCTCGTGACGGGGATTAGAGGCGGAAGAAAGTTTGGGGGATGAGGATGACACCTGCCATGGGGGGGGAGTAAAATTGTGGGCAGGGATGTGGACAGTGAACATTTTGGAATGATGGGACAGAGAGCGGGGAAGTACTCATGGTCGTTAATATATATGAAACAACTTTTTAACATAAATATGTGATAACCATTGTTAGCTATATCAGTTGTTATTTATTTTATACAATTTTATCTTTTTTTTTTTGACAAGAACAAACTTAATTCATTTCATTAAACAGAATTGTTTCAATACAGGTTGGAATGAAATCAAAAACGTGGGAACTAGCAAACAATCTTGATGCCCGTGCTAACGTATGAGCAACAAGATTAGCTTGTCTCCGAATATAGCTAACCTCAAAGCTAGGAAAAAGATGTAATCTATTACGACAATACAATAAAATAGTACCAAGCTCGGTATTCGGCAAAGGCTCTACCTTCAAGCCATTTACAACTGGAGCACAGTCCAGTTCAATGGAAACAGAAGATAGCCCCAAAGCTTCCAACCAAACCAATCCTTCCTTAAGACCAATTGCCTCCGCTTCTTGCGGTGTTGGAACTCCATGGAACCACATAGTTTTGCCTCTATAGAAATCACCTGTGGACGTTCGAATACACAAACCAATACCATATTTGTTGTCTTCCGCAAAAATTGCCGCATCGACGTTACATTTTAAAGCTCCTGCTGCTGGCCGAGCCCACCTCAATACCCGTGGCAGCTGCTGGCCCGAGAGCACAGGAGGATGGTGCTGTTGCTGGCGCGCTCCAAACCAAGCGTCAAACATATCCTTCGCGGCGTGAACGACTTGCTCAACCGGTTGTAACACCCCAGCCCAAACCTTGTCATTACGGCGACGCCAAAGAGCCCAAATACCCATTAAAAACCTGTTTCTACTAGCCACGGACAACGAACCCAGCATCAAAAAAATGGCATCACGCAGAGTTGCTGCGTTTTCTGCTGCAACCCGAAAGGGCAGCAACAAGTCCAGCTTCTGCCACACTTCCTGTACAGCGCTACACTCCAAAAAAACATGACTATCTGTTTCCTCTTCTTGTTCGCAAAAAGGACACAAAACGGTGCAATCAACATGTCTCTTAACCAAGTTACTACGAGTAGGAAGACACCCCCTAGCAAGCCTCCAAATTAATAATTTAACTTTCGGTGGAACGCCCGCTTTCCAAATGGACATCCAATCACCGTCAATTCTAGCATGTGAATTATTAATAATTTCCGGAGTATCCATAAGCGCATAGTAAGCCGAGCGAACCGAATAAAGACCGGACCGACTCCGCCACCAAGATAATTTATCTTCCTCCAAGTCACTGTACCTTGGCATGCTTTTGATGAGCATAGCCTCTTCTTGACAAAAAAGTTGATCAATTAAGCCATAATTCCAACCACTATTGTCTTGGTTCATCAAGTCCTTAACCCTCATTTCTTCCATCCCTTGAGCCATAGGTGATCTAACAAAGCTATCACTCCGTCCCTTCAACCACGGATCTCTCCAAACTGAAATTTTGTCGCCATTCCCAATCCTCCAACGTGCCCCCAAATTCACAACTACCCGGGAAGAGAAGATACTACGCCAAACAAAGCTGGGATTATGGCCCAAGCGAGCCCCCATAAAGTCATCATTAGGATAATATTTAGCTTTAAAGATTCTACTTACAATAGTATCTGTACGAGTAGCAAGATGCCATGCCTGCTTCCCTAGCATTGCCAAATTGAAGCCATGAAGATGACGGAAGCCCATACCTCCAAACTCCTTTCTAACCGAAAGCTTCTCCCAACTCAACCAATGAATACCCCTCCTCGTGCCACGGTTCGTACCCCACCAAAATGAATTCATCATTCTTTCAAGCTCCTCACCCAGTGTAGATGGAAGCATGAAGGTGCTCATACAATAAGTTGGAATGGATTGAGCAACTGACTTGATTAAGACTTCCCTGCCAGCCTTAGATAAGTGCTTCCCCGACCAATGATGTATCTTCCTCCAAATCCGATCCCTCAGGTAGCCAAAGAGTTGTTTCTTGTTTCTTCCAATCATAGACGGAAGTCCCAAATATTTGCCCGTTCCAAGACATTCTGTGACTCCCAATATAGCTGTAACATCAAAGCGAGCCTCCTGTGAAGTATTCCTGCTAAAATAAATTTCAGATTTTTGTAAGTTAATAGCTTGCCCCGATGCTCTCTCATAGGTGTTAAGAATATCCTTGAGATGCCTACTCTCTCTAGCATCGGCTCTGCAAAACAAGAAACAATCGTCAGCAAAAAGGAGGTGTGAGAGAGAAGGAGCCCCTCTGCACACCTTCACACCATGAATATCCCCTCTGCTCTCAGCTCTCTGTAGTAAAGTAGTGAGACCCTCTGCACACAATATAAATAGGTAAGGTGACAGTGGGTCACCCTGTCACAACTAAAACAAGTAACAACTATATATTTTTGTAGTTTTCTGAGATTGTGTAATTATCCTATAATTGTTTGCTGATGAATCAACAGATTTTATATAATTTTTTGAAAGTACCAAAACTACAATTCTTTTAGCAAACATCGTGTAATTTTTCAAAAATAATAATAATTTTATTATCCACAACTTTTTTGTATGCATCTCACGTGCAATTGTCTAGTTATTCTCTATACAATAAATAATTGTGTCTGAGAGAGAGAGAGAGTCATACATACTCACACCGGTCAAGATTAGGATGGCAACCATTTGTTGTTTTTTTTTATACAAACCATTTGGAAGATCACCGAGGCACATGAGAGTCACCACGAAAGGAACGTGGTTCAATGCACATACGCATATGGTTTCAATTGATCAACTCTTTCAACATGCCTCAAAACAAAACCTGCTGATGTTACGGTGGATCCAAATACCAGCGACTTACATGGTTCCTTGCCTCATTTAATCATTGAAATTCTATTACCCAACTAAAAATTACTATTATGATTCTATTATAAAGTGTTACATAACGCCTTCCAGTTGCCTCCAATTCAGCGAGAGAATTAGTCACTGCGTTCCGCGGTGGATATCCTGGTCTCAACAAAAAAAAAGTGTCATATAACTCCAACATTGGATGAGTAAAAAAAAACTCCAACATTGAATGTGAGTGGTTAACATTCCATTTAAAGCGATGAATTTAGTTAGTACTCAAGTTCGATTCCTAATAATGAATAATTTGAAATTATATTTTACTTATCTCCCGATCAACTTTCAGATTAATCAGAACTATCCTTTGAACATTGGAGCGAGATGGAAGAACTTTAGGAGAAAATTATAAAGTGTCACATTTATAGAAAATAAAATTCTAAAAAAGTATCACTTTAAGATTCTTTTTATATGATGTTAGTTCATGTGAAAAAAAATGTTAGTTATTTTTTTATAATTTTACCCGTACTAATGTTTTTTAGAATTCTACAAGTGGATTGCATCATTTTTGACACAATACGATTGATTTATTAAATTTATTATACTCTATATATCCAAAAAATTATTATTCTCTTTACCCACTTCACAATTTTCACCATCACTGTCAGAAAAACTCATCACTTAATAAAATAAAATAAAATAAAGTAAATATAGTATTAAATTATCTTTAGAACTTACTACCACTAATGAAGAATTAGGAACTATGTCCAAATTTTCACACACAATTAAAAAGATTTAATTACACTAGATTGATATGTGGTAATAATAATATTGAAAAGAGGACGGATCCTTGCACGGTGCAGTAGGCAGCAGAGCCGTTAAAATTAAGTTCTATTTGGCAAAGCCAAACCGCTAGCTTTAACTTAATTAATTAGGCTCTATTTGCTTGCTCAAGGAGTCAAGGGTATAAACAGAAACCTCCTCATTCCTTCATCTTTTAATTAATTTCTCTATTTTCTTTTCTTGAGGAATAAGAATAATTAATAAGAGAAATAAAACACACATAACTACCAATTAAGTCACCAAATCCAATTTTCTAAACACTACCGACTACCCCTTAATTAATAAAAAAAGACCCCTCAAAGGCTCTAAATCCACCACCTTGTGACAAATCAAACCATAAACATAAAGGGAAACAGCAAAACCGCCCGTGGTATCTGTCCCTGTTCCATTTCCAATTACCACTCTCCCAATATAGTACACACAGACACACACACAGACACACACACAGAGAGAGTCTTGTATATATAAACCATAGATAGCTCTTCACATAAAAAAACACACCCAAAGAGAGCAAATTACTATTATTCTCTTCTATTACAAAACTACACACAACATGACTACACATTTAGGCTCTTTAGAATCAATCAAACCAACAAGCAACGACGTCGTTTCATGCGCTACAGCAAACACCGCATCAGCGATCCAACCATCAATTCCATCAACGGCGATCTCCACCTGCGACTCCACTCTCGGCCGCCACTTAGCACGGCGACTCGTACAAGCCGGCGTCACCGACGTGTTCTCCGTTCCCGGTGACTTCAACCTCACGCTGCTCGATCATCTGATCGCCGAGCCGCAGCTCAATGTTGTTGGTTGCTGTAATGAACTCAACGCCGGATACGCTGCTGATGGCTATGCAAGGTCACGTGGTGTTGGTGCCTGCGTTGTTACTTTCACTGTTGGTGGACTCAGTGTGCTTAACGCTGTTGCTGGAGCTTATAGTGAGAATTTGCCGCTTATTTGTATTGTTGGTGGACCTAATTCTAATGATTATGGTACTAATAGGATTCTTCATCACACTATTGGGATACCTGATTTTAGCCAAGAATTGAGGTGTTTTCAAACTGTTACTTGCTTTCAGGTACCATTTCTCATTCTAGGTCTCTTTAATTTTGGTTCTAATTTGATTCTTAAGGTTACTATGTATGGTGATGTTAATTGGTGTAGAGTATGATAAAACAGATTGAAAAGAAAGTGACTCTTTTGTAACTATTTAATGAGTGAAAAAAAAGTAAACATTTTTTTGAAACCAAACTTAACTTTAGTGTTTCATGAATTTTGGAATTTTGGCTTGTTGAGTTGACTTCTTCTTGTTGTGGTTCTTTGGATCAATGGAATTGATATGGTTTTTAAGCTGTTTCTTGATGGGGGGAGTGGTGGATGATTTGTTGTCACCTTTGGATTGTTGTGGATTTATTTGGTTGTGTTTTGTGAATTTGATGAGTTGTGTGTAAAATGGCTTTCTTCTGATTGGTTTTTTTGGTTGGTTTGATGATAGGCTGTGGTGAATAACTTGGAAGATGCTCATGAGTTGATTGATACAGCAATTTCCACTTCACTGAAAGAGAGCAAGCCTGTGTATATAAGCATTAGCTGCAACTTGTCTGCGATTCCTCACCCCACTTTTAGTCGTGACCCTGTCCCTTTTTCATTGTCTCCCAAGTAACTCTTTCTCATTCTTTCTTTGTTGTTTTGAGTAAGGTATTGGGAATGCTGATGATTAGTTTTTAATTTTATCTTCGTTTTGTTTTGGGGTGTTTTGTAGATTGAGTAACCAGATGGGGTTGGAAGCAGCAGTGGAGGCAGCTGCAGAGTTCCTTAACAAGGCAGTGAAACCAGTGCTAGTAGGTGGTCCTAAACTAAGGGTGGCAAAAGCTTTTGATTCCTTTGTTGAACTGGCTGATGCAAGTGGTTATGCACTTGCTGTGATGCCTTCGGCTAAAGGGTTGGTGCCGGAGCACCATCCCCATTTCATTGGAACTTATTGGGGTGCTGTGAGTACTGCATTCTGTGCTGAGATTGTGGAGTCTGCTGATGCATACTTGTTTGCTGGTCCAATTTTCAATGACTATAGTTCTGTCGGGTATTCGCTTCTGCTCAAGAAAGAGAAAGCAATCATTGTGCAACCTGACCGCGTTGTGATAGCTAATGGTCCTGCATTTGGATGTGTGCTCATGAGTGATTTCCTCAAGGCACTTGCAAAGCGACTCAAGCACAACAATGCTGCATATGAAAATTACCACAGGATATTTGTCCCAGAAGGGAAACCTTTGAAGTCTGCACCCAAAGAACCTTTAAGGGTTAATGTTATGTTCCAACATATACAAAAGATGTTGTCTAGTGAAACTGCTGTAATTGCCGAGACTGGGGACTCATGGTTTAACTGCCAAAAGTTGAAATTGCCAAAGGGATGTGGGTAAGTGTCTGAGAGTATGTGATTTCTTGTATTGTCATCTCTTGTTTTTTTTTGTATTGTATATAGTACTGACAAAATATTGTTTATAGGTATGAGTTCCAAATGCAATATGGATCAATTGGATGGTCCGTTGGTGCAACTCTTGGATATGCACAAGCGGTCCCTGAGAAGCGAGTGATTGCCTGCATTGGTGATGGAAGCTTTCAGGTTTGTCTTGCATAATTACTTAAAGCGTGATTTCGATCAAAATGTACTTTTGCTTGGCTCCAAAAAACAATTCTTGAACTGAACATGATGGTTTCATTTTTCTATAAAATGCTTTGCAGGTAACTGCCCAAGATGTATCAACAATGCTGCGATGCCGTCAAAATACTATAATCTTCTTGATAAACAATGGTGGATATACCATTGAGGTTGAAATCCATGATGGGCCATATAATGTGATTAAGAACTGGAATTACACTGCATTGATTGACGCAATCCACAATGGTGAAGGGAAATGCTGGACTACCAAGGTGAGTTTCTTGAAGTTGTGTTTGATTTATTCTCCTCAAACGGATAAATGCTTATCTTATAACCATTTATGCCTTTGATGTATTCTCCTCAACCTGAGTAGTGCTGATCTTAGTGATAACCATTTATGCTTTCAGGTCTTCTGTGAAGAGGAGCTAGTTGAAGCAATTGCCACAGCAACAGGACCAAAGAAAGAAAGTTTATGCTTCATTGAGGTGATTGTTCACAAAGATGACACCAGTAAAGAGTTGCTTGAGTGGGGATCCAGGGTCTCTGCTGCCAATAGCCGTCCTCCAAATCCTCAGTAAATTTCACAATCAGTCTATTAATTACTACCTTGTTGGAATTGCCCTTTGACTCTAAAATTTGAGAACCCTTTAAGATGTTTTCATTGTACGGAATTTACTTATGTTGATGGCTTTCTGCTTTATGTAACTGAATCCACTTGTTTGTATAAATTCATTCGCTTGAGTTAAATGGTATCCACCAGTTTGTTTTTATTTTGTAGCTGAATTGACAAGATGCTAACATCTTCGCCCAAAACTTTAAGGAAATGAGTACGAGTTGCCTGTTTTATATATCATTCATTTAACACATTTCTAGTTGATGTGAAACTAGCCACTCACACTTAAATTCTAAACAATCTCCCCCTCAAGTGTGAGGATACCACTTGTTGGGGAGTCCGGGGAGCACTGAGAGAAACAACGAGCTAATAACCAAGATCACATAAAAGATTTGGACACCATATCTACACCCAAAATCTAAAGGGCCTGTTTGGGAGTTTGGAAGGGAGGGGAGGGGAGGAGAGGAGAGGACTTTTGGGGGCGTGGTGTAGAAAGAAAGCTATAGAAATCTTTCACGTTACTTGAGAGAATAATTTTGTAGTCAATAATAAGAGAATACTTATGATTAATATATTTTTAATTTAAGACTAATATAAAAGGATGTAAATAATTTCAACAATTTGTCTAAACTCTCCTCCTATACATTTTTTGTGTTCTTCCAAATTGGGGGATATTTGGTTTTATGAAGAAAAATAAGCTGTCGATTGAAATTGCCAATTGAAATTGATGGTACATCCTTCCTTTCATTTGACTTTCATCCTTCCTATTTTTTGTAATCCCTCCCTTCCAAACTCCCAAACAAGGCCTAAGACAATGAGTATATGAGTTATCTCTCCTTTATTTATATATATATATCATTCATTTAGCCCATTTGTAGTTGTTGTGAGACTAACCACTCAGAATTCCTAACATAGAGGTCGAACCGACAAGACCTACGGGTCATGATTCAATTGATTACCATTTTATAATTCTAGGGGCAATTTTAGAATATTGATGATATAAAAGACTAAATTGCACAGTTTAAGGACCAAATTGACTATTTACTCAAACTTTTTTAAGTAATAATAATTGAGTGAGTAGCCAATTTAGTATTTAAAATTGTACTAAAGTTCAATTTTGTCCCTCATTTATAATATATCAATTTAGTTTTTGACTTTTGTAAAAATATTTTAATTTAGTTTTTTTTTAATTAGAGGGATTAAATTGATATAACGGAGAGATTAAAACTAAATTGAAACATAAGTTAGGGATTAAATTAATACTAAATATTAAGGAATAAATTAAAGTTTTGTGAAATTTGAAGGAATAAATAGAATAATAACTTAGTAATAGCCGGTGGAAAGTGACTTATAGATTAATCCCAATTACATGATACCGAAAAAGTGCACAAAGAGTGCAAATAGGAGATCCGGTGAAAAGTGACTCAGCACGGTGCCTAGATATTGTTGGACCGACAAATTTTTCGTCACTGCAACGGAAGTGCTTAAACACCTCACAAACAAATCCCTCAAAAATCAAACCATAAAGAACGTGATAAAAATTATTCTTCTCATCTTCGATTGAAAGCGTGAGTAAAACTGTCCAAGTTTGGTTGTTGAATGGTCATGCATTTCTCTTCATTCAAGCGATTCATTATCTCCGTAAAGTGATAATCGATCTTCGAGTGCCTATGTAACTTAACTTCAAATATATCTGCTGTCACACCAGTGAGTTTGTTTATTAGATCCCCTTGTTACTTATTTATTTATTTATTTCATTTTTGATTGGGTAATCGTCGTTGCCTCACTTTCTGGTTCTGGCCTTTTCTGCCTATGCTATAGCTTCCAATCCAATATAAAATCTAATAGTTTGCATATTTGGTTATTTATATTTATATTTATATCAATATCAATTTTATTGTTTAGAATGCATTTTCATATCATATAACAGAATAACAGATAGCTTTGATGCCTAAGCGACCGTTTAGCGACTTGTTGGGAGAGGGAAGTTCTAGTAACATCCAAAGCTATAAATACGATGTATTTATCAGTTTTAGAGGATCCGACACTCGCAACACATTTGTTGACCATCTCTTTAGTTATCTCACTAGAAAGGGTATTTTTGCATTCAAGGATGACACAAGGCTCCAAAAAGGAGAATCCATTTCTATCCAACTTTTAGAAGCAATTAAACATTCAAGGATTTCTATTGTTGTCTTCTCAAAGGATTATGCTTCCTCCACGTGGTGTTTGGATGAAATGGCTGCTATTGCTCATTGCCATATGAAATTCAAACAAATTGTTTTCCCGATTTTCTATGATGTTGATCCATCTCATGTCTGAAAACAAAATGGAGTCTATGAGAATGCCTTTCTTTTACACACAGAGTCATCCAAATGTGATTCAAAAAGCGTTTATCGATGGAAGAGAGAAATGACCCGTCTGGCTGGATTAGCTGGTTGGGATGTCAGGAATGAGTAAGTATTAATGTTACTCTCTTTATTGTTTCATAAATTGTGTTTGTTGTTTCACATTCATAACAAGCATCGACGATGTTCAACTGAGTATTTTGCGAGCAACAAAGTATTTTACAAACCAAGCATAATTTATGAAATTGTACTTTTTCTCTTTGGTGGAAGCAACTTTCACATTTTTATCAACATATATACTATTTCTTCTTGTTTTTCCCTTTTTTTGTTAGGTGATAATCTATTCATCTTATTTTCTCCCTCTCTTTCAGGTCAGAGTTTGGGGTGATTGAAAAAACTGCCGAGGCTGTAATAAAAAAGTTGGGTCATAAATTCTCAGGGTCTGCCGATGACCTTATTGGAGTTCAACCCCGTATAGAAGCATTAGAAAGCCTTTTAAAACTAAGTTCTAAGGATGATAGTTTTCGAGTTTTGGGCATATGGGGCATGAGTGGAATAGGAAAGACAACTCTTGCTAGTGTCTTGTATGACAGAATCTCATATCAGTTTGATGCTTGCTGTTTTATTGAGAATGTCAGCAAAATATATGAAGATGGCGGTGCTATGGCTGTGCAGAAGCAAATTCTTTGTCGAGCTATAGAAGAAAAAAATCTAGATACATACAGTCCTCCTGAAATATCCAGAATTGTAAGAAATAGGTTGCACAATATAAAACTCCTTGTAGTTCTTGACGATGTTGATCAATTTGAGCAACTAGAGAAATTGAACATAAATCCCAAATTGCTTCATACAGGAAGTAGAATAATCACAATCACTACAAATGAGCATATTCTTAGAACATACGGAGTTGATATAGTTTACAAGGCTCAATTGATGAATGATAACAATGCTCATAAACTTTTCTGTAGAAAAGCCTTCAAAAGTGATTATTCAAGCCGTACTTTTGCAGAGCTTGTTCCTGAGGTACTAAAATTTGCCCAGTGTCTTCCATTGGCAATTAGTATAATGGGTTCTTTCTTGTGTTCCCGAAATGCCACATAGTGGAGAGCTACCTTAGATAAATTTCGTAAAAATCCACCCGACAAAATAATGAAGGTGCTTCAGGTAAGTTACGAGGGATTAGAACCAGAGGAAAAAGAAATATTTCTGCATGTTGCTTGTTTTTTTAACAGGGAGAGGAAGGATTATGTAAGTCGAATTCTAGATGCTTGTGGGTTGCATCCTGATATTGAAATTCCACTTATTCCTGAAAAGTCACTCATTACTATTAGAAATGAGGAAATTCACATGCATGAGATGTTGCAAGAGTTGGGGAAGCAAATTGTTCGAGGACAACATCCTGATGAGCCAGAATTCTGGAGTAGATTGTGGCTTTACCAAGATTTCCATCATGTGATGATGACAGAAATGGTAACATTAACATATTATTCCAAAAAGAATCTCTGATTTTCCCATTTACATCAATACTACCTCTGTCCCATTTTATAAGTTGTTTTAGCAAAATCAATTTGTCACAAAATAATTGTTGTTTTACATTTTAAAGAAAGCATCTAACATGTTTTTCCATTATTGCCCATATTAATCATGACAACTTTTTACATTTAATAAGTGATTCACGTTTATCTATGTAGAGAGATAAAGGGAGAAATAGTAATTTAGACAACACTTTTTATAAAATCTAGACTACTAATCATATTTCTTAATATGTGTGCAACAACCTTAAACTACATATAAAATGGGATGGAGGTAGTATTATTTTGGCACACAATTTTAGGGTAATGGATAAAACAAGTATGAAAAAACCTATGTGTTAGTTATATTTACCTCACTTACTAAAGATGATTGAGGACTCAAACTAACAACTTATTAATTGTGAGATCCTATATCACTCCAAGAATATGATTCAAAACTCAAACTAACAAGATATTAAATGTGAGATCCTATATGCTTCACTGTTGACCGTTCTCTTAGAATTGAAACTAGTTCATTCAAATAATCAAGTTTTTTTGTTCCATTCTATAATAAGCTTATTCTTAATTTTTCAGAAAGAAAACGAAGTTAAAGCGATAATTCTAAATCAAATGGAGGACGGTTTGCAGTTCAATAAGTTGAGGGCCGAAGATTTGTCAAAAATGAAGCACTTGAAGCTGCTCATATTGTATCAAAAGAATTTCTCAGGAAAACCCATATTTCTTGCTAATTCCCTACGTTGTCTTTTGTGGGATGGTTACCCTTTCATTTCTTTGCCACCAAATTTTCAGCCATATCACCTTGTGGAATTGAATATGCCTAATAGCAGCATTGAACAATTATGGATGGACATCCAGGTATTTTTGTACTGTTTTTTTTTATCCCCCTAACCCCCTGTCAAATAAAATGGTCGAGAAGTTAAACGTTGTATCACTTCATATATGAAAACAACATTATTAATTGTAGTATGTATTTCATGGTGATACAATGCTCAGATATAAAATTGAAAAATATTGAAATTAATGAGAAGTATTATTATATCTAGATTATTAAAATACACTAGTTTATCCTCTATTAACATCCACTACAGGAATCTCACAAAAATTAAATGTCAATCATTCTATCTTCAATCTTTTTTGTTTGTTTAATGAGAAATGCTAGCGTTACACCTCTATCACATTCTTTTGAACTTACTTCCTTATATTGATTGAAATGCATATGGATCCCATCAACGTTACATGAGACCATAGTTGTTAAAATCGCGATTTAAATCGTAAAATCGCACGATTTTACGATTCTACACACCCCCTACGATTCGATTTTGAAGCACAATCGGAAAACAGGTAAAATCTTGCGATTTTTGGTGAAATCGTAAGATTCTACGATTCAGAAACGATTTTACGGTTTAAATCGTATGTAACTGGCGTTTTTGAAAAACACAGAAAACGGGTCGGGTTCGCGACCCGGTTACGTTTTACCGTTGAAACCCTAATTTTATCACTTCTCAGTGCGTCGCTCTCTCTCTCTCTCTCTCTCTCTCTCTCTCTCGTTCGTTTCACGGCCAGATCTGGGTAGAAGAAGATAAAATGTGGAAGAAGACAGTAGAGATGAAAGTAGAAGATGACAGCAGGAAAAAAAAATTAAGAGAAGAGAAGTTGCGGCTGCTGACTATGAAAAACAGAAGAAGACATGAAGGGAATGTTGCGGCTGCCGACTAAAGTTCAGTATTAGAGACAAAACTAGGGTTAGGGTTAGTGTAATAGGCTTGGGCCAAAACTAGTGTTAATGATACTCAGTTAGTTTTCTAACCACACCCATTTTTTCACTACAAATACCCCCTTTTCTAGTGTTGTTATTGCTGTATACATAACTTCTTTTTCCAACCCCACCCCCTTTTTTACAAAAATGTCCCTTTTTTAATATTACTAAGTGTATATATAGTAATAATATTTTTGTTTTGATAGAATCTTACGATCTTATTTACGATTTATGATTTTACGATTTTGTTACCCCCTCCCGATTCTACAAATTCATACACTTTTTTTTGGGTAGAATCTTCCGATTCTACTTGCGATTTTACGTTTTCCGATTTTGCTAACCCCCTCCCGATTTTGAGTAGAATCTCGATTTTGATAACTATGCATGAGACCCACATGATTTAGTAAGCCCTATTAAAAGTTCAACCAATAACAAAGTATTTGTTGGAAAATGAGTGTACCGCAAGCCGTGTGTCAGTAGCACTCTTTAACACTCATTTCTCAATACACACTCTCTTAATGGTTAAATTGGTGTGGTTCATATGAATTTCAACAAATTTAAGTATATAACAGAGTGTGTTCAAAAGAATGTGATAGAGAGTGTGACGCTAGCATTTCTCTTGTTTAATAGTTATTTATGCATGTAATTATTAAATAAGGGTATAGCTGCAAAGATATTAATAAGACTTTAAATTTATGAAAGATCAATAGTTTTGAAATAGAGATAAAAAGTTAAAACATTAGTAGTTTTGGATCGGACGAAGTAGTTGTTACCATAGTCAATGTAATGATGTACATGATTGCATAAGATTTTTTTGAAGTGTTTTACATAATGAACTAAAATTAACCTATTTTCTTTTAAATAGTTTTTCATATCAATGCATGTAAGCTTACATGACTTTATGGCGTTACACACTCCATTAGTTGAGAAAGTATTTTGTTATTGTTGTTGCTGCTGCTATAATGCAATGCAAGTAAGCTGAGCCATTAGGATTGGGCTAGTGGTGAAGGGTTTGGGTAGTAATGCTTAAGGTGCTAGGTTCAAATCTCATTGCCCCATTGTAAACAAAAATAAGGATGCAAGCTAGCTTATATATAGAAGGTTTTTAAATCTATTATTGCAATTTTGAAAGCATACTAGAGTGAATTAATGAAATTCAAGCTTTAATACAACGATACTAACATATCGATGGTTAATCCTTGCTTCACAGCATCTCCCCTATTTGAAAAGGATGGATCTAAGCAACTCCAAAAATCTCAAGATGACTCCAAGCTTTGAAGGGATGCAAAATCTTGAGCGCTTGGATCTTACGGGATGTATAAACTGATGGCACGTGCATCCATCAATTGGACGTCTTGAAGAACTTAAATTCTCGAGTTTGCAGAACTGTAGTAGTCTTGTCGGCTTCGATTTTGGCAATGTGTCAAAATTAAGTTCTTTGAGAGTTGTTTGTCTCTCTGGTTGCACAAAACTTGAATACACTCCAGATTTCACGGGAGCAACAAATCTTGAGTATCTTGATATGGATCGATGTGCGAGATTATTAACAATTCATAAATCTATTGGGGCTCTTACAAAGCTTAGATTCTTAAGTATGAGGGACTGTAGAAATCTTGTTAGAATACCTGACAGTTTTAATAATATGACATCTCTTATGACTCTAGATCTACGCAGCTGCTCTAAGCTTACAAACTTTCCCCTGGGATGGATTTTCAGTTCTCCTCTGCAAAATTTGATTTTTCTGGACTTAAGCTTTTGCAATATCTCTACTGTACCTTATGCTATTGGAGAATTAAGTTGTTTAGAAAGACTAAATCTACAGGGAAATAACTTTATTACAACTCCTTTTACCTTCGAGAGGCTTTACAGGCTAGCATATTTAAATTTGTCTCATTGTCATAGTCTTGAACATTTGCCAAAGCTCCCAACAGCAAGTGGTCCAGCAAATTCAGTGGGAAGATACTTTAAAACAACTTTCCAAATCCCGTAATCATAGATCAGGACTATATATATTTGACTGTCCCAAGGTGGCTGTACCTTTGTTCAATTACACATGGCTGCTAAGACTAGTTAAGGTGCGTAATATTCTACCTACCTCAACCCCCCCAAGTCCCACACACACACCGATTTGTCACTTAGTCATTTTTTTCTCTAGTTCTAATGTATGTACAATATCAAGAGACTCTACAATCCAATATCTTGATGCATTGCCACATGGTTAAATATTTTCCTAATCTCCTATTAGATAGTGCTTCATTAATAAAAAGTATTTTAAAAAGGTATCTTGATCTGTTAATCATTTTAGGGACTTGAAGTGTTTTAACAATGTGTTCAGATTTTAAGGTATTTTAGGTACTTTTTAAAAGGTATTTTAAAAAGTATTTTCCTCTCACACTCTCTCATTATAAAACTCTTCTCACTTGATACGCTCTCATATATATATATATATATATATATATATATATATATATATTTTGTTTGTCAAGTTGCTTAGAACTTTTTGTGTCTAAGATCAGTTGGGGGTTGCTTGCTTCAGTGGCCTAGCAGACACATCTATGTAGCTCTAATATACCTTTGTGATTTTCTTTTGGTACAAGGAACCTCTTCATTTCCGGTGTGGCTTTGACTTTGTTCTTCCTCGGCGTTGGAAAAAATATCCTACTATTCCACAGTGGTTCAATCACCGATTTAATGGGGGTTCAATAATAAGGATAGAGAACTTTAATATGCCTTTCCTCGGTTTTGTCTTTTGTGTAGCATTTGAGTTGAATAATCCTCCACTTGCTGTACCTGGTTCTCCACATCATTCGCTCTCGTCACCACTCCCATATCCATTTTATCTTTCCTTTGAAAGTGAGCACACTGAAGAATGCTTTGATATGCCACTTAGATTAGAACTAAACAAAGTTGATGGCTCTAGTTATCTTTGGACAATCTATATCTCTCAGGAACACTACCATTTTGTAAAAACGGGAGCGCGAATCACATTTAAAGCCCACCATGGTTTGATTATAAAAGGGTGGGGGTTGCGCGTGCTAATCAAGGGAGACATAGAGGGCTCACAAGGGGGACAACTGAGAATACATCTTCCTATACATGCCATTGATATTGTCGAAGAAAGTAGCAACAACAATAGTTTTGAGCCTAAAATCCAGCTTCCATACAATTGGTTAGTTACTGATGAAGATGAAGTTGAGAATGATGAAGCCAAGGGGAAAGAAATTAATCTTTTTAATCTAGGCCTATTGACAGACAGACCACAGTGAAAGCACACAGGTTCTTCTCCAATCCCTGAGGTAATTATCTTCTTAAACCAATGACACAATCTTATTTACAATTATTTACCATTGTTAGTTAATGATTAATTATGATAAATAATTATCACAGTGCGTGCAACTTAGGTAAACTAAGTTTATCTAAGATTTTATCTTCAATTCATGGTTTGGTTATTGTTCCAATTTGGCTACTAGCTGCACATATGAAGATGTAAAATAGGAAATTACATTGCTAATTTGCTAGCTTGCACTGCGTGTTTTTTTCAACTATGACCAATAAGGACTTGAAGTGTTTTAACAATGTGTGCTCATGAGTGATTTCCTACAGGCACTTGCAAGGCGACTCAAGCACAACAATGTTGCATATGAAAACTACCACAGGATATTTGTTTGAGGTGAGTTTCTTGTTGAAGTTGTGTTGTATTCTCTTCAAACTGAGAAATGCTGATCTTGTAATCATTTAAGCCTTCAGGTATTCTGTGAAGAGGAGCTAGTTGAAGCAATTGCCACAGCAACAGGACCAAAGAAATCTGATAGTTTATGCTTCATTGAGGTGATTGTTCATGTTGAAGCATGATGCCAATTTCTAGAAACTTTGAGAAAATAAAATTATGTACTAATAAAATATCATCTACTAGATTTACTAGATTGTACTAGAATAGATAGGATCTAGATTAATCTTATATTATAAAAAAAGTTACAACCGCCATAGTGGGGCGGTGATGAAGGCCTATAAATAGGCTTGCTCACTTTGTGATGTATCATCAAGCAAGAAAGCAATACAATTGCTAATAGTTTCAAGAAGTGTTACTATCTCACTTCTCCACCAATTTCTATCTACTATTCCAACTATCCACAATATCCTTTCTACTATCTTTCTCTATTTCTTTCTAAAAATACTAACAGTGGTACCAGAGCTACGTTCGGTCATCTATTGGGCGTAGATAAACTATCCAACTACCTACTAAAAATCACTACCGTTATTCTACACTACTTCATAATTTTCTTAGCCAATGGCTAACAACACCCAATCATCATCCAATATTCAAGTCCCTACTTTTTCCGGTGAAAACTATGATTTTTGGAGCATTAAAATGAAGACATTTTTTTGCTCTCAAGATCTATGGGAAGTTGTAGAGGAAGGATTTACCGTTCCCGCCGATACTTCAACTCTTACTGCAGCTCAAAAGAAAGAGTTGAAGGAAAATAGGCAAAAAGATTCAAAGGCATTATACTTCTTGCAACAAGCTGTGGGTGACTCTATTTTCCCGAGGATAATGGGAGCTACTAGTGCCAAGGAAGCATGGAGTACACTATAGGAGGAGTTTCAAGGAACTGCCAAGGTACGTGCCGTCAAACTCCAAAGTCTAAGGCGTAAGTTTGAATTATTAAATATGAAGGAGTCTGAGACCGTACAAGACTACTATACTAAGATAAAAGAAATTGTTTCTCAAATGAGAGCCTACGGGGAAAATATTCTCGACAAAAGAATTGTTGAGAAAATTCTAATTTCTATTCCCCGTAAGTATGACCCAATCGTGACAACGATTGAGCAAACAAAAAATCTGTCCAATTTATCTGTGACAGAACTAATGGGCTCTCTTGAAGCTTATGAGCAAAGATTGAGTAGGCATGATGATGACTCTGTAGAAAATGCCTTCCAATCTAAGCTCAAATTGCGGTCTCAAAATAAAGGGTATGGAGGAAACAAGAGTAATGGAGAAAATTCTAGAAACAAGGAGAATTCTAGAAATTTCTCAAAGAAAAATCAAGACGAGTATCCTCCATGTGGCATATGCAAGAGGACTAATCATGCCGAGAAAGACTGTCGCTGGCGTGGAAAGCCACAATGTCGGCACTGTAAGAAATTTGGGCATGTGGAGAAGAACTGCTACAGTAAAAATAAGCATCATGCTAATTTCGTCGAAGAACATGAGAGTGACCAGAATAAGCATGACGGTGAAGAACATCTCTTCTATGCTACCCAAGATTCCAACGATGACAAAGAAGGAACCTGGTACTTAGATAGTGGTTGTAGTAATCACATGGCTAAAGACGAGAGCATCTTCAAGCAAATTGATGACTCTGTCAAATCGAAGGTCCGACTAGGGAATGGTACTACCGTGGAATCGAAAGGCAAAGGCACTGTCATGGTGGAGACAAAGAATGGTACGCGACTCATTAAAGATGTCTTACTAGTTCCCAGTCTTAAAGAAAATCTCTTGAGCATCGGTCAAATGATAGAGAAAGGCTATGTCCTTCACTTTGAAGGAGATAAATGCATAATCTATGATAACACTAATAAAAGGGTCGAGATAGCTCAAGTAAAGATGGAGACGAGGAACAGAAGCTTCCCGATAAATTTTAAATATACTACCAACATTGCCATGAAGGTGCAAGCTGATGATTCATGGCTATGGCATCGAAGATTTGGCCACCTCAACTCTAAATCCTTAAAGTTGTTATATCAGAAGAATATGATGAGAGATCTACCATGTCTAAAAGAAGATGATGGAGCATGTGAAGGATGTCTTCTCGGAAAGCAGCACAGATCACCGTTTTCAACGAGCAATGCATGGAGAGCTAAAGATGTGCTAGAGCTCATCCACACAGACGTTTGTGGACCGATGAGAACGCCATCACTCGACAACAACAGGTATTTCATCCTCTTCATTGATGATTTTTCTAGAATGACTTGGGTCTATTTCATCAAAGCGAAATCAGAAGTCTTTGGAATATTCAAGAAGTTCAAGGCCCTTGTCGAAAAGCAAATGGTAAACACATAAAGAGGCTCAGGAGTGATCGCGGAAAAGAGTATAACTCCCATGAGTTTGATAAATTCTGTGAGGATGAAGGCATCGAGCGACAACTTACAGTCGCATATTCTCCTCAACAAAATGGAGTATCAGAAAGAAGAAATCGCACGGTCATGGAGATGGCTAGATCAATGCTAAAGGAAAAAGGACTACCAAACACTTTTTGGGCTGAAGCAGTTTACACTGCTGTCTACATAATCAATAGATGCCCAACTCAAGTAGTCCAAGACAAGACTCCTATTGAAGCTTGGAGTGGACAAAAACCATCTGCTAAACATCTAAGGGTCTTTGGATCAATATGCTACATTCATGTCCCAGAACAAAAGAGGCACAAGTTAGAAGACAAGACAGTTCGAGGCATCTTCTTGGGATATAGTACACAATCAAAAGGCTATCGAGTTTACAACTTACAAACAAAGAAACTCATTATTAGTCGAGATGTTGAAGTTGATGAAGCTGCCGCTTGGAATTGGGATACAGAAAAAATTGAGAGAAGCAGCATTTCCCTTCCAGCACAACAACCTCAAGAAGAAGTTGAAGAAGTAACAGAATGTTCAGGTATGCCTCCTTCGTCTTCTCTTCAACAAGATTCCTCACCAGAATCTACTCCAAGACGAGTTAGATCTCTGGCGGATATATATGAAACTTGCAATTTGGCCATACTTGAGCCGGAAAACTATGAAGTAGCATCAAGGCAAGAAGTATGGGTCAAAGCAATGGAGGATGAGATTAAATCAATTGAGAAAAATAACACATGGGAGCTAGTAGACTATCCAAAAGATAAAGATATCATAGGAGTTAAATGGGTTTATAAGACAAAGCTTAACCCTGATGGCTCAATACAAAAACATAAGGCTGACTCGTAGCAAAGGGCTACTCTCAGCAACCTGGAGTTGACTACAATGAGACATTTGCTCCAGTTGCTCGTCTAGACACAATAAGAGCTCTAATAGCTCTTGCAGCACAAAAACAATGGAGCATTTATCAACTAGATGTGAAGTCTGCATTTCTAAATGGAGTACTAGAAGAAGAGGTTTATGTTGAGCAACCACAAGGCTTCGTCAACAAAGGAAATGAAGATAAAGTGTTGAGACTAAGAAAAGCTCTATATGGTCTCAAGCAAGCTCCTCGAGCATGGTATAGCCGAATTGATCTATACTTCATCGATCAAGGATTCAGGAGGAGCAAGAGTGAACCAACACTATATGTCAAGACCCAAGGTCAAGATGACACTCTCATTGTCTCCTTGTATGTAGATGATCTAATCTACACTGGAAACAACACTAAAATGGTGGCTAAATTCAAAGAAGATATGATGAAGACATTCGAGATGACAGATCTTGGATTGATGAACTACTTCCTCGGCATAGAAGTAAAACAACAAAAAGAAGGGATATTCATCTGCCAGAAAAAATATACGGAAGCACTATTGAAGAAGTTCAACATGAATGAATGCAAGCCAGTAGCTACTCCACTTGTGACAAATGAGAAGTTACAAAAGGAAGACGGAGCGCCAGAAGCTGATGCATCGCGCTATAGAAGTTTGATCGGGAGCCTACTATATCTTACTGCTACGCGACCAGATATCATGTATGCTACTAGTCTACTATCAAGATTCATGCAGAAGCCAAGTCAAGTTCACTATGGAGCAGGAAAAAGAGTTCTAAGATACCTCCAAGGTACAAAGGAGTTTGGTATATGGTACAGAACCACGACCAACTCAAGATTGCTTGGCTACACTGACAGTGATTGGGCAGGTTCTATTGATGACATGAAGAGTACATCAGGCTATGCCTTCTCACTAGGATCAGGATTTTTCTCATGGGCGTCTAAGAAGCAAGCAACAGTTGCACAATCAACCGCGGAAGCAGAGTACGTGGCAGCAGCAGAAGCGACAAGTCAAGCTATATGGCTTCGGAGAATACTCGAAGACATGGGTGAACTGCAAGATCGCCCTACCACAATCTATTGCGACAATAAGTCTGCTATAGCAATGGCAAAGAATCCAGTTCATCATCACCGAACAAAGCACATTGCTATAAAATATCACTTTATCAGAGAAGCAGAGACAACCAAGCAAATTCAACTAGAGTACTGCACAACGGAAGATCAAATCGCGGACATATTCACGAAGGCACTACCAAGACCAAGATTTGAGCAACTACGAATAATGCTTGGAGTTTCCAAAATTTGCATCAAGGAGGAGTGTTGAAGCATGATGCCAATTTCTAGAAACTTTGAGAAAATAAAATTATGTACTAATAAAATATCATCTACTAGATTTACTAGATTGTACTAGAATAGATAGGATCTAGATTAATCTTATATTATAAAAAAAGTTACAACCGCCATAGTGGGGCGGTGATGAAGGCCTATAAATAGGCTTGCTCACTTTGTGATGTATCATCAAGCAAGAAAGCAATACAATTGCTAATAGTTTCAAGAAGTGTTACTATCTCACTTCTCCACCAATTTCTATCTACTATTCCAACTATCCACAATATCCTTTCTACTATCTTTCTCTATTTCTTTCTAAAAATACTAACAGTTCACAAGGATGATACCAGTAAAGAGTTTCTTGAGTGGGGATCCAGGGTTTTTTCTGCCAATAGCCGTCCTCCAAATCCTCAGTAAACTTCACAATCAGTCTATTACTACTCTGCTGGAATAGCCCTTTTGACTCAAATTTGAGAACCCTTTAAGATGTGTCAACGAAATTTACTTATGTTTTTGGCTTTCTGGTTTATGTAACTGAATCCACTTGTTTGTATAAATTCATTCACTTGAGTTAAATGGCATCCATCTATTCCTTTGATATTTTGTAGCTGAATTAACAGTCAATCTTGAAAATGGCAAATGATATGAATCCATTTGAGCGGTGATGGTTTAAACTTACATATCTGTTGTTTTACTAGATAGTAGAATCATCTTTGAACCCAATGAATTAATGAAACTTGTCACATCAATTTTTACATCATTTACTCGTTAATCATACACATTGGAAGAAATCTTTATAACAAGTTAAATACTCAACTCATTTGCGTTATCTTACAGCTGATTTTCTACTCTATAAAAAGTTGAATATGCTGTGTGGATAACAAGTTAAATATTCAACTCTATATTTATATTAAGTCGTGGATGGCGAAGTAATAACTAGGGGAGAGTAAGTCCACATCCACATGCTGTGTAGTTAATTTTCGACCTTCACAAGTCTGTGCATTGCAATTTGTTTATAATTTTATCAGTTAGTTTCTGAATTGTATCTATTAGTTACTTATTACTTATCCAACAGTTAGTTCTTTTCTGTTTAGGCTTGTAATGTCAATTAGCTATCGGTTACTAATTTAGTTAGGTTTTTAGATGACTTGCTTCTATTTTGAGTTTTGTATATAAATAAACACCTATGTACAGTTTATTACAATTAGTTAAAAAAGAATGCAGAGTTTTACTCTCAATTCCAAATTCCTCTCTCTCTAAAACTTGATATGGTATCAGTATATAGTAGGCTATATCTTTCGCCATTTTTATGCGTAAATTCCTCCCGTTCTTCATCGATTTCTCTTCCATTTCATCTCTCCGCAATGAAAGATCCAATGAATCAAATGAATTCTTACTACATTGAATCTTCAGACAATCCTGGTCAGGTTCTTTTTTCGAGTTTGCTTTCGGATGTTAGCTTCAAGTAGGTAGTTCAGTTGGCGAGCTAATGAATATCAAAAGAGTGCACAAAAGGAGTGTAAGTAGGGTTCAAACTCGGAAAACTAACATTCCCCCAATCCCCCACTAACATTGCTTATAAAAAAAAGAACAAACTAGCGGGATTCTCTAACCGCACCTTAGAAAGCAGATCCAAACTTCCCTCGTCGGGTTCGTAGCAACAATATCATCACATCTTGGTTGCTCGAGAACTAGCTATTAATGTGATCTACGCTAGCTCTCTGCTTCTGAAATCTAGTTAGATCTTGATGAATTCTCCCGAGGTAATATGGCCCGGAACTCGAGAAGTTTGGTGGTTCTCATGAATTTCAACTGATACAAGAGAATTATTAAAAAGGCTTAAATATGTATTTAGTCCCTGCAAATGTCCCTATTTTTCGATTTAGTCCCTGCAATTATTTTTTTTAAATACGTCCCTGCAAAATAACTTTTTTTTGAATATGCCCTTCTGAAAGTTGGAATTTTAAATACGTCACTGCAAAATAACTTTTTTTTAAATAAGTCCCTGCAAAGTAACCTTTTTTTTTGAAATACGTCCCAACAAAAAAAAATTGTGACATTTTGCAGGGGCGTATTTAAAAAAAGGTTATTTTGTAGGGACGTATTTTAAAAAAAAGCCATTTTGCAGGGACGTATTTAAAAAATTTATTTTGTAGGGACGTATTTAAAAAAAAGTTATTTTGCAGGGACGTATTTAAAAAAAATAAAATTGCAGGGACTAAATCGAAAAACAGAGACATTTGCAGGGACTAAATACATATTTAAGCCTATTAAAAATGAGTGATAGTCTAGAGTCGTATGGAAATAAAATAAGTTATTGAAAAAAATGTATAATTTGAGAACAATACTATTTACAAAGTGAAATCAGTAGGACCTGGTGAACAATAGACAACACAAGCAAAAAGTGTAAAATTTACTATAATTCTCTTTATTATGTTTATAACGATTTTATACAATATATATTATAATGTAATTAGAAAATTATAAAGAAAAATGTGAGAGAAAAGGTAGAGAGAGAGAAAGGGAGTGAGCGAGATAAGAGAGGGAGATCATGAGATGCGAAGATAGAAGAGAGATGAAAGGAGAGAGATGAGAGGAGAGATATAGAGGATGGAGAGAGAGGGAGAAAGAATAGAAGAGGAAGAGAGAGAGAGAGAGAGAGAATTATTGAGTAGAAAATAAAAATAGTATCTTAGTATTTTTTTTAGTGCACAGAAAGTTGTACTGCGAAACAGAAAGTTGTACTGTGATTTGATTTTATGTGAGACAAAATTTGGGTATTTATCTAGTCACTTACATTTTAACAAATCAAACACATCCCAAGTGATTTTTTGTTTGCTGGTATTAAAGGGAAAAGTAGTATAAGTAATGAGATGTTATTCCCAAAATAGCCTTAACATGGACAGTAAAAACTAAAAAGTTTCTACAAACAAATACACAGCCCTTCAACGCGTCTTCATTGTTTGATTGTATCGTTTTGTCCTTTCTTTCAGTTTGGTTCATGAGAAAGCAACGAAGAATTTTGCTGAGAGGGAAAAAAGGAAGACGCTCGACTTCTCAGTCACCAAGCAATTCATCATCCATCCTCTCAGTCTCAGAACTGATCTTTGTGTAGTAGTGAATTGAAATTTGATTATGGAGATCTCATACATAGGCGTGAAGCGCGTGCGAGACGGTTACACCGCTGATATCTTCAACACGGCTATAAATACGATGTGTTTATCAGTTTCAGAGGATCTGAATCTGACACTCGCAACACATTTGTTGACCATCTCTATGCTCATCTCACTAGAAAGGGTCTTTTTGCCTTCAAGGATGACACTGAGCTCAAGAAAGGAGAATCTATTTCTTCCCAACTTCTTGGAGCAATTAATAATTCAAGAGTTGCTATCGTTGTCTTCTCAAAGGATTATGCTGCCTCCACGTGGTGTTTAGATGAAATGGATGCTATTGCCGAATGCAGTAGAAAATCGAAACAAATTGTGTTCCCTATTTTCTATGATGTTGATCCATCTCACGTACGTAAACAAAATGGAGTGTTTAACAATGCCTTTATTTTACACACTAGGCAATTCAAACATGATGAAGGCAAGGTTGATCGATGGAAGAGAGCTATAACTTATTTGGCGGGATTGGCTGGTTGGGATGTCAGGATGAATAAGTAAGTCTAAACTTTGTCTTAATTCTTAACAAGAATGTCTGTCTGGTCTTCAATTGAGTTTTATGTCTGCAACCCTCCATTTTACAATTCATTTTTCTATGATCAAATCCTATTTCTTTTCTTTTTTCTCTCTCTTTTGGGTGGAACCAAATTGCACATATTTTTTTTATTATTAGTATCTCTTTATATATCTTTTTTTCAATTGATATCTGTCTATATATCTTAATTAGCATATATTTCAGCTCCCCCCTTTTTCTTAGGTGAAAATTTAGTGATTCTATTTTCCCCCTTTTCAGGCCAGAGTTTGAAGAGATTGAAAAAGTTGCTCAGGCTGTAATAAAAAAGTTGGGCCATAAATTTTCAGGGTTTGCTGATGAACTTATTGGAGTACAAACTCAATTAGAAGCATTAGAAACCCTTTTAAAACTAAGCTCAGAGGATTATGGTTCTCCAATTTTAGGAATCTGGGGTATGGGTGGAATCGGAAAGACAACTCTTGCTACGGTCTTGTACGACAGGATATCATATCAATTTGATGCTTGTTGTTTCATTGAGAATGTTAGCAAAATTTATGAAGGTGGTGGTGCTATTGCTGTGCAGAAACAAATTCTTCGTCAAACTCTAGACGAAAAAATCTAGACACACACAGTCCTCTTGAAATATCTGGCATTGTGCGAAATAGGCTGCACAACATTAAGCTCCTTGTAGTTCTTGACAATGTTGATCAATTTTAACAGCTACAGGAATTGCATATAAGTCCCAAATTGCTTCATGCAAGAAGTAGAATAATCATAACAACTAGAGATGAGCACATTCTTAAACAATACGGAGCGAATACAATTTATGAGGCTCAATTGATGAATGATGGTGATGCTCGTCAACTTCTGCGTAGAAAAGCCTTCAAAAGTGATAATTCAAGTAGTGCTTTTGCAGAGTTGATTCCCGAGGTACAATATGCTCAATATCTTCCAATAGCAATTATAGTAATGGGTTCTTTCTTGTGTACCCGAAACGTCACACAGTGGAGAGCCACCTTAGATGGATTGCAGAATAATCCTCCGGACAAAAGAATTATGAAAGTGCTTCAAATAAGTTTTGAGGGACTTGAACCAAGAGAGAGAGAGAGATATTTTTGCATGTTGCTTGTTTCTTTAGAGGGGAGAGGGAGGATTATGTACATCGAATTCTACATGCTTGTGGATTGAACCCTGCAATTGGAATTCCACGAATTGCTGAGAAATCGCTCATAACCATTAGAAACCAGGAAATTCACATGCATGGAATGTTAAAAGACTTGGGAATGCAAATTGTTCGGGGAGAACATCCCGATGAGCCAGAATTCTGGAGTAGATTGTGGCTTCATGAGGATTTCTATCGTGTGATGACGATGACAGAAATGGTAACATATCTTTCCAAATAGATTCTATGATTTTCCCATTTCCATTGAAATCTATTTACAAATAATATTTTATATTTTGAATGAAAAAAACTAGTTAATTTAATTATTACACAAACTTCAATAATTCATGGTGAAGGGAAAAGATTGAACCTCAAAGTTTAAAGAACATAGACATTTACCTAACAACCAGGAGATAAGCCTTGGCTCAAACTTGAGACTTGTTGGCTTGTTCCACTTGATCAATCTCTTGGCATTAAATCTTCTTAATTCAACTATTTTACTTTTTTATTCCCTTTTATGACATGCTTATCCTTATTTTTCAGGCAGCAATAAAAGCTAAAGCCATAGTTCTAGATCAAAGGGAGGATGGCTTTAAATTCAATGAGCTGAGAGCTGAAAATTTATCAAAAATGGAGCACTTGAAACTGCTCATAATATATCATAAGAATTTTTCAGAAACACCTTTATTTCTCTTTAATTGCCTACGTTATCTTTTGTGGAATGGTTACCCTTTCAGTTGCTTGCCCTCAAACTTTCAACCGTATTATCTTGTTGAATTGAATATGCCTGATAGCAGCATGGAACAATTATGGACAGACATCCAGGTATTTTTAGTGCTCTTTTCCTCTCCAAATAAATACTACCTCCGGTCCACTTTATAAGAGAAAAAACACTTTTTAGGTTCTTTCAATAAATGATGTATCTAGTCTATGTTATATACTAGATACATCATTTATTGAATGAACCTAAAAAGTGTTTTTTCTCTTATAAAGTGGACCGGAGGGAGTAACTTAGAAGTTAAACAAAGTAGCATTTTGGAAAAAAAGAAGATAATATATATATTCCATGATGGCAAAATTGATTAAAATTTGATAAAACTGTAATGTTTTTAAAAGTTTTAAAAGCTCCTTAAAACATAATGTAATATTCCATAATGCCATCATTTACTTTTAGAAGAAGTGGTACTGCATATATATTTTCACGTGATTCCATCAATATTTTTATTTTTAGTTAAAAACTTGTAATTGTTTTTGGAAAATCTTATATTGTGATTGTTTTTGAAAGAAAGTCCTTATAAGTAAGAAATGTGTGTAAGTAGTCCATTTTAGTCGTTTTCAAAAAAGGGTGTTCTTTTAAGTTATGATAATAAAATGTTTGGAAATATTACAGTTTTCTTTAAATGTGATTTTAATTAACTTTCAATACAAACACTGTTTTCCTCATCTAACCCTTATTTACAAATCATCATTTTTTCTTATTTTTTATTTTTTTAGGTATTCCACCGGTTCTATAACTATCATTATTTAAGTTTAAAGTGTAGATCGATTAAGAATTATGCAATTGATGTAAGTCCCAAGCATGGTTATCAAATCGGGATACGTATCGTGTATCAGAAGACCTATTTTCTGAATCGTGTATCGTATCGTAAGATACATGATCAAAAAATATATAACTTTTTTTAAGTAAAACTAGGTAACATAAGTAAAAAAAACACATGAACTTCAAAGTAAATCAAGTCATAAATAAACATAACATGTGTTTGACTCGACCCCTATAAAAACAAGGCCGGAAGTTTAAAAAAATCGCAATTTAGGAGGGAGTGCAAACCAAAAACATATTGTTCCTTAGTCAATCTAACATGGGGGATTTAGAAGGATTGTTTTTGCCTTATTATATATCATTTAAGAAAAATTTCCAAAAAATACCACTTGAGCATGCATTTTAGCAGTCTAAATTCGTATCGTAAGATTCAAAAAAATTCATTTATCGTAAGATTCAACAGAGTGTATCGAGATACATGGTGGGATACAGGTACAAAAAAGATACACACTAAGATATGTCTCATTTTTGTTTGATTTCATATCGTATGTATCGTAAGATACTGATAACCATGGTCCCAAGAGCATAGCCTGGTGGTAAAACATATATAAGTGTTATGTAGACATAGGTGTAGAGTTTGAACCCAGTACACTCCGGTTTCCCCTTCCCCATCTCCCAATCCCGACCATTTGCATAAAGGACAACAAAAAATGCAATTGATGTAAAATACTATTATTTCTAGGATAAAACATCCTTGTTTAATTCTTATTACGATTTGGAAGCATACTATGGTGTATTATTGAAATTCAAGTTTTAATACACCATACTAACGCATTGTTGGTTAATTGCTACTCCACAGAAACTCCCGTATTTGAAAATAATGAATCTGAGCAACTCTAAGAATCTCAAGGTGACCCCATGCTTTAACGAAATGCTAAATCTTGAGCGGTTAGATCTCGCAGGATGCATAAACTTGCGGCATCTACATCTATCAACTGGACTTCTTAAAGAACTTAAATTTTTGAGTTTGCAGAACTGTAGCAGTTTGGTTCGCGTTGATTTTGGCAGTGTATCAAAATTAAGTTCTCTGAGAGTTATGTGTCTCTCTGGTTGTACAAAACTTGAAAGTACTCCAGATTTCACAGGAACATTAAATCTTGAGTATCTTGATATGGATCAATGCACATTTTTATTTACGATTCATAAATCTATTGGAGGTCTTGCAATGCTTAAGTTGTTAAGTTTGAGAGATTGCACAATTCTTGTTAAACTTCCCCTGGTATGCATGTTCAGTTCACCTTTGCAATCTTTGATTTTTCTGGACATGAGCTTTTGCAATATTTCCGAAATACCTGATGTTGTTGGAGAGTTAAGGTGTTTAGAAAGACTAAATCTACAGGGAAATAACTTTAGCTCAGTTCCTTCTACCATCGAGGGGCTTTGTAATCTAGCATATTTAAACTTGGCGCATTGTCATAGGCTTGAAAAAGTTCCTATGCTTCCAACAAAAAGTTCTCCATTAGTGGGAAAATATTTTGAGACGACATAGGATCGCGTGATCATAGGTCATGATTATATATTTTTGACTGTCCCAAGACCAAGATGGATGTATGGATGGGGCCCAGGTATGGAATTTCGGACGAAAAAGACATAGCGTTCATAAACTTTGCATTTAGTTGGCTAGAAAGACTAGTTAAGGTGCGTACTCTACCTTCCCCTCTCTCTCTAACTTCTTAGTCAGTCGCTTTTTTTGTTGCTCTAATATATGCCTACATGTGTTTTTTCTTTTTCTTCTGGTAGTAGAGTCCTTGTCACTTTCGATGTGGCTTTGACATTGTTCTTCCTTGGCAATGGAAAATTATTCCACAGTGGTTCATTCACATATTTAATGGGCGCTCAATAATAAGGATAAAGTACTCTAGGAATGTCGAATGGGTCGGATTTGTCTTCTGTGTAGCATTTGAGGTGAATAATCATCCTCTTGCAACATCTGGTGCAACATCTGGTTCTCCACTACCGTATCCCTTTTACCTTTCTTTTGAAAGTGAACACACAGAAGAACGGTTTGATATGCCGCTGAGTTTGGAACGACACATGGTTGATGGAAAAAGTTATCTTTGGACAATCTATATCTCTCGGGATCACTGCCATTTTGTGAAAACAGGCGCGCAAATCACATTTAAAGCTCAACAAGGTTTGATTGTAAACCAATGGGGGTTGCAAATGCTAACTAAAAACACGTTAGTGGACTTTGAATTTACGGAGAGTCCATACCCTCTTTCACTGGTTATTGATCATGTAGACCCTCCTTTACTGGTTATTGATCATGTAGAGGAAAGCAGCAGCAGCATCTTTGAACCTAAAATCCAACTTCCATACAACTGGTTTGTTTCTGATGAAGATGAAATCAAGAATGAGGAAGCCAAGAGGAAAGAAATTGATCTCTCTAATCTAGGACTTTTGACAACTTAGGTAAACCAAGTTTATGAAGTAGAAAAAAGAAACAACCTCTGACTTTGAATGTTTATAAATTGGAATACTATAATAATTCTACAAATTATGCCATTTTATTGTTCCTACTTCCTATAATGGTTCATGCCTAACTTTATACAGTGGTTTGATTTATCACAGCCCTTTGTAGTCATCTGCAATTTTGGCCTGAGTGGAAGCTACAACTTACGAGTGGAGTGGCTTGATTGCAACAAGAATGGCTATAAATTCAAGTTTCCTACCCCGATATACTTGATTTTAATATCCTTCTAGCATGTATTCATCCAAATGCTATATTTGATCTGCTTTTTTCGAGACTTTGATTTTTGTTTAATTCTGATATTGATACTTTGTGTGAAGCCATGCTCAGAGGAGAATGCTTATTTGCCACCTCTTCCATATATGACAGAGTTGTAGGCTCATATTATAAGTCAATGATTCTTATAGTTTACTGATAGGTATTTTTGTATCCTAATAATGATTGTTTTCATTAAACCAAAGCTTCAAAAAATAGGGAAATGGATGGTAATTCAATAGTAATTGGAATTTTTAGTAAAGCTTACAACAACAATGTCAATATTGATTGATACACATGGTGTGTTATCAGATGCATGATAGACAAAGACACTATGCAAGTTAGAAGATTAGTTTCATAAAATTTGCACAAGAGTTCTGCGGAAAGTTTCATACAATCCCAGATTAGTTTAGTGGATCAAATGAATAAGATTTTTTATTTTTTTTTACAAACCCCAAATGAATAAGTTAAAAGTATTGTAACTTGGCAGTGTAAATAGGAGGAGTTGATAAATGATTTGCCTAGAAGTAAAAGCCTAATGATAAACCATAACTCCCAAATTAAATAAAACTCCAATTGAGCCTTTTTAGCTTATTATGAATATCTTTCTGTCAAAAGAAAACTTACTATCAGTATCCCTTTTCATTTTTATCTATGATTAACGAGTAAACGATGTAAAAGTTGGTGTGGCATGTATTCATGTGCCATTTTCAAGATGCCATTTTCAAGATTCATGTGCCATTTTCAAGATGCCAGCCATCTTGTTAATTCAGCTACAAAATAAAAAGAAAGTGATGGATGCCATTTATCTCAAGTGATGGATGCCAGCCATCTTGCTTAATAACACTGCATTGGAGTTGAAGATCCTGGTTAGGTGGCCATCATGGATAGGATTTCGGTCCTACCAAAACTGCCATCAAGAGTTATGGCGTCTGGAGTTTGGTTCTTGCCAATTTGGCCGAAAACCACAACACAACTTTCTGTCTCACATTAAAACTTTCTAATCACCAAAAAAAAAAATCAAAATATTATTTTTATTTATTACTCAATGAGTTTTTTCTCTCTGTCTCTCCTATCTCATTCTCTCTCTCTCACCTCTCTTTTATCTTCTCTTCTCATGACCTCTCTTCCTCTCTCTACCTCTCTCCCCTCATCTCTCTTATATCTTGTCATCTCATGACCTCCCTCCCTCATCTCTCTCTTTCTCTCTCCTTTTCTCTTCTATCTTCTCTATCACACATTTTTCTTTATAGTTTTTTAATTATATTATAATTATGGTATATAAATCATTAGAAAAAGAATTTTAGTAAATTTTACATTTTTTTCTTATGTCGTTCATTGTTTACCAAACAGTGTACGAGACAAAAAACTGTCACTGCGAGGGGATTAGTCATTGCGTTCGGCGGTGGATACCCTAGTCTCGACCAAAAAAACAGTGTAAGAGACAAAAAATTGTCCAATTCGACTTTGTACTTATTTGCAAATCAAATAGAGCCTAATCGGATTTGAATCCTCAACAACAACTTCTCTACTGCAAATTCCTACAACAACATTATTAGCCATTGGATGAAATGAAGGGTTGCGATTTTAAATGACAAATACAAATAAAAAAAATTAATAAAAAGTCTGTCGTGTTTGTTGGGTGTTTCTAGGGTGAGAGAGCAAATTAAATCATTCACAGGTGAACCATTAAGAATAGTTTTTTTGTAAGAAACGTAAGAAATACACTAAAAGCTAAATTGTAGGCACCAACTAACACTACACACCAAGTACATTGTTTTGTTATTGTTACTTTTTTTTTTTTTCGTTTCTTTTCTTATCATGGAACATTTCTCAATAAATAAATCAAAGGGGAGAGAGAGGAATAAATAAGTCTTAAGTCAATTTAATTTTTTAATAAATAGGGTGTTGGTTTTTTTTGGAATAAATAAATAGGGTGTTGGTAGCCGGAGGCTTACAGTGAACACAACTTAACCACCTCCATCCAATTTCTCTGGAGTTTTCTTATTATGCTCCTCTTAGACAACATAGGAAGAGGATGACAGGCGACCGACACGGAGAGGAAAGTGTAATTTGATTTAATTTTTTTGATCTTGTTATATTTTATCTTAATTGCATACCATATTAATTATGTGCTTCAAGGCTACCATACCATATTTTTTTGACAAGGTATAATAATAATAATAATAATAATAATAATAATAATAATAATAATAATAATAATTGTGGAAAACAGACAGTTGACTTTACTTCAGTTCAATATTTTTGTATGTATTTGTCTTCATTCAAGTGAGGGTGAAGGTTTGTACCGCTTCTCATCAATCAAGCGATTCATATAGTGAGAGAATCGATCGTTGAGTGGCTGGCTGGCTCTGTAGTCATACCAGTGAGTTTATCAGACCCCCTTGTTATTTATTTACTTATTTCTCATCAACATTTTTGATTGGGTTTCTCACCTTCTCTGCCTATGCACATTTCGTTATTATATCAAATCAATTTTATTTGTTTTTTAAAATGTAATTTCATATCATATAACAGACTTCTCTTTTGTATACCAATATATATATATATATATATATATATATATATATATGGCTAAATTATAGTTTTGGTCCCCCTATTTTTACAAATCCGGATATTTAGTCCCCCTATTTTAAAATTCAGACATTTAATCCCCCTATTTTAAAAAATTCAGAGTTTTAGTCCAAATGGGAGTTTTTCATTTTTTTTATCTGATGTGGAGGTGTGTTAAAAAAAAAAGGTTGATGTGGCCTTCATTAATTGACGTGGCACTGATGTAGGCATATGACATGGATGCCACGTCAATTAATGACACACATAAGCATTACATGTCATTATTTAATTAATAAATTATAAAACAAATAATTTACAAACTAAAATCAAAATGAAAGATATCTGATAAAAGAATTTACAAAACTAAAAATAATTTACAATCCCCTTTGAAGGACAACCCAGATTAACAACAACATTTATACAACCCAGAATAGCAACAACCCATTCGAAGGACATTAACAAAGAAAACTCATACAACCAGAATCATCGTTCTCATGCTATACAACCCAGAAACCTAATTCTCTGCTTCATCATGCTATTACCCAGAAATCCAACCCTTCTCTAGAACTCTTCTAATCATTGTTTTCATCGCTTCCTCGTGTTCTACAACCTCAAACCCAGATCTCTACAACCCAGAAAAAATCGAAAGGAATCAGAGGGCGAAAATCGCAGAAAAGCGAGGAAGAGAGAGAAAGTGTAGAAGGAAGAACAGTTTTGGATTTGGTTGGAAAAGGAAGAACCTTCATCTGGATCTCGATCGAACCCATCTTTTTTTCAGATCTATTTTTCTGGAGCCATTAATCTTCATCTTCGTTTTTGGTTTTGGTTTCTTTTCCATTGAGCATCTCGTGTTTGCCTTGTAGACCGAGAAGTTTGTATTGTAGAGATTTGGGTTTGAGGTTGTAGAACATGATTTCGTTGTTAACGATCTGGTCCTGTCTTCATCTTCGTTCCTCTCTTCATTCGATTGCAATAATTTTACCATACTTGGCTGTTAGGATTTGTTCCTTGGTGATATTGGGATTTAGGGTTGAAAGGGGAAGTAGAGAAAGTAGAGGGTGAGATGAGATTAGGAAGAGAATGGAAGAAGAAGAAGTGAACGATTTTGAGTTTACTTTTAGTTTTACGTTTTTTTTTCGAAGCATTTTATTTTACGTTTTAATCTTTCAAGTTTTTATTTTAATTTTAGTCTTAGGTTTTAGTATTTTAATTATTTTTAAGTTTTAATAATTTAATAATATTTGGTCAAAAAAATAATTTAATAATAAGTTGCTGACATGGCTGTACATGTGTCTCATTAAATGACGTGGCAGCCAGTGTGCAAGCTTTGTCAGCTGCCACATCATTTAATGAGTACCACGTAAGCAGTTTTTTTTAAACAAGCATTCATATCAGCAACAAAAAATTGAAAAACCCCCATTTGGACTAAAACTCTCAATTTTTTAAAATAAGGGGACTAAATGTCTGAATTTTAAAATAGGGGGATCAAATGTCCGAATTTGTGAAAATAGGGTGATTAAAACTATAATTTAGCCTATATATATATATATATATATCATAAAATAGATAACAGATAGCTCTGATGCCTAAGCGACCGTTTAGTGACCTGTCAGGCGTGGGAAGTTCTAATAACATCCAAAGCAATAATAGATATGATGTGTTTATCAGTTTCAGAGGTTTTGACACTCGCAACACATTTGTTGACCATCTCTATGCTCACCTCACTAGAAAGGGTATTTTTGCCTTCAAGGATGACACAAGGCTCCACAAAGGAGAATCAATTTCTCCCCAACTTCTGCAGGCAATTAAAGATTCACAGGTTTCTATCGTTGTCTTCTCAAAGGATTATGCTGCCTCCAAGTGGTGTTTAGATGAAATGGCTGCTATTGCTGAATGCCGTATAAAATTGAAACAAACTGTTTTCCCAGTTTTTTATGATGTTGATCCGTCTCATGTACGAAAACAGAATGGAGTATATGAGAATGCATTTCTTTTACACACAAAGTCATCCAAATGTGATCCAGGAAACGTTGATAGGTGGAGGAGAGAAATGACCCATTTAGCTGAATTAGCTGGTTGGGATGTCAGGAATGAGTAAGTATCAAGGATATTCTCTTTGTTGTTTTACATTCTTATTCTTTACAAGTATTTGTTTTTTGGTGGAACCAAATTGCACATATTTTATTTGAAGCAAGTTGCTTTTGGGTGGAAGTAACTTGCACCTTGTTATCAACAGAGTAATAAATTTGTGTGTGTGTGATTCTGCTAGTCCCTTTTTTGTTAGGTTATAATTTAGTTATCTTATTTCCCCCTTCTTTCAGGCTAGAGTTTGGAGTTATTGAAAAAATTGTCGAGGCTGTAATAAGAAAGTTGGGTCATAAATTCTCAGGGGATGCTGATGATCTTATCGGAATACAACCTCGTGTAGAAGCATTAGAAAGCCTTTTAAAACTAAGTTCAAAAGACGATGGTTTTCGAGTTTTAGGAATATGGGGTATGGGTGGAATCGGCAAGACAACTCTTGCAACTCTCTTATATGATAGAATCTCATATCAGTTTGAGGAATGTTGTTTTATTGAGAATGTTGGCAAAATTTATAGAGATGGTGGTGCTATTTGTGTTCTGAATAAAATTCTTCATCAAACTGTAAAAGAAAAAAATCTAGAGACATACAACCCTTTGGAGATATCTGGATTTGTTAGAAATAGGCTACACAACATAAGGCTCCTTCTGGTTCTTGATGATGTTGATCAATTTGAGCAACTACAAGAATTGCACTTAAATCCCAACTTGCTTCACACTAGAAGTAGAATAATCATAACTACTAGAGATGAGCATATTCTTAAAGTGTATGGAGTGGATACAATTTATGAGGCTCAATTGATGAACAACAATGACGCTCACGATCTTTTATGTAGAAAAGCCTTCAGAAGTGATTATTCAAGCAGCACTTTTGCAGAGCTAATTCCTGAGGTACTAAATTATGCTCAACGTCTTCCATTAGCAATTAAAGTGTTGGGGTCTTTCTTGCGTACCCGAAATGCCATGCAATGGAGAGCTACCTTGGATGGATTGGGAAATAATCCAAACAGTAAAATTATGAAAGTGCTTCAGATGAGTTTTGAGGGGCTAGAGCCAAGAGAGAGAGAAATATTTCTACATGTTGCCTGTTTCTTTAAAGGGGAGAGGGAGGATTATGTAAGACGAATTCTAGACGCTTGTGGATTGCATCCCCACATTGGACTTCCACTTATTGCTGAAAAATCACTCATAATCATTAGAAATGAGGAAATTCACATGCATGAAATGTTGCAAGAGTTGGGGAAGCAAATTGTTCGAGGACAACATTCCGACGAGCCAAGATTCTGGAGTAGATTGTGGCTTTACCGGGATTTCCATCATGTGATGATGACAAAAATGGTAACTTTTTTCCAAACAGATGCTATGATCTTCTTGTTTCCATTGAAATCTACTTGTAAATAATAATTTTAATATCTCTAACAAATAAATTCTAGTTAAAAGAAAAGCCTTCGAACTCAAAAAGTGCTCATATTTATCTCATTTTAAGGAGATAAGTTGTGTTTCAAACATGCAATTTCTTAAATATGAGGCCTTGTTTTGCTCAACTCGATTTATCTCTCCACATGGAATCTAGTTAATTCAAATCATTTACTTTTCTTATCCCCGTTTATAATATGCCTATTCTTATTTTTTCAGAAAGCAAAAGAAGTTAAAGCTATTGTTCTAGATCAAAATGCGGATGGTTTGAAATTCAGCCAGTTCTTGAGGAGTGAAGATTTATCAAAAATGGAGCACCTGAAATTGCTCATATTATGTCATAAGAATTTTTCAGGAAGGCCCACATTTCTTTCTAATGTCCTACGCTATTTTTCATGGAATGGCTACCCTTTCACTTCTTTGCCGTCAACTTTTCAGCCACATGACCTTGTTGAACTGAACATGCCTAATAGCAACATAGTAAAACTATGGGAAGACATCCAGATCCAGGTATTTTCAATTCCTCCAAATAAACAGTTGAGTAGCTATCTGAAGTAGAACTTCGACTATAGAAACAATATTATATATATATTTTATGGTGCCACAATTTTTTCTAAATTAAAATATTAGTTTTAAAGCTCGTTATATATATGTGAAATTTTTTTGAAAGAAGGTCCTTAAAAGAATCTGTGTAAGTCTAAGTGATGGATGTTTTGTATAATTTTGAGAAAGTGTTCTTTAAAATTATGACAATATAATGTTTAAAAATTAGAATTAGTACAAAATACTAACATGTCACGAGTTAATTCTCGCCTCACAGCATCTACCGCATTTGAAAAGGATTGATTTGAGCAACTCCAAAAAACTCAAAGTAACTCCTAGTTTTGAAGGGATTAAAATGCTCGAGCGGCTAGATCTTACAGGATGCATAAGCTTGTTGGAGGTGCATCCATCAATAGGATGTCTTTCAGAATTAACATTCTTAAGCTTGCAGAACTGTAGTAGTCTAAACAACCTCAATTTTGGTGAGGTATCAAGACTACGTTCTCTTAAAGTTTTACGTCTTTCTGGTTGCACAAAACTTAAAAACACTCCAAATTTCACAGGAGTATCAAATCTTGAGTATATTGATATGGATCGATGTACAAATTTATTCAGGATTGATGAATCTATTGGGACTCTTGTAAAGCTTAAATTCATAAGTTTGAGAGAATGCACAAATCTTATTGGAATACGTGACAACATTTTTAATATGACATCTCTTACAACTCTAGATCTATGTGGCTGCTTGAGGCTTTTGAATCTTTCGTTGCGCCGGATTATTAATTCCTCTACTCTGGAATCTTTGATTCTTCTAGACTTGAGCTTTTGCTCTATTTCTGAAATACCTGAAGCTATTGGAGATTTAAGGTGTTTAGAAAGACTAAATCTACAGGGAAATAACTTTTTGACAGTTCCTTCTACCTTTGAGAGGCTTTCTAGACTAGCATATCTAAACTTGTCTCATTGTCATAGTCTTGAACATTTTCCTAAGTTCCCGATTAAAGGCGCTCCTTCAGATTCAGTGGGAAGATATTTTAAAACATCATCTGGATCCCGTGATCATAGGTCAGGGTTATACTTTTATGACTGTCCCAAGGTTGGATTCGAATTTGCGATGTCTGGGGGCATTCCTTTTTTACAAAATCTGCGGGTACTTACAAACGCAATAGAACATCATTGGCTACTAAGACTTGTTAAGGTGCGTATTCTGCTTATGTTTATTAGTCACTAAGACTTTAATATATGTGCGTTTGTTTTCCACGGATATGCCTTGTAGGATCAAGAGACTCTATTAATATATTTAAATTTGTTGCACTTTTATGTTCTTAAATAGGAGCGGGGAAATTAGAAGGTAAGCAAGAATTAAGAATAGATTTAGAGTGTTGGGAGAGATAAGGCCTCTATAGTGCCTTGTGCCTGGTTATTTTCTTTGTCTTTATGCATTTTATCACTGTAAGGGCTCCTTTGAGCTGTGAAAATGTTCCTTATTTCCATTAATTCAAATCTTCAGTTCTGTTACTATTTCTTATGGCTACTGGTACCTATCACTAATATATATGATTAGTTGGGATGTTCACTTTGAATTCCTGCCCTTTCACATTTGAGTTCTTGCCTTGCACTCACACCTCTCTAGCTCTGATGTACCTTAACCTAGACGTTTATTTTTTTCTTTTGGTATTAGGAACCTCGTCACTTTCGATGTGGCTTTGACATTGTTCTTCCTTCACATTTGTATTGGGGAAAAATTCCGTCGTGGTTTGATCACAAATTTAACGGGAATTCAATAATAAGGATAAAGCATCCAGAAATGCACGCTACTACTGCTTGGACTGGCTTTGTCTTTTGTGTAAAATTTGAGGTAAATAATGGTCTTGTCGTATCTGCGTCTCCACATCAGTCGATCTCCTCACCGCTGCCATATCCGTTTTATCTTTCCTTCGAAAGTGAACACACAGAAGAACACTTTGATATGCCACTTAATTTGAAACTAAACAAGGTTGATGGCTCAAACTATACTTGGATGATCTATATCTCTAAGGAACACTGCCATTTTGTAAAAACAAGAGCGCGAATCACATTCAAATCCCGCCATGGTTTAATTATAAAGGAATGGGGGTTGCACATGCTAAAGATGGAGGAAATACGCGACTCAAATTGGAGTTCGAAAACACGTCATCATCCTTTAGAGATTGAAAAAGTAGGAGAAAGCAGCAACAGCTTTGAGCCTAAGATCCAGCTTCCTTACAATTGGTTAGTTTCTGATGAAGATGAAGTTGAGAATGATGAAGCCAAGGGGAAAGAAATTAATCTCTTTAATCTAGGCCTATTGACAGACAGACCACAGTGAAAGCACACAGTTTCGTCTCCAAGCTCCAATGTAATTATCTTCTTAAACCAATTACACAATCTTAATTAACAATTATTTACCATTGTTAATTAATGATTAACTATAATAATTAAATATAATAGTTCATGCAAGGAAGCTATTATGTGTTAAATAAAATATTGTGCAGCTCTGTAGGGGATTCACTTCTCAAGAAAGAGAAGGCAATCATTGTGCAGCCTGACCGCGTTGTGGTTGCTAATGGTCCTGCATTTGGATGTGTGCTCATGAGTGATTTCCTCAAGGCACTTGCAAAGCGACTCAAGCACAACAATGCTGCATATGAAAACTACCACAGGAGGGTTAATATTATGTTCCAAGTTCCAACATATACAAAAGATGTTGTCTTGTGAAACTGCTGTAATTGCTGAGATATGGGACTCCTAGTTTAACTGCCAAAAGTTGAAATTGCCGAAAGCATGCGGGTAAGTGTCTGAGAAAGTGTGCTTTGTTGTATTGTCATCTCTTGTACTTTGTATTGTGGATACACCATGTAGTGTAATTCCACTTTGAATTCATGGTGGAAATTCAAACTGGAATTACACTGCATTGATTGATGCAATCCACAATGGTGAAAGGAAATGCTGGACTACCAAAGTGAGTTTCTTGAAGTTGTAATGTATTCTCTTCAAACTGAGAAATGCTGATCTTGTAACCATTTATACATGCTTCACTTCAGGTCTTCTGTGAAGAGGAGCTAGTTGAAGCAATTGCAACAGCAACAGGACCAAAGAAAAGAATGTTTATGCTTCATTGAGGTGATTGTTCACAAGGATGATACCAGTAAAGAGTTGCTTGAGTGGGGATCCAGGGTCTCCGCTGCCAATAGTCGTCCTCCCAATCCTCAGTAAACTTCACAATCAGTCTATTACTACTTTGCTGGAATTGCCCTTTGACTCTAAAATTTGAGAACCCTTTAAGATGTTTTCATTGTATGGAATTTACTTATGTTTTTTGCTTTCTGGTATGTAACTGAGTCCACTTGTTTGTATAAATTCATTTGCTTGAGATAAATGGTATCCATCAGTTTGTTTCTATTTTGTAGCTGAATTGACAATATTTTGTAGCTTAATTGACAAGATGGCTGACATCTGGAGAATGGCATATGAATCCATTTGAGCGGTGATGGTTTAGATATACCTACCTGTTTTACTAAATACGTCTTTGAACCTAAGGTACCAATACTTTTAAAACCAAACTAGAGTGTTGGGGGAGTCCGGGGGAACACCGGGAGAAACAATGAGTTAATAACCAGGATTACCAAGAGACTTGGACACCACATCTCCATCAAAATCTTAAGACAATATGTATATGGGTCACTTCTCTTTTATATATATATATATATATATATATATATATTCCATTTCCATTAAAATCTACTTACAAATAATATTTAATATTTTGAATGAAAAGAATTTAATCTGTACACTAACTTTAACAATTCATCGAGACAAGAAAAGATTAAACTGAAGTTTAAAGAATACCAAGCCTTTACCTCACCAATGGGACAAACTCGGGCTCAAACTTGAGACTTGTTAGTTCCTCTTGATCAATCTCTTGGCATTGAATCTTCTTAATTCAACTTACTTGCATTTGTATTCCCTTTTGTGACATGGTTATCCTTATTTTTCAAGTCGCAATAAAAGCTAAAGCCATAGTTCTAGATCCAAAGGAGGATGGCTTCAAATTCAATGAGTTAAGAGTTGAAAATTTATCAAAATTGGAGCACTTGAAACTACTCATATTATATCATAAGAATTTTTCAGGAACACCCGAATTTCTTTCCAATTCTCTGCTATATCTTTTGTGGAATGGTTACCCTTTCATTTGCTTGCCACCAAAATTTCAACCATATTACCTTGTTGAATTGAATATGCCTGATAGCAGCATGGAACAACTATGGACACCGACACCGACTCTTCATTTACTTGTATTTTTCAAAAAAATTAAAAAAATAACCGGTGTCTAGGTGTCCGTATCCGTGTCGTGTCCGGTGTCCGTGTCTGTGTCGGTGCTTCCTAGCTCGGGATCATTGCCATTTTGTGAATTCAGGAGCGCAAATCACATTTAAAGCTCAACAAGGTTTGATTGTAAATCAATGGGGGTTGAAGGTCCTAACGAATGAAGACAAACGTAACCTTGAATATTCTCTAAGGACAGGATTTCCTTTACTGGATATTGATCATCCTTTACTGGATATTGATCATGTAGAGGAAAGCATCAGTAGCTGCTTTGAACCTAAAATACAGCTTCCTTACAACTGGTTAGTTTCTGATGAAGATGAAATCCAGAATGATGAAGCCAAGAGGAAAGCAATCGATCTCTTTAATCAAGGCCTTTTGACAGCTTAGGTAAACCGTAAACCTAGTTTATCTAAAAAGTTTATTTACAATTGGTTAGTTTCTCATGAAGTTGAAGCAAAGGGGAAAGAATTTAATTTTCATAGGCAGATTACAGTTGAAGCATAGAACAATAATGTGCATCAAAACAATAATTATAGGTAAACCAATTTTATCTAAAGAGTTTCTCTCGATAAATATGTTGAGAAATGTTTCATAATTTAAATTATTGTTCAGTTCTACTTCTACTTCTACCAACCTGCACATATTAAGCTGTAAAATAGGAAACTACATTGCAGATTTCCTTGCTTGCAGCGTCTGCATTATCACAACGATTGATGATTATTTTTATCTTTTTCAGGGAAATGGGAATGCACTTCCTATCCAGATATTCAGATTAATATTCTATTTTGTTTCCTTTCTTCATGTTCATGCCAGCTTTGGCGCCTAAACCCACTACCAGAAGTTAAATGGACTTGAGCTGAAGTTTGTACAGTACTACCGGTCATGCTTCCCCTTTGTGTGAAACCCTTGGATGCCCCATTCCCTCCGCCATGCTTCCCCTTCCTCCGCATCTCTACAAGTTTCAATGTGTCTGTCTTGTCTTCTCTGCTATATGTCGTCTTCCTCTTTCGTGTGCTATGGTGTAGCCTTTGGCTTAGCTGGTTTACTCATGGTGTAGTTGTGTGGAGTCAACAATGAGTTTTGAGCAATAGTTGAGGCATTTTTTGGAGTGTTGTCGTCTTTAAAAGATGGAGCTTTGCTGCTTAGTGAGTTGATTCAGATTCAAGACAAGGATAAGCACTCTAGTGTTAGGTGTGATCCTCATTGATTAGGAATAGGAAATTGGGACAGTTCTTGGTGCATTCTAGGAGTTTTTCCTTTTACTATGTTTTTGGTGTTTAAGTTTAATTATCGTGTTTGAGAGGCAATTTTTAGGTGTTTTTGTATTGAAACTGATGCTAGTTTTGGGTACTGCTTTTTGTTGGGGTTTTCTCGGTGTTAGTTTTAGGGGCCAAGTAATGAGTCATGCCTTAAGTGTTGTTATCCTATTTTGGGTGCTTCATATACATTTGATTTTGGTGATAGTTGGAGGGAGCAGTGTATCCACTAAAAATAAAAGAATAGTCGGAGGGAGTAGTGTTTTTTTTTTATACATTTGATTGCTTGTTACTCATCATACTTACTTCTCTTTATAATAAATGCATCAAACAAATGGTCATGTTTTATTTTTGGGCACAAGTGGTCACGTTTTCACTTTTAAGTAATGTTCATATTTATAATTATCTAAGTTTTGGGTGTATAAAATATATCAATGTGTAATAGGTATATATTTTCTCTATTACAAAATTCCTGCTATGACTGTTAAAATCCTAATATGGCTTTAACAGTACTAACATGCATGTCCACATAGACTTTCAATTGTTGAGCAAACTAATTTAAAATCATCATCATCATCATCATCATCATCATCATCATCATCATCATCTATGCAATTGTTGAGCAAACTTGGAAACCCGAAAATGTGTTTATCAGCATATATAATAGGGATCGTTTATCATCATTAATTAAGGAGATCTTTTATGTTGCTAGTGTTAAGAGGGATGAATTGCATAAACTCTTACTACATATGGAAGAGTTACAAAGCGCTATCCAAGGAGCAAATTTGGCATTAAAATGTGTTTAGCAAACCTAACTTGAGGGGTTCTTCATTTGGTATTTAAAATGTTGAGTATAACAACAAATCTCCCATGAGTTGGCTTAACAAGTTCACAAATCTCCCAAAAGACAATTAACAAGGAGCACATGATGGAGGAAAAAAGCATGGAACATAATGTGAAGAGTCTTGGAAACGATATTAACTGTGGTCGAGATTTAGGTTTTGGAGAGAAAAACACATAGGAACTTTTTGTATCTTAGAAAGGAAAATCCTCAGTTAACCGTCAAGCTACCAGTCTCGTATCGGTCGTGGATTTTATCATCTATGGATGCAAATTTTTTTGTCATCTCTAAATCTGTTCGGTGGAACTAGCAGCGGGCTGATGCCCAAATCACAACTCTTAGTTTTCAAATAAAATGAACCCTTAGTTTTCCCGCATTTATTTAATGGCAACTCTCATAACCAAATCTCATTGTTAACTAAGCAACCAACATCCCTATCTTTTTTTTTTTTTTGAACAACAAAAGATCGTGTGTATATATATAATAGGAGATAGACACTAGAGGTGTCCACTCAAAACAGAGATACACATGAGTTCACCGTTAATTCCGGCCAATACACAACATAGGGGCAACATACCATTCGTAATATAAACATGTAGAGCCTTTGGACCTAGCTAGGAACCAACGCCATGAAAGGGAATGGATCCGTGCCAACACCTGCCCACAATCTGAGCGAGTGGCGGAAAAGATCCAACCATTCCGCACCTCCCAAATGACCCATATCACCGAATGCCAAATCAAATTTAGGCCCCGCTTCATCCTAGAACCCCTACCAAAAGCACAGAAAGCAGCAAACAACGAAAACAAGTCAGGGGGCAAGGGAAGTTGCCACCCCAACCAACGGAATACAGCATACCACACATCCAAAGCAAAAGGGCAGTGTAAAAAGAGATGAATAGAAGATTCCTCCAAAGCTCCACAAATAGCGCATGTAGCCAATACTGGATCCTGAATAACTCTACGGCGAAGAAGATTCACCCGAGTAGCCACCCTATCCAGCAGAAGCTGCCAGGAAAACGCAATAACCTTTGGAGGAGCCAAACTCCGCCACAACCTACCCATAGACACCACCTGATCATCTGAGAGCCCCACCGCCAAAGAAGAATTCTCCATTAGCCGTATATATGTCGAGCTAACAGAGTAAAGACCCGAGCCATCCCCAAGCCAAGACCAGCCATCTGCACCAAGGTTGGGGACGACCGGCTGGATCAATGTCAACAACTCACGCTCCAGAGACTCCTCCCAAACAAACAACTGCCGCCTCCATTGAAACCTCCAAACCCAAGACCCATCAACCCACTCCCCGAAATCACACAATCGACCATCGCTTAAAACCAAAACAGAAAAGAGCCTCGGGAAAGCCACACACAGGGATTGAGAACCCACCCAAGTATCCTGCCAAAACGAGATCATGGTCCCATTACCAACACACCGTACAACACTATCTCCAAACCAATCCCCTGCCTCATAACCAAATCTCATTGTTAACTAAGCAACCAACATCCCTATCTTTTTTTTTGAACAACAAAAGATCGTATATATCTGAGGCAGGGGTGGTAGGGGTCATGTGTTGGCAAGCTTTTGATAGTTCAATCTCTTAAAATCCCAGCCGTGAGGTTTGAGCCTAAACACTTATAATTCATTGACTATGTGGGCATTCCTTGCATGTATTATTCTGCAGAACTTGACCTTGTGCTTAATTGTCTTACATTTGATTTATACACACACTGAGGCAGTTTTTCTTGGAAACCCAGAGCCTTTCAAACCACCTCATAATTATTTATCCTTTGCTAGCCCCTCTGAGTCTAAATGTTTTTATTTATTTATTTTTGTTTTGTTCTGACATATACCGCACCAGACAAACTGAATTCATAGTTTGTTTCTCTTGACTTGGAGTTAGGTAGGAAATGTATGCAAGTGTGTGAAATATCTAAGTTTGGGGTTGCTCATGGAATAGCAACAAATTAAGTTTGGGGTGATATATACAAGAGAAAGGAAAAAATAAAAAAAAAGTAAAAATAAAAATAAATTCCCCATCTGGAATTGCTCCCTCCACAAAGCTTGAAAGTAGAATAGAATCCCCACCCATATCATATCAGTCACCTTAATCGCATGGTAGCCTTCCAGAATCAGACTATGTTGGAACTCCATTGCAGTAGCAGATTGAGACTCAGCCAGCAGCCCCACATAGCAAGAACTAAGAGCCTTCAACCTCTCCTCACTTGGCAAATATTCAATGTTAAGTCTCTGCTGATAGCTATCAGACTTGCCCCAGGGGGGTAATTTCTTTCCTTCACCCATGTCTCCCCACCGTGTCTCTGCCGCCGGCATCTCAGGCAGGCTTACATTCTGCGGTTTCCGATTAGCACCAGATAGAGCATGTGGCCTATTAATTTGAAGTTTGAAAGCTCCCATCCAGATCCCCTCCAACCTCCTTTCCAACCTAGATACATCCCTCTCTTCCTTAAACCTAACAAAACGAAATCTTCTTCCCCATTTATCCACCTTGGAAGGGATAAAGACATCAGCCACCTCCCCAGCACCAGAGAACGCTTTCCAGATGAGAGAACGATTAGCATCCTCCGGAAAATTTGTGAAAAAATAGCTTAAAGTTGACTCACGAATCCGATCAACGAAGCCTCTCCTACCAGCCACACCTTTGCCCTTTCCTGCACCATCTAACTGAGCACCAAAAGCAACATCACGCCGGCGCCTCTTCACCACACTCCACTCACCTCCTCTCATTCTTGCGACTTCCCTGCCAATTTTGTTAGAGGAGATATCTATTTTTGGGAAAATAATTGCTGGGAAAGTGGTTGATTTGAATTAATAAAGTTTTGCACAATTAATAATTTCTGAGAACTTATTGCAATAGTCGAATTAAGTCATGTTGATGAATCAATTTCCTCCGAAGCCATGGAAATGATTCGAAGCAATGGCTGAACATGCTTGCAGGAGCAACAGGTCTTGGAAATCTAACCAACATCCCTATCTATCTATCTATCTATCTAAAGCAAACCGGGAGCCTCCACAATTTTTCTTATGAATTTTAGTTTATTAAATAATAAACTCTATAAAAAATTTATGCTATATATGTAAAGCAAACCCCTATGGAGCCTCCACAATTTTTCTTATGAATTTTAGTTTATTAAATAATAAACTCTATAAAAAATTTATGCCTTACAAAGAGTTATTAGCCGCTATAAATTTAATATCAAATTATGTAACTCCTAATCAATTTAGGGATCAAAATCATTATTTATCCCACACTAAATGAATTTAATGGGTATTGATGAATTGAGAATAGAAAAACAACGGAAATTTATCTTCTATATATTATTTACCTATCTTTTTTTATTCAACTATTATATGTTTATATAATTCTTATAATTTGTTTTAAATATTTATCCCTTATTTATTACTCTTATTTCATTAGTTGATGTCTTAATTTTAGTTTCCTTTTGATCTCTCTAAATACAAATTAATTTGATTCATGATTTAAAAAAATTCAATTACCTTTATTAATTAATTTCACAATTAAAATAAATAATATTTTATTTAATAAAACAATTTACATCATTGGTTTTGATATTAAGTATAAAATATTTTAAATATTTTATCAAAAAATTAATTTCCTTAATGATATTGCATTATTATAAATTAATTTTTGGAAATATACCTAACATATGTCTAAATATACAATAATTAAAAACTTTATGTGATTTTACCTATCAAAATAAAGGGAACTTATCCACTCTATATAACAAATAATTTTCAATATTTCTATTACTGTATGAATTGGTGTAATTTTTAAAATTGAAATACTTTGTAATTATTGACATAAAATATTATTATCTCATCATTATTCATTATAAATTCATGAGACTTATGAGATGAATATTTAATTTGTTTTTTCTTTCCATTTTTAAAAGTGTCTGTGTGTGTCTATATATATATATATATATATATATATATATATATATATATATATACCTCAACGTTTTTTTTGAAATAAGACATAATTAGGTGACCTTTAAAATTCTTTTTTATGTAACAATTATGCATTGAAAGGGAGGGGTTTCATATTCATATGAATTATTTCTAATTAAAAAGTCTATTAATCTAAGTATTAGTTTATGCAAAAAAATTTAGAAACCTAATATTTATGTGGTTAGGCTCTATAACTACATTTGCTAAAAAGGTGATATATATATATGAGGAAAATTTTCATTATAGTATTTTAATATGTGTTGTATTTGTATTATGAGTGATTACAAGTTGAAGACATTAATTAGATCGTTTTCATTTTTATTGTGAAAGTTGTTTTAAATTCAGAGAACATGAATGGCGATTGCTGCATTGCCATTATATATTTTGAAACTTTGGTGCATTTCCTTTGAGTGAGCTTGATGCAAAGAGTGAAGGGAATGATTTACATTGGCTAGAGGTGGTTCAACCTAGTGTTTTTCAGTACTCAAAATTTTCATTTTTGTTGGTCTCTTTTATCTATTAGTCTTGCTTATTATTTTGTGGCTTGGCTACGTTTATTTGTTCCTTCATTTTAAATTTTGCTTTGTAAGTTTTACTTAATAGAATGTTTAGAACTGGAATGTAAAAGTTGTTATGTATATCTTTGGAAAGTGCAATTTTGTTTTTTCAAACGTATTTACAAATCATAATTCTAACTATACACTACGCGTTATTAATCTATTTATTTAGATTATATACTATATCAAAAAATATTTTCATTATTTTTTAAAATAATATTTTGTTTAATATTATGATTACCATATGTTTATATTCTTCTTCATACTATTATGAATAATAATAAAAATGAATATTTTATTATTTTGTTGTCCTAAATTTCATTTTAAAGTTATGGATATTTGTCGAGACTATTTTACCAAAAAACTTTTTACAGGGACCAAAATGAATATTTTTCGTATTTCTAGGGACCGAAATGATACTTAAGTATTAGCAAATTTAGTAACCTTTCTTTTAATTTTTTTTTTTGGTATCGGACCCTCGCGGGTGACCCACGCAGTGTCCCAACGCTGTCAACGAAGGACTAATCTGCGCTCGCTACTTGGGGCTCTTAATCATTTCGCTGGCCAATACCCTATTTGACGTAGGCGGGAATCGAACCCGGGAGAAAACCGGATCGACCCCCACCTTTCTTTTAATTCAATAAATATGTTCTAAATCTTTACATTTTAATTCATATTTTTAACACCAACAACTACTCTTCATATTATAAAAGGTTTTATAGGTTTATGTATAAATAAATAAAGATTTTTAGCAACATATAAAATAATATATCACATACATACAATAGTTCTAATAAACAACTTTCAAATCCGAATCATTTTCAAAACTAAAATTTCTGCTTTTAAACTCGAATTCCAATAGCACCTTACAATGTTTAATGCTAAATACAACACTACTTATTCATTATTAATACAACATATTTCCCAATTGATATATGTTAGACAACGAAAAACATTAAATTTTAACAAGCCATACACCAATCAGAAAATTACATACAAAATATTTTGAGCAATAAAAAAATAAACAATATTATAATAAGTTAGAAACCAAATATTTTAAATAAACTCGTGAAACGTGCGGGCTTAACCCTAGTTTAAGTATATATTCCCACCGATACTCGGTTGTTTCGTGTAGTATCCTTCCAATTTGGTTAGTGATAATGAGAGGAAGATGCTCGGCAGCTTCGCATGTGGATTGAAGGACAATTTATTTTCACTCTACACTCTTCCCCAATAAACCCTCGTGCATGTACTGTATAGTCTACTTTTAACTTTTGCATTTTCACTTGTTTCGTGGCTACCTATACTACTTCCACTTTCCTCTTCCATTCCATTAACAGAACACACTCTAGTACTTCTCATCTCATCTGAGTAACCCGTCGAGTCAACTGATTTTTTGAGGTAAGGAGTCATCTGATTCGTGGCTACTTCCAATCCAAGTCAAAATCTAGTCGTTTCATTTATTATTATTATTATTATTATTATGTCTTAAATTGATTGATTATATTTCATTTTCATATTATATTCCAGATCATTGCTCAACAAATTGTAGTTCTTGTATGGATTCTAATAATAGCACCCAAAGATATAGATACGATGTGTTTATTGGCAGTTCTAGAGAATCTTTCACTCGCAAAGCATTTGTTAACTCTCTCTATGCTCATCTCACTAGAAAGGGTATTTTCGCCTTCAAGGATGACACAAGGGTCCAGAGAGGACTATCTATTTCACCTCAACTTTCACAGGCAATTAAAGATTCACGAGTTTCGATCATCGTGTTTTCAAAAGATTATGCTTTATCTTGGTGTTTGGATGAAATGGCTGCTGTCGTTGATTGCCATAAGGAACTAAAACAAACTATTTTCACAGTTTTTTATGATGTTGATCCATCTCATGTTCGAAACCAAGATGGAGTGTACGAGAATATCTTTCTCCGATTCAAACATCATCCAGACAAGGTTGCTCGATGGAAAACCTCTACTTCATCTTAACAACGGTTACATATCTAAAAACGAGGGATGGCAAACGGCGAAGAGGAGGATGAGGGATGGCAAACGGTGAGGAGGAGAAGGCAAAAAGTCACTACCAAACAGGGAAGGATGGATGTAGCTGGAGTTGGATGGAAGGTCAATGGAGAAAAAACGTATTCTTTCTACTTTTCCGAGATTCCAGATAATCATGGTGCCAAGGAGATGCTTAGGGCCTTTTCATATTATGGAGAAGTGGTGGAAGTCGTTATCCCAGTCAAAAGAAACGGGAGAGGTTTACGGTTCGGCTTCGCACGATTTCGCAACATTGAAGATCCAAGGGTGTTTGCGGTGAAGCTCGACAACATCATCATTGGCGCGAAGAAGATTTTCGTCAACGTTCCGAAGTTTGAAAGAAACAAAACGATGGTTGAGGAGGCTGTATCGAGGGGAGGAATACAGAAGGGCACGTCAAAAATGGTGTGGAGGAAGGTGGAGGGAGTGAGAAGTGGAGAAAGGGGAAGTGGTGTTGGTCAAGGAAGCAATACCAATAAGAAAGGAAACGTCAAAGTCGCTTGGCAGGGAGGAGGGCGCAGAATTGAGAGTCAGAAGAAACAAGAGATTCAGGTGGGATATTATAGGAAGAAGAACTACCATGAGATGAACTATGAAGTGGCTGAGGAGGAGTTGAACAAATTCAAAAAGATGTTCGTGGGGAAGCTCAAAAATCCGGGGCTCTCTCACATGGTACAAGAATGGTTTAACATGCAAGGCATTTTTTCTATCAAAGCAACACCATTGGGAGCTAATCTAGTGCTTCTTGAGGAGTTTGAGGAGGGGATGTTAGTTGCTTTAAACAATGATGCTGCAGTGACAAATTTTTTGCTTTGGAGAAACGTGATCAGGAAGCAAAAGCTAAGAAGGAGAACCATAATAGGTCTCAATGAAGTTAATTACACTTAATATGCGTGGATGGGGGGTGCCGCAAAGAGGAGGCGCCTAAAAAAATGTATAGCAGAGGGAGAATTTGATTGTTTTTTTTTGCAGGAGACCAAAGTTAGTAATATATCTAATTGGGCGGTTGGAAGCATATGGAAGGATTCAAACTACGATTGGGTTGCCAAGAACGCTAATGGGCAATCCGGAGGATTACTATGTGTGTGGAATTCGGAAAGTATGGATGTGCAATTCTCCTTTTCAGGTGATCACTTCGTGGGAGTTGGTGCTTTGATTAAAGGCTCTTTATGTTACTTGGTAAATGTTTACTCGGGGTGCAACATTGCCGGGAAAAGGCGGTTGTGGGAAGAGCTGAAGGGTTTAAAAGAAGAGTGTGAGCAAGGAGAATGGTGTATTGCCGGGGACTTCAATGCAATTGTGTCTCGAGAGGAGAGAGTGGGGGCCTCGGCCAGCTTTAGTAATGGGGAGATGAGGGAATTTGCTGCGTTTATTGAAGATATGGAGTTGGTTGACATGCCGGTAATGGGGAAAAAATTCACATGTTTTGGTATAGATGGAAGGGCAAGCCGGCTAGACAGAATTTTCTTATCCGACGGGTTGGTTGCTAGCTGGGGTATTTCGGCTCAATGGGTGGGGGATAGAGACATCTCCGATCATTGTCCGGTTTGGTTGGTAGGGTCAACAGTAAATTGGGGACCGAAACCTTTTAGGTTCAATAATTGTTGGATTGAACATGATGAGTTTATGAATTTTGTTCAACAAAGCTGGGGCTCGTGTGTGGTGTTGGGGAGGGGAGATTATGTCATAAAAGAGAAGCTCAAAATGTTGAAAGGTCAATTAAGAAGGTGGAACAAGGAAGTTTTTGGTTTTAAAGATCTTCAAATTGAAAAAATTGTGAAAGATTTGAACGCTATTGAAGAGGTAGCTGCCGGTGGGGGACCATGTAATGACGATCAAAGGAGGATGCTAGGGGCTGAGTTTTGGAAGGAATTGTGTATAAAAGAAAGCTTGATGGCGCAAAAATCTAGAATAAAATGGATTGCCGAGGGGGACTCCAATAGTAGATTCTTTCATGCGTGTGTCTGGGGAAATAGAAGGAGAACGCAAATTTTAAAATTGAAAGTGAATGGTGAATGGGTGGATGATGTGGTGGGGGTGAAAGAGGCCGTAAGGGAGCATTTTGAAGGAAGTTACAAAGAGGAGATGTATCAAAGACCAAAGTTAGACGGGGTTCCTTTTAATAGAATATCAAGGGAGGAAAATGAGATGCTAACGGCTACTATCTCTATTGAAGAAGTTAAAGAGGTTGTGTGGGAATGTGATGGTAACAAGTGTCCGGGACCGGATGGATTTAATCTCAATTTTATTAAGCATTGTTGGGATATTGTTTGTCCCGAAATCATGGCGTTTTTTGATGAATTTCAGAAAAATGCAAGGTTACCTAAGGCGATTTGTGCAACCTTCATGACGCTAATCCCAAAAAATAAGAGTCCTCAAGGTTTGAATGAGTATAGGCCCATTTCTCTAATTGGGTGCTTGTATAAAATCTTAGCGAAGGTGTTGGCGGAAAGGTTAAAGAGGGTGTTGAAGAATGTAGTATCCGATTGCCAAAACGCTTTTCTAGCGGGGAGAAACATCTTGGATGGTGTTGTAGTTGTGAATGAAATTCTCGATATGGCAAAGAGGAAAAAGAGGAAGTGCTTGGTGTTGAAGGCTGACTTTGCGAAAGCCTATGACTCCGTCAATTGGGGGTATTTAGATTATATGCTTGGGAGGATGGGGTTCAATGAAAAATGGAGGAAATGGATGAATGCGTGTGTGGCGTCAAACTCAATTTCGGTCCTAGTAAATGGAAGCCCGTCGGGTGAATTTGTGGCACAAAAAGGTTTGAAACAAGGTGATCCATTATCTCCGTTTTTGTTCCTAATTGCGGCGGAGGGGTTGGCGGGCCTTGTTCGCAAAGCGGAAGAATCTAGGAGCCTAGTTGGCTTCAAGGTGGGCGAGCAACTATCCGTTTCCTTACTTCAATTCGCGGATGATACCATCTTTTTTTGCGAGGGCGATGATAGAAGTGTGTGGGGTTTGAAATCTATTTTGAGAAGTTTCGAATTGGTCTCCGGTTTGAAGGTGATACCATCTTTACCATCTTTACCATTATATCTTTTCTCATTCTACAAAGCTCCAAGGAAGGTGATCGAGGATATCGTGAAGATTCAAAGAAGATTTTTATGGGGAGGGGACGGTGATAATAAGAAAATGGCGTGGGTTAATTGGGACTTGATTTGTATGCCAAAGAACCGTGGGGGTCTTGGCGTTAAGAATCTTGAGGCTTTTAATTTGGCTCTTTTATCTAAATGGAGATGGAGGATTCTAGTTGATGGGGAGGAATGCTTATGGAAGAAAATTCTAGTACAAAGATATGGTGTTGTGTCATCGTGGGATGGTATAGTTGTCAATGGTGGAGAGTGGAATAAGTCATCGTTGTGGTGGAGGGATCTAAAAACGCTAGGGGCTGGTTCTCGGCTGGAAAGTGATTGGTTCAACATGTTGGTGAGAAAGAAAATGGGGGATGGTGCTTCTGTCAAATTCTGGACAGATAAGTGGCTGGGCAGGGACGCCTTTTCCAGCTTATTTTCGTCTTTGTACAGCAAGGTGGAGTCGAAAAACGCATCGATAGCGGAAATGGGGGAGTGGGGAGTCTCGGGTTGGAGATGGAACGCGGTTTTTGCTGCTGATATGACAGCAGATGACGCGCATTCAGCAGCTGCGTTAGCTGAATTGTTGCTGGATGTGGCGCTTCTGCGTGCTACCGCGGATTGCTGGAAGTGGACTCTTGATTCCATGATCGGTTTTACTGTTAAAAACTGCTACAGCTGGTTGTTATCATTTTTTGCAGGCGAGAGAGGACGGATGGAGGAAAGAGTAGTAAATGCTTGCACAAAATTGTGGAGAAATGACGTTCCATCTAAGGTGCTAATTTTCTCTTGGAGACTATTGTTAAACAAATTGGCAACAAAGGATGCGTTGGAAAGAAGAGGAGTGTTAACCTCTCAAAATGATTTGGCTTGCGCTCTTTGCTCTAACGGGAACGAAACGGTAAAGCATTTATTTTTTGAATGTCAAGTAGCTTGCGAGGTGTGGCGGCTGGTTGCACAATGGCTGGGAGTTCTCTTGACGCCGGAGGATGACGTAATTGACAATTTTGTCGGATTTGGGAAATTTTTGAAGGGAGAGAAAAGGAAACGAGTCAAACATATTATTTGGTTAGCCGTCACTTGGTGTCTATGGTCTTCTAGGAATAAGGTTCTATTTCAAGAGGAGGTGGCGTCGGTGTCGAAAATTGTTGAAGCTATTAAATTCTCATCGTGGGGGTGGTTTATGGCGAGAAGCGGAAGAAAATGTGGGGTGTCGTGGACTGATTGGTTGTCTTGCCCGATGGGGTGCTTCTTGTCTTTATAATGTAATATTCACTTAACATTATGATTTGTAGTTGGTGTTTTTGGGGTACTCTTTCCTACTTAAGTCTTTTTCCCGTTACGGGTTTTGGCCCTTGGAGGTTTTAACGAGGCCCCGCCGTTGTAAGGGTTGGTGCACCCCTTGTGCCCGCTTTTATAACATCAATTACTTATCTAAAAAAAAAGTTTGCTCGATGGAAGAGTGCCATGCAATGTTTGGCAGAATCACCTGGTTGGGATTTCAAGAATGAGTAAGTGTAAAGGTTATTCTTTTCCTTTTCTTTTTCACATTATCATTCTAAACAAGCATATGTGCCGAATAATAGAGTTTTGAATGTGCAACAAAATAAATAACTTTGCAAATTACAAACTTGTTTGTAATTTGGATCTGTTGCCATACGTTCTAGTGTCCTTGATTGTTTTCCTCACGTACACAATTCTATTATTTGGCATTTAGTGCCTGCTTTGATTATTCTCATTCATTATATATTTATATTTGTTTGAATACATTGTTTTTATGTTTTTTTGGTGGAAACAAATTGCGAATTTTTTATTGGCATCAGTTATTGCCGTTAATATATATTAGCTTAACTTATTTTGCTCGTAAAAGAAGAGTTATCTTAACATATTTTATCTTCTTACATTTTTTTCCCCTCTCGTAAAAAAATTGCCTATGTTGTTTCACATTCGTAAGAAGCAGTTGTGGGGGCTTGGTTTAGATAACTAAGGATTTCCTTAGTTTTTATTACTAAATTAGTATTAACTATTAGATTTGTATTTTTTGATTAAATTTGATTCAAAGGTTGTGAATTAAAGAGGGTACCAATGTAATTTTACACATTCCAACAATTCATTAATAATTAATAAAAAAATATTTTTATTTGTTAATTATATATATATATAAATATTATATATAATATAAATAAATATGTGGTGGTTGTAGGTGGCGGCCGACGGCGGAGCTCCGGCGGCCGGCGGCGGAGCTCCGGCGACCGACGGCCGAAGCTCCGGCGGCGAACCTCCGGCGAGCGGCGACCGGACCTTCGGCAGCGGATCTCCGACGACCGACGACGGTTGGTGGCGGCGGCCATGGTGGTGGCATGAACCATAAATATGCATTCTGTGGTTACTAGCCACCAACCATAGACTTTATATTTGTGGTTAATGACATCCAACTAGTGTTTTGGTTCCCAATAACCACAAATATGCATTCTGTGGTTAGTGGCCAGTAACCACCAACTTCATATTTGTGGTTAATGACATCCAACTAGTGTTTTGGATTCCAATAACCACAAATATGTATTCTGTGGTTGGTGGTCACGAACCACAGAATACATATTTGTGGTTATTGACCATCAATTAATAAAAAAACTTTTTTATTTATTAATATTTTATATAATTAATATATATGTGGTGTTGCAAGTGGTGGCCGGCAACCGGCGGCGGAGCTCCGGCGACCGGCGGCGGAGCTCCGACGACCGGCGACCGGCGGCGGAGCTCCGGCGATCGGTGGTGGCCTTCGTGGCGGAGCTCCGGCGACCGGTGGTGGCCTTCGTGGCGGAGCTCTGGCGGTGGTCGGTGGTGGCCAACGGTGGTCGGTGGCAGCGGTCATGGTGGCTCTCCGGCGACCGGCCGCCGGTGGTGGTGCTATTTTTTTTAATACATATTTATATATATTTATAATAAATAATAATAAATAGTGTGGGTGGGTTGGGAAATTACTCTCATACCCTTGGTTTTTTAATTTAGTAATAGTTACTAAAGATTTCCTCAGTTGTGGTGTTGTTCAATTGAGTATTTCGCGAGTAACATACTATTGAACAAATCAAAGCTTAATGTTTTTTTAAGATATAATTTGGGTGGAAGCAACTTGCACATTTTTATCGATTATATATATATATATATATATATATATATATATATATATATATATATATATATATATATATATATATGCTTGTTATTCCTTTGTTTTGTTAGGTGATAATTTAATCATCTTAATTCCCCCTCTCTTTCAGGCAATCAGGGTTTGGAATAACAGGAATAATTGAAATAATTGCTGAGGCTGTAATAAAAAGGTTGGGTCATAAATTCTCAGGGTCTTCTGAAGACCTTGTCGGAGTACAACCTCGTGTAGAAGCATTAGAAAGCCTTTTAAAACTAAGCTCAGAGGATGATGGTTTTTGAGTTTTAGGAATATGGGGTGTGACTGGAATAGGAAAGACAACTCTTGCCACCGTCTTGTATGACAAAATCTCTTATCAATTTGATGCTTGCTGTTTTATTGAGAATGTGAGTAAAATTTATGAAGATGGTGGTGCCATTGCGGTGCAGAAACAAATTCTTTGTCAAACCATAGAAGAAAATAACCTCGACACATATGGTCCTTCTGAAATATCTGGAATTTTGAGAAATAGGCTTCACAACATAAAGCTTCTTGTAGTTTTTGACGATGTTTATCAATTTGAACAACTACAAGAGTTGTAGATAAGTCCCAAATTACTTCTGGTGGGAAGTAGAATAATCATAACTAGTAGAGATGAGCATATTCTTAAACAGTGTGGAGCAGAACCAATTTATGAGGCTCAATTAATGAATGATAACGATGCTCATAAGCTTTTGTGTCGAAAAGCCTTCAAAGAAGAATATTCAAGCAGTGATTTTGCAGAGCATGTTGCTGAAGTACTAAAACATGCTCAGTGTCTTCCATTGGCAATTAGTGAAATGGGTTCTTTCTTGTTTTCCTGCAATGCCACACAGTGGAGAGCTACCTTGGATAAATTTCAGAGTTATTCTCCCAACAAAATAATGAAAATGCTTCATGTATGTTTTAAGGAATTAGTGAAAGAAATATTTGTGCAAGGTTCTAGTAGCATCCAAAGCTATAGATTCGACGTGTTTATCAGTTTTAGATCAGTATCACTTAAGATCTTAACATATTCAAGTTGAATTAAGTTGACTCATTTAGAAGGACCTCTCTTGATGTTTATTTTTTAATTTATAATATCAAACTCAAAGGTTAGCTTAAGGTGAATTGAACTTTTTGTTGCATAGTCCAAGGTGTATTTGTAACAGAGTAATCCTTTGACCAAACAAGTACTTTATCAGATCAATAAATTAAACATAATAGATCAATAAGTTTTATATTTTTTTTGTTAATTTTGAAATGGTACTCATTTTTCGTCTTAAAGAAGACATGCTGTTTGGTCACAACCCTTAGTAAAACTAAATGTATCAAGGATCCCATTTATAGCTATAGTAAAACTAAATGTATCATACTTTTTTTTTGATTCCCATTTGACTCATTCGTTCCCTTGAAGCTAGATTGCTTGTGTTGCTTTTTATTGTCATTCTGAAAGCATTCTTCATTGGTAATAACTCTTTAGTTGTTCATTGGTAATGACTCTTCTGCTGTTTCATTGGTAATAATTCTTCTGCTGTTTCATGGTTATAACTCTTCTGCTGTTTCATTGGTAATAATTCTTTAGTTGTTCATTGGTAATATTCTTCTGCTGTTTTAACATATTTCTGTTTTATGGCAGCCGGTTAACTTGGAATCACAAGATGATTTGAGACGCTCTTCTGGATCCAGTCACATAGGACAAAATGAAGCGACGCCATCCCGCAGGACATCTAGATAGATTATCCTATTTTAGTGTTATGAACAACACAAACATTGACACATTAGAATATTTTGCTAGTTGGTTGTACTTTGTTGTTATGAACTAAGTTGGTTTTATATTTTGCTACTTTTAGTTATTTTGAAGTTATGAACTACTTTTATGAACTACTTTTATTTTGATGTTATGAACTACTTTTGCTAGTTGGTTGTACTTTGATGTTATGAATTAAGTTGGTTTTATTTTGATGTTATGAACTACTTTTAGTTATTTTGATGTTAATACATGACATATCAATATAATTAATAGGCACATATATAAAAGTTGTAAAAGAAATATACAGAAACATTAACTAAATTTTAAAAAAAAAAATTTAATTTTTTATAACGCGCGCGGCGGTTGTAACCGCCACGATGGTAAAAATAATAATTTTTCAAATTTCGCGGCAGTTATAACCGCCACAAAACTTACAACTTGGCAGCAGTTTCGAACCGCCGCGAAACTCGCGGCTGTTTGTGCGACGGTTCCTATAACCGCCGCGAGAACTACCTGCCGACGCTGAAAACCGCAGCACTACTGGAACCGCCGCCGGCAACATCTAACGGCGGTTAGAACCGCCTCCGGTCTGGAATCGCAACCGCCGCCGTTCTTCTTTTATGACGTAGTGAGAGGTCCAGACACCCGCAACACATTTGTTGACCATCTCTACTCTCATCTCACTAGAAAGGGTATTTTTGTCTTCAAAGATGACACACAGCTCCAGAAAGGAGCATCCACTTCTCCCCAACTTTTACAAGCAATTAAACATTCACGAGTTTCTATTGTTGTCTTCTCAAAAGGTTATGCTGCCTCAACTTGGTGTTTGAATGAAATGGCTGCTATTGCTGATTGCCATACACACTTGAAACAAACTGTTTTCCCTGTTTTCTACGATGTTAGTCCATCTGATGTAAGAAAACAGGATGGAGTGTACGCCAATGCCTTTTTAATGTACAATGAGCAATTCAAACATGATCTATACAAGGTTTTTCTATGGATGAGTGCTATGACCTCTTTGGCTGAATTAGCTGGTTGGGATTTAAAGAATAAGTAAGTATGAAGGTTATTCTCTTTGTTTTTCCTTCTTGATGTTCTTTTCCCTAATTAATGAGGGTTTTGCTTTAAAAGGTTTTAACGAGGCTCCATTTATCTTTCTCAAAAAAAGGTTATTCTTTTGTTTTTTTATATTCTGAACAAGCTTTTGTGTTGTTCAATTAAGTTTTCTGTGGTAACAAACTATTTTACAAATCAAGCTTGTTTGGGAAAATTGTATTTTCTTCTTTTGGGTGGAAGCAAATTGCAAATTCTTATCAACAAGTTAAGTTATATCTGTGTGTATACATACAAACATATATAACGTTGTTGATAAGAATTTGCAATTTTCTTCCACCCAAAAGAAGAGAAATATATATATATATATATATATATATATATATATATATATATATATATATATATATATATATTTGTGTGTGTGTGGTTCTAACATATATTTAAGTTTGTTTCTTCCCTTGTATTCTTAGGTGATAATTAGTGATCTTATTTTCCCCATCTTTCAGGCCAGAGTTCGAAGAGATTGAAAAAATTACTCAAGCTGTAATAAAAAAGTTGGGTCACGAATTCTCAGGGTTGGCTGAAGACATTATCGGAATACAACCTTGTATTGAAGGATTAGAAAGCCTTTTAAAATTAAGCTCAGAGGATGATGGTTCTCTAATTCTAGGAATATGGGGTATGGCTGGAATAGGAAAAAGAACTCTTGCTACGGCCTTGTACGACAGAATATCGTATCAATTTGATGCTTGTTGTTTCATTGAGAGTGTCAGCAAAATTTATGAAGATGGTGGTGCTATTGCTGTGCAGAAACAAGTCCTTCGTCGAACCATAAAAGAGAATAATCTCGACACATAGAGTCCTTCTGAAATATCTGGAATTGTGAGAAATAGGCTGCACAACATAAAGCTTCTTGTAGTTCTTGACGATGTTGATCAATTTGAACAACTACAAGAATTGCACATAAGTCCCAAATCGCTTCATGCTGGAAGTAGAATAATCATAACTACTAGAGATGAGCATATTCTTAAACAGTATGGAGCGGAACCAATTTATGAGGCTCAATTGATGAATGATGATGATGCTTATCAACTTTTGTGTAGAAGAGCCTTCAAAAGTGATAATTCAAGCAGCACTTTTGCAAAGTTGATTCCGGAGGTACTAAAATATGCTCAAGGTCTTCCAATAGCAATTAGATTAATGGGTTCTTTCTTATGGTCCCGTAGTGGAGAGCCACCTTGGATGGATTGCATAGTAATCCTCTTGATAAAAGAATTATGAAAGTGCTTCAAATAAGTTTTGAGGGACTTGAACGAAGAGAGAGAGAGAGATATTCTTGCATGTTGCTTGTTTCTTTGAAGGGGAGATGGAGGATTATGTATGGCGAATTCTACATGCTTGTGGATTGAACCCTACAATTGGAATTCCACGTATTGTTGAGAAATCGCTGATAACCATTAGAAACAAGGAAATTCACATGCATGGAATGTTGAAAGAGTTGGGGAAGCAAATTGTTCGGGGAGAACATCCTGACGAGCCAGAATTCTGGAGTAGAATGTGGCTTCATGAGGATTTTCATCATGTGATGACGATGACAAATATGGTAACATATCTTTCCAAGTAGATTTTATGATTTTCCCATTTCTACTAAAATATTTTATATTTTAAATGAAAAGAAAGTAACCTGTACAGCAACTTTAATAATTCTTGGTGACGGGAAAAGATTAATCTCTTGGGCATTAAATCTTCTTAATTCAACTTAGTTGCATTTGTATTCCCTTTTATGACGATGACAAATATGGTACCATATCCTTATTTTTCAGGCAACAATAAAAGCTAAAGCCATAGTTCTAGATCAAAAGGAGGATGGCTTCAAATTCAATGAGTTCAGAGCTGAAAATTTATCAAAAATGGACCACTTGAAACTGCTCATATTATATCATAAGAATTTTTCAGGTGTTCCATTTCTTTCCAATTCCCTGCGTTATCTTTTATGGAATGGTTACCCTTTCATTTGCTTGCCATCAAACTTTCAACCATATTACCTAGCTTGTTGAGTTGAATATGCCTGATAGCAGCATGGAACAACTGTGGAGTGGCATCCAGGTATTTTAAGTGCTCTTTACATCTTTTCCCCCCTCCAAATAAACAGATATAAAGTTAAACGAAGTAGCATTTTGAAGAAATTTCTCATTTATTCTCTACTAAATGAATATTATCTGTTTTTTAAGCATCATTCGCAAAAGTCAATTTATATTGTTTTATATTTATATAAGCTTGTTCAAACGCTAGTTTTATCAAACACTTTAAATTCAATCTAGGAGCTTATTTGCCGGCTCACCTGCAATAAGCTAGCTCAACAGCTATGTGTTAGCTTATTTGATATCCACTACTTTTTACCCTCATAGTCATGATGTTTTAATTTTATTTTAATATAAGTAAGCTTATAAAACTTAAAAGTTATTATTGTAATTTTGGAAGCATACTAGAGTGAATTAATGCAGTTCAAGATTTAATACAACATACTAACGTAATGGTGGTTAATTGTTGCTCCACAGAAACTCCCTTATTTGAAAATAATGGATCTGAGCAACTCTAAAAATCTTAAGGTGACTCCATGCTTTAATGAGATGCAAAATCTTGAGAGGCTAGATCTTACAGGGTGCATAAACTTGTGGCATGTGCATCCATCGATTGGACTTCTTAAAGAACTTAAATTCTTGAGTTTGCAGAACTGTAACAGTCTAGTGTGTTTCGATTTTGGCAATGTATCAAAATTAAGTTCTCTGAGAGTTATGCGTCTCTCCAGTTGTACACAACTTGAAAATACTCCAAATTTCACAGGAGCATTAAATCTTGAGTATCTTGATATGGATCAATGTACAAGTTTATTTGCTATTCATAAATCTATTGGGGCTCTTGAAAAGCTTAAGTTCTTAAGTTTTAGAGACTGCACAAATCTTGTTAGACTGCCCCTGGTATGCATTTCCAGTTCCTCTCCTTTGCAATCTTTGATTTTTCTGGACTTGAGCTTTTGCAACATTTCTGAAGTTCCTGATGTTGTTGGAGAGTTAAAGAGTTTAGAAAGACTAAATCTACAGGGAAATACCTTTAGCTCAATTCCTTCTACCATTGAGAGGCTTTCTAGTCTATCATATTTAAACTTGTCGCATTGTTATAGGCTTGAAAAAGCTCCCGGGCTTCCAACAGAAAGTTCTCCATCAGCGGGAAAATATTTTGAAACAACATCATGATCCCGTGATCATAGGTCAGGGTTATATGTTTTTGACTGTCCTAAGACCAAGATGGCTGTAAAGTATGACTTGGAAAATTTACTTTTGGATGACAAAGACGTATTGTTCACATACTTTGCATTTAATTGGCTACAAAGACTACTTAAGGTGAATACTCTACCTTCCCCTCTCTCTCTAGTTTCTTTGTCACTCACTTTTTTCTGTATTATATGCTTACATGTGTTCTTTTAGCAGGAACCTCGTCAGTTCCAATGTGGTTTTGACATTATTTTTCCTTGGGAATGGGAAATTCTTCCGTCGTGGTTCAGTCACATATTTAATGGGGGTTCAATAATAAAGATAAAACAATCTATGGCTGTCGATTGGGTCTGGTTTGTCTTTTGTGTAGCATTTGAGTTGAATAATCATCATCCCGCAATATCTAATTCTCCACTGCCATATCCGTTTTACCTTTCTTTTGAAGGTGAACACACAGAAGAATATTTTGGTATGCCGCTGAGTTTTGAACGAGACATGGTTGATGGCAAAAATTATCTTTGGACAATTTATATCTCTCGCGATCACTGTCATTTTGTGAAAACTGGATCGCAAATCACATTTAAGGCCCGACAAGGTTTAATTGTAAATCAATGGGGGCTGCGCACTCTAACTGAGAAAGACTTGAAGGGCTTTGAAATTACTCATCTTCCTTTATTGGCCATTGATCATGTAGAAGAAAGCAGCAGCAACCTTGAACCTAAAATCCAGCTTCCTTACAACTGGTTAGTTTCTGATGAAGATCAAATCAAGAATGATGAAGCCAAGAGCAAAGAAATTGATCTCTTCAATCAAGGCCTTTTGACAGCTTAATTAGGTAAACCAAGTTTATCTAAAAATTTATTTTTCAAGCTTGCCAAGGTTTGATTATGAGGGGATGGGGGTTGCTTTTGCCATTGATGGAACAGGTAGATAACATAACGATTGAGGAAGTAGAACAAAAAAGCAACCTCTGACTTTGAATGTTTATAAATGGGAATACTATAATAATTCTACAAATTATGCCATTTTATTGTTCCTACATATAAATGATTCATGCTTAACTTTTTACAGTGATGATTTGATTTTTCACAGCCCTCTGTGATCTGCAATTCTGGCCTGAGTGGAAGCTACAACTGGCAAGTTGAGTAGCTTGATTGAAACAAGAAGTGGCAATAAATTCAAGTCTCCCACCCATATACTTGATTTTAATATCATTCAAGCATGTACTCTTACCAATGCTAAAATGTTCTGCTTTTCTCAAGAACTTGATTTTTGTATAATGCTTACTGCTTGGAAAATTTGGTATTGTGAAATTCTGATATTAATACTTTGTTTGAAACCATTTTATGAGGAGAATGCTTCTTTGCCACCAAAGTTTCTGTTTGAAACCTCTTCCATATGTGACAAGGTTGTAGGCTCATATTTTAAGTTATAGTAGTAAGTCTATTTAGATTTTGTTTAGTTTTTAGGTGTTCCCTCCTTCTATTACTATAATATTTATGTTTAGAGTGTATAGATAAGAATTATCCAATTAATGTAAAATATTATTATTTCTAGAATATAATATTCTTATTGCATTCTTATTAATAACCCACTAAGTGAATAGATGGAAATCTATTTTTAATACAACATAATTCTCTCAAATTGCCAATTTCCTTGGGGAACTAGTGAACACAAAAATTAATAGATTGAAGAAATTATTGGCTCTTCAATACAAGTTCACATAGAAATTTTAACCATTTTTCGCATCATAATATACTCGAGATGACCCAACTGATCTTGTCAACAACAAAATTATCATGATATGTAAACTTTTGGTTTACTACAACATGTGCTTCAATTGCACATACATAAGTGTAATACAAATCAAAGGAAAAAGCAAACAACTTTTTCACTACACTTATTTTATCCAAAATATGTATTGTTATATAAAGATATTCAATATCTGCTTCGTCACTCGTTTCAATATGATAATGGAGTTTTTGAAACTGGAGTTTTTGAATTTTCTTGAAACTGTAAAACAGGTCAACTACGAATCAGATGGAGTTGTATCGTATTGTCTTCTTTTCTTTTCTTTTTCCCTGTTGAGGGGAAATTGGTGGGGGTCGGGGAAGTATCAAGTACTCCCTCTGTCTTAAGTGTCTTGTTTGTCATTTTCCTTTTGTTTGCCAATTTAAAATTTTAATACAACATTTATTATTACTTTCCAATAATATCTTTCAATCGTGAAAAGCGAGATTACTAATGACTAATGAGTTAACACTCCAAGCTGTTAATGTAAAGCAAAAGTTGGCAATGGCATGAATACCTCAGAATCATAACATTATTGTCATTTTCTAATCTCTAACTGCCAACACCAACGTTGGGAAGAAGAAGCTCTCTTATTCAATTCAAGATTATTAGATTATTATTTCATTATAATAAGTTGCGTTAACCAACTTATCTTTCCACCCTTTTCTATTGTGTACTGTTTTGTAAGTATATTTGGAACCGTGTGTATGTCTGTTATCAAAAATGTAACTTAAACATGATTAAAAAAACCAACGCAAATTTAGCTTACAAATGGTTTTGTGGAAATCGATCATCTTATGCAAGAAAATAATATATGCTTTTGAATATGCTGGGAAAAATCCTTGGAATTTGTTTGTGCAGAAAAATCTTAGCTCCTTAGTGTATGACTCCATAAATATAAAATTGCTCTTGAAAATTAATCTTTGGGTAAGATTGACTCCAATAAAATTGATTTTATTTTTAGAATTAATTCTAGGGAAAAATATGTTTGTGGTCCCTAAATTTGGGTTTTTTGTTTTTAGTCTAAAAAAATTTCACCAACTTTTTGCTGAAGAATATATTGGTATGTTTGTCAATCGTGTATCGCGACAAATAGCCAAATGCCAAAAAACCGGGAACTAATATACGGATAAAACATGATGAATGGAGATGTACTACTTAATAATATATTAATTATTTAATAGTGTAAACAGAAATAATTATATATGCTAAGCAAATATATAATAAAGGTACCTCTTATTATTCATGGAAAGAACTACAATAATAAAAATAGAGTTTTTGTCATGGTACAAAAACTTAGAATTAGAGGGAGATCAAAGAATCAACTTGATGAAAGAATGATGTGAAGACAAAACACAAATAAGAAATAGCTATCAATTGAAACAAATTAAAAACCTAATAACAGTTTGAAGAGAATAAACAAACTTAATAAAAAAACAATAAGAATTAAATCATGGCAATACAGACGTATATATATCAATAGATATAAAAAAACATAGAAGGAATACAAAATTGAATAATTGAAAGGAGAACAATGTATAAATCGGACAGAGAACAATATCAGTCACAAATGATGATGTGGTAAAAGGCATACATGAATTCTTACTTTTTTATTGTTAACAACCTATGTTGGCGATAACCAGTAGAATAATATCAGAAAACTAACCTGATTTCACTAGAGCAAACACTTCAACCCAATCGATATTCAACCTTTGTAGAGGTGACAATAGAGACAAAGAAACCCCTTTGGAATTCGTGTGATGCATTCCTGGGTGATAACAGAGCTGATTTTATAGGTTTTACTATGACCATAAATTCACCTCCAATTTTGGGTTTACGAAAAAAAAAGGAGATTATTAATCTTACAAAATCTTAAATCCATAATAATGTGTATAACATTGCCCTATTTAACATTTTTTAGGCAACAAATCTTTTACAATCTTAACTCCCTAATTTGGCCCATATATTAACCCTATTTAGCATGATGGAGCATAATATATTCTCCTAATTTTTTATTGTCTTTTATATTTCAATAATTATAATATATATATATATATATATATATATATATATATATATATATAACATACCATGGGAGAATTGGAGATCATATGCATTCATAACTTTTTTTTTGACAAGAATATGCATTCATAACTTAAAGATATATTTTCATAATAAAAAATAAAAAAGAAATGCTTCTAATATCCATAATGATATAACACCTTAAAAAAATCGTTTTTCCATCGATTAAAAAATATTAGACAAATCAAATATATATCTCAGTATAATATATATATATCACATATCAGGTTTATTTTAACTGATGTACTTCTTAATAGGTTCATTTCATCAAAATTGTTTCGTCATCAAATAAGACTCATCTATCATATTTAGTTTAGGAAATAAAGTTCAAACAAAACATGTTATACCCAACTTTTATATCTCATCTAATCAACATAAATATACAAATGTCTTTTTTTATTTTAACATCAAAATTATTATAAATTATGTTTAAAAAAAATATACCCGTGCAGCTAGGATGACAATGGGGTGGGGTGAGGCCGGGGAGTACTTCCTCGCTCCCCGTCCCCGCCTCCGTGTCCCCCATCCCATTCCCAGCTTCGGGGAATTCCCCCCTCCCCCCCCCCCATCCCCAGCCCCACGGATCCCCACGGCCCCCGCGGAGACCACAAAAATTTATTCAAAGTTAGCAAAAATTAAAATTAAAATATAATAAAACTGAAATAATGTATAAAAGTAAGACTAAAGAACAAAAGTTTAACATTAAATATAAAGAAATATAAAATTTAGTCTTACTTTGATATCTGGGGAAGACTATGTGAAACTGCTCTGTAGGCAAGAGCTGATGTATAAGTATTTAAGAATATGGAGCCAGATGAGGAGCAAGATGAGGAGCAAGCTGAGGAGTCTGGGGAGTCTGATGGCGGCAGCTTTTAGGATTTGTCGTATCAGTTTGACATTTTAGTATTTTGTTATTCGGATGTTATGTTATGTTGATTCGGATGTTATGTTGATTCGGATTTTATGTTATTGACATATTTTATTCTCGAAATTTTTAATTTAAACTGTTTTAGCTATTTTAGATTTTATTATTTATAATAAAATAAACAGGTATAACAGCAGGCTTTTTAAAAAAATTAAATCAGTTGGGAATTAGCGAGAGAATTAGTGAGGAAATCAGCGAGGGAATTAGTGAGAGAATTAGCGAGGGAAATTGGACGCATGGTTGTCAGAATTTTGCCACGTGGTTGTGAGTGTTAGTGACAGATTTTAATCACTCGCTAATTAGCAAAGGATTCAACCTCCCTCGCTATTTTCCATTAGGGAGGAACAATTTAGCGAGGGAACCAGTCCCTAGCTAATTCCCTCGCAAATGGGTATTAGCGACAGATTTGGGTCATTTTGCGAGGGAAAATTCCCTTGCTAATAACCAGTTTTTTTTGTAGTTGCGGGTAGAAATTGCCACCCCTACGTGCAGCGCATGGGTCATACATACTAGTTATAATTTAAATAAGTCGAATAATTAACTATCTCTCGGCGTGATATATTGATATATCTGTTACTTAGAAAGTCAAACCATTCAAATTAATTTTAAGATGATGCTAAGAAGGGGAGCTTACAAGCTAAACCAATTTTTATAACCGAAGTGCTTCTCGTTTGCCGCCGACAACATCAATTTCTTCACCACACCAGAGCTCGCCTTCGTCGCCGGCTAGTTCAAGAACAAGAAAGTGTTCTTGTTGTTGCTTTTGACCTATTTCAGAGGTTGCTCACGGTATATTCAGGGACTAATAATAACAACTTCTCATACAATTAGATGCCTAAACGAATATTTACTTATTTTAGTTAGTAGTTGCGCTACCTCAAAATTTAAGCAAGCTCCGCCACGGGTTAAATGATAGTATTTAATCTGCAAATTCTTTTGAATATATTGTTAATAATGAGCATTTTGAAAATTTAAAACTAACACTCCACGCGGTTAATGTAAAGCAAAAGTGGTCAACAAATAAAACAAAGTTACTTCCAAATTATCATTTTGTAGAACCGGATCTGATTTGGCAATGACATGCATACCTCAGAATCATAACATTATTGTCATTTTCTAATCTCTAACTGCCAACACCAACGTTGGGAAGAAGAAGCTCCGTAATTCAATTCAAGATTATTAGATTATTATTTCATTATAATAATAAGTTGCGTTAACCGACTAATTATCTTTCCACCCTTTTTCAATTGTACAGCTTTGTAAGTATATTTGGAACCGTGTGTGCGTCCTTTATATATGTCTGTTATCAAAAATGTAACTTAAACATGAATAAAAAACCAACGCAAATTTAGCTTACAAATGGTTTTGTGGAAATCATTTTCAAGGCACACTTGATTATCAAGACACGGCTAATCCATTTTCAAGGCACACTTGATTAAAGTGTTGGATTTAGTTAATAATTATATCATATATCACACTTGATTAACTATCAAATGAACTTTATTGACTACAATTTAAATGTGATTAAATCTTAGAAGTGAGAGAATCTGAAGTAACTGTAAAATGTATTCTCATTCAATTGAGTTTCAATATTTACAAAGGGAAGAATTTATACAAGAGGGATCAGTCAATTGATCCATAGCAGAATCGAATTCTAACCAACAGAACCCTAACTAACTGGATAACAACTCTAAAACAGAAAAAGGGAAAGAGAACTAACTTAATCAAAACTGTTAACTATGGTTACAACCAGAATTAATCTACTAACTATGGTGAAAGGGCAAAAGGGGAAAAGCAGAATGAATGGAGAAATTCTAATAATTTAATATTAAACAACAAGTTTTCAAATCTACATGTGTACTCGAGTACTTGAAAATTATGGGTTAATAAAGTTTAAAATTGTGACCGATAAATTTCAATTTATTAGTTAGTTAATTAAGTGATTATAATGAACTAAATTGAATAAATTTTTTTCTTTACCGTATTATTGGTGTGCCGTATCCATCGGCTTTATCTACGTCGAGGAATCTAACTGATCATGTGTACCAGGTTTGCGATCATGTGTACCTGGTTTGCTGTTTCGTGTAGTTATATCCCTTTTCAATAGAGTTTTTGCCACATCAAAACTTTAAACTCGAGACATTCGGATAGAATCCATACCTAGAAATCGAACATATTATTAACTTGTTAACTTTTTAAAAAGTTAGAGGTGTGTTAAAATAATATTTCTCAAAGGCTTTTCGGAAAGATCCAAAGTCTAAGTTAGGTGTGTGTTAAAATAAGATTTCACAAAGACTTTCCCAAAGACCCACAACTGTCTACTTTTGTATTTTCACTCGTTTCATGGCTCCTTCCACACTTTTCTTACTCCTCCATCAAGGCCATTATTCCCATCATTACCTATAATTTTTGCAAAGAGACTCAATCAAACCACTTTTTAGATATCTACAATCTCTACACTTCACCATTTGCGAGGTTTGTTATGATTTTTCTCCGCGATAAATTGCAAGGTTGATAAATGCAAATGCTCCAAAAAGAACTCTTGCAGGAAGTCAAGTCCTGGTTAAAAGAACTTTGACGATTTCTTTGTTTGAGGCATCTTTGCAATTAAAAAAAATGCAATGAAGGCTACTATTAAGATAAAAAGAAAATGAAATTCCAAGTTGTTTTTCCTTAATTTGGGCTGAATTAATTATTTTTTTTAAAAAAGAATGAAAATGTGAAAAAGCATATACCAGAGGATTGTTGTGTTTGCAACATAGATTAGGAAGTAGGTAATTTTTTAAACAAAGTGCATGAAAATAGATTATTCTTCGGATTAATTAAATTATTCAGTCTTTGGCGCCGCGCATGACTCTGCTAGGGCATAGGGCCCGCTCCTAATTTGCGCCGCACATGGCTGAATATCCATCAGATTTGCTTCAGATCTGGCCTGATGATCCTGCTACCTTTCCTGCCTTTTCTGCTTCAGTCGATTCTCTCTCTTCTGCACAGCATTTCGTTAGGGCACAGCCAAAGTCAGCACCTGTGACGATGTCTACGCCAGCGCCTGCTGTAATTCTGTCTCTGTCAGCGCCTGCTGCTGATTTGCGCGCGCCTGGTACTGCAGTGACAGCGCGGTACGTGTCGCGTCCTACTGTCGTGTTCCTCGAGGCGACGTCTACATGTGCCGAGGACATCATCATGTTCCCTGAATTAACCAATGGTTCGACTGCATTCCACGTGGTGGGACCTTCTGGTGGGTCCACAAATTCTGCCATTAAAGGAAAAGAACAAGCTTTGAATAAGACAAATCAAGACAACTCTTTGCAACAAAAATATCAGCAGCTATTTTCAACACAGCAGAAGGATGTTTCCGGACCTGAGTTGAAAGGTGAGGCGCTCCCTACCACTGCTCTAACCGAGTTGCAGACACTGTTCCCGGATTTAATGCCTACTGTTGTCCCTATTTTTGCCAACCAGAATGTCTCTCACAAAAAGGCAACGAATGTCAAATCCTTTGCCCAAATTTTGATGGGGTCCGAAAACAAGACCTGTGATATTCCTATTAGTCAACTTCCTCGTCCGTGTTTCAAAGGAGATGATTTATCTATCTCAATTCCAGAAGAGGAATATATGACAGGTTTACAAGAATGCAAAACGCACCTTCATGGTAGAATCTTACTTACAAAGGGAGACACTCCTATTAAGTTAGGTGCTTTGAGATCCAAACTTCAAGCTCTCTGGAAACCAAAAGGTAAGTGGGGACTGATTTCTTTAGGGAAAGGATACTATGAATTCTCTTTTTCTTGTTTTGATGATTTACGAAGAATTCAGCTGCAGCCCTCTGGGCAGTGTAAGCCAGGTCTGCTTCGATTGTTTGTCTGGCAGCCTGATTTTCATCCTTCCAATATCAAACATACAAATGTTCAATGTTGGATTAGGCTTACAGGACTGGCTCCAGAATATTGGAGACCCAAAATTCTTTTTGCAATTGCTAGTTGTGTTGGAACTCCGCTTAAACTAGATGACACAACAAGCAAAAGCTCATTTGATAGATCTTTTGGTCATTTTGCTCGTTTCCTGGTTGATGTAGACCTGAAATCAGAACTTAGGGATCACATCCTAGTTGAGAGGTCGCGCTATGCTTTCTCAGTTGGCATCGAGTATGAAAACTTGCCTTCCTTTTGTTCGAATTGCAATACTGTTGGTCATACCATTAGTGCTTGCAAAGGAAGGACTCTTCAGGTAAAACAGGTTTATGTCCCTAAGCATAAGGCTCTTAATAATGAGCAACCGTCTCATAAACATCAGCAGCAAGGGGATCTTTCTAATAATGAGCAACCTCCTCAGATTCAACAGCAGCAAGGGAACTCTTCTAATAATGAGCAACCTTCTCAGGTTCAACAGCAGCAAGGGAACTCCTCTAATAATGAGCAACCTCCTCAGATACACCAAAAGCAACCTGCTTCTTCTCCGATTGAGTCTGGAGAAGAGGTCACGCATTCTACTGATGAATTAATTCACTACAAGAAGCGAGGGAAAAACAGTCCCTCGCAAAAACCTCATTTAGCGACGGAAATAAAAAAATTAGCGACGGAAATGTTGGCATTAGCGAGGGAAATTTCCCTCGCTAATTTTTTGGAGGGAAAATTCAGAATTTGACACGCGAATCAAAGAAATTAGCGGCAGAAAATAGTTCCCTCGCAAATTAAAGTGGTTTTTAGCGACCGAAAATAGTTCCCTCGCAATTTTTTTTAATTTTTTTTACTTAAATCCGTCACTCACTCACTCACTCACTCTTCTTTCTCACTCTTCTTCTCTCCTCTTCACCCTTCCTCTTCCCTTCCTCTACTCTCCACCACCACCACCATCACCACCACACAACCAACCAACCACCCTCACTCTTCTTCTCTCCTCTTCACCCTTCCCTTCCTCTTCCTCTACTCTCTCTCTCTCACCTATAAACCTTAACCCACCACCACACAACAACAACCACCACCACACAACAACCACCACCCGCGACACCACCACCACCACCACCACCACCTTCTTTCCTCTTCCTCTCTTCTCTCTCTCTCTCTCTCCCTCTCTCTCTCTCACACAATTTCCACTTTTACTCTTCTTCTCTCCACCTTCTTCCACCACCACCACCCACGACACCACCACCACCACCACCACCTACGAATTTCTTTCCTCTTTCTCTCCACCTTTCACCACCACCACCACCACCACCACAACAACAACAACAACCACAAAATTAATAATATAATATAATTTTCATTAATAATATAATAAAAAACGGATTTAAAAAATAATATAATAATAAATATAAAAAACAAACCATTCAAATTAAGACACGTGTCAGTCAGAATTTGAAAATTTGCACAAATTTTCAGGCAACATTAGCGAGGGAAATGTCCCTCGCTAATTAGCGAGGGATTCAAATTCCCTCGCTAATTTCATTAGCGAGGAAGGTATTAGCGAGGGAACCGGTCCCTCGCTAATTCCCTCGCAAATGACCATTAGCGAGGGATTTTGGTCAGTTTGCGAGGGAAATTTCCCTTGCTAATCCCTGATTTTTTTGTAGTGATTATCCCAGCCTCGGTTACTGAGGATGTTGGTGAGCATGTTGTCCTGCAGATGCATGAGTCTTTTGTCATCAAGAAGTCGACTAGCATCTCTGAAACTAGCCGATCTGGTAGTGATTCCACTCAACCTCCCACCACCAGGCCCGATGCCTCAACGTCTGATGATATTCCAGTGGTTGATTCTGACATGAGCACTTCAGGGACGCTTTGGGGAGATGTGTCAGACGATGCGGATGACCACACGACCCACGAACCTGTTGCAGAAGAGTCAAGTCAAGTAGTATCCACATCCCGAAAGAAGAAACACAAAAAAGAAATTGGCTCAGAAAACAGCAGTGTACAACACTCGCTCAAAGACTACGGTCTCTGTCTCCTTTTGATCTGATTTGAGGGTTACTCGATCTTCTGTTTATCTTTCTCTAGCCAACGCTTGGTTGGTTTGCCGTCCACATGATTGTTTATCTACTTTTTGTTAGCTAGATTGGTTTTTGGTGGTTTGTCTAGCATTTATGCTGCTGTGTTCTAGGGGCTCTCTATTATTGTTTTGGATTGAGCTTTTCTGATGACAAGGGTTTTGGTCTAGTCTCCCCTTCACTCTTTTCTGTCTTTTTCCTTTTTCTTCTTTAATAAATTCGGGTAGTCTGCCTATTTGTTTAAAAAAAAATAGATTATTCTTCTATATTTTCATGAATAAATATTGGGAACACTATTGATCTCTTTTATGAGTTATTTATACATTCATAGAAATTAATGAAGTTTTTTGTTGAGTTATTTATACATTTCATTTCCATATCATATCACATCACAAGTGTGTTATTCGCTTGTAGATCCTTTCTCTGAAAATTGATTTGGTCTCGGGCCTGTATGGTCATTAGCCATCTTTCCAGCTTAGCCAATCGGGCCAAGGAAGTAAACGTTCTATTTTTTCTATGGATTCTTCTAATACTAGCACCCAAAGCTATAGATATGATGTGTTTGTCAGTTTCAGAGGATCTGACAGTCGCAAAACTGTTGTTGACCATCTCTACAGTCATCTCACTAGAAAGGGTATTTTTGCTTTCAAGGATAACACAAGGCTCGAGCAAGGAGAATCCATTTCTCCCCAACTTCAGTGAGCAATTAAACATTAATTCAAGGCTTTCTATCATTGTCTTCTCAAATGGTGTCATCCTCTCACCTTAAAATTTTTCAAACAAAATAATTATTTAGACTATAAAAATGCACTTGTTTATCCTCTATTAAAATCCACTACAGGAATCTCACAACAATTAAATGTCATCATGCTATCTTCAATTTTCTTTGTTTATTTAATGAGAAATGCCTATGTCACACTCTCTATTGCACTCTTTTGAACATACTTTCTTATAATGGTTGAAATTCATATGGATTCCACCGAATATACATGAAATTAAACCTACATAATTTAGTATGACCCATTTAAAACTCATCATAAAACTAACTCAAAACATACTGAATAGAGATATGGGCTCAATGAGCTAAGTAGAGAAATGAAAGTTGCTCATAGAGCAATAAAACAGTACAAAGAATGATGCAAAGACTGTTAACAATGATATGGATCGATGTGCGAGATTGTTAACAATTCATAAATCTATTGGGGCTCTTACAAAGCTTAGATTCTTAAGTATGAGAGACTGCAGAAATCTTGTTAGAATACCTGGCAGTTTTAATAATATGACATTTCTTATGACTCTAGATCTATGCGGCTACCCTAAGCTTACAAACTTTCGCCTGGGATAGATTTTCAGTTCTCCTCCTGTGCAAAATTTGATTTTTCTGGACTTAAGCTTTTGCAATATCTCTAGTGTACCTTATGCTATTGGAGAATTAAGTTGTTTAGAAAGACTAAATCTGCAGAGAAATAACTTTATTACAACTCCTTTTACCTTCGAAAGGCTTTACAGGCTAGCATATTTAAACTTTTCTCATTGTCATAGTCTTGAACATTTGCCAAAGCTCCCAACAGATAGTGGTCTGGCAAATTCAGTGGGAAGGTACATTAAAACAACGTTCAAGTTGCGTAATAATAGATCAGGACTATATATTTTTTACTGTTCCAAGGTGGCTGGATCATTGTTCAAATGTAACGATCTGGATGAAAGAGTGTCCAAATACTTCCAACTTTGATGGCTGCTAAGACTAGTTAAGGTGTGTGAGTCGGTAATCTGCCTAGCTCACCCTCCCCCCTCTAGTTTGTCTGCCATTTTTTCTCCAGTTCTAATGTGTGTGCAATATCAGAAGACTCTACGATCAAATATCTTTAAACTCGTATTTTCTTGTGGTTAAATATTTTCCTAATCTTCCATTAAATATTGTGGCATTAATTACGAGATCTCACATGATTATCTCCTTTTTTATTATAAATCACAAGGGATCCGGTAATTAATGATGTAATCAAAATCGTTAATTATAATCTGACGGTTATAATTAAATTTTTGCATTTCTCATAATAACCAAGTGTTCTTACCTGATTAATAGTATAGTTGATAGTTGATAAAGACAGGTGATTTTAATAACTAATTTTTTTGGTACTACCTTTCTTCCCAATTTTAAGTGAAAATCGACATATTTATTTTCTTCTCGATTTTAAATTGAAGTTAAATTTTGTAATCCAATTACAAAAATAAGAGAAAGAAGAGTGTTGTATCTAATGTGTACAACTAAAGAAAACTTTAACTCAATTTTAAAATTTAAATTTGAATTCTATATAAAATAGTGTCTAAAAATGACACAAATAACAATTTAAATTTTTATTATATACACGATCATTCACATTAATATGTACACATGCATAAAGCTCTCGCATTTAGCGACGGAATTTGCTTTTTTTATAAAAATATGCGCCTAGGAACTGGACTTTTAGCGACGGATTCGTGTGTCGCTAAACCCCTCGCAAACTCACTTTTAGCGATAGATGCAGTTTCCCTCGCTAAAATTTGTCGCCTATCCTGCGTTTTTTTTAGTGACACTAGTAATGTTTGTCTTTTTGGTAGTTTATAATATTTTAACATGAAAATAAATAGATTTTATTTAAATGATAAATAATAAATAGTTTAATAAGTAATCAACCACTACTGTCTAAGTGTCTAGTTGCATTAGACAATCCATGTGGTGTGGGGTCTAAAGATTGGTCCCCAAACAAAGACCCAAAGTCTACTTTTGCATTTTCTTCGTTCCTTCCTCTTCGGTTGGTTCGTGAGAAGTTCATCATGCTCTCTTCCCATTAAGGAACACACAACAGTCAACACCAACCACACAACACACAGTGCTGCTTTTCATCATCCTCTATTAACAGTCCATACCGGTCTCAATTTTTGAGGTAAAGGGTTGAGAGATGCAATCATAGTCAATATCTAATCATTTACATATAATTTCGTTTTGTTGTTGTATTATTATTACCATGTCTTCAATTGATTGATTATATGCATGCATATTCATATAATATCACAAATCTATGCTCGACTAGGTGGGTTCCGAGTTCCGTTTTGACTTTGACAGGGAGGTACAAGTTGCAGTTCTTCAATGGACTCTATTAATAATAGCATCCAAAGCTATCGATACGATGTGTTTATCAGTTTCAGAGGATCAGACATTAGAAGACGACGATGTGTTGACCAATTTGTTGACCATCTCTATGTTTATCTCACTAGAAAGGGTATTTTTGCCTTCAAAGATGACTTACAAATCCATTATACAAAATCAATTTCTCCCCAATTTTGGCAAGCAATTAAACCCTCAAGGATTTCTATCATTGTCTTCTCAAAAAGTTATGCTTCCTCAATTAAGTCTTTGGATGATATGGCGGATATTGCCGATTGCCATTTGAAGCTGAAACAAGTTGTTTTCCCTGTGTTCTATGATATTGATCCATCTCATGTAAGAAAACAAAATGGAGTTTACAAGGATGTCTTTCTTTCACACTCTCAGGCGTTTAACCATGATCCAGGCAGGGTTGCTCGATGGAAGAGTGCTATGACTTGTTTGGCGGAATCAACTGGTTGGGAAATCAAGATGAATGGGTAAGTGTAAAAGTTATTCCCTTTAGATTCTTCTTCTTAACAAGCATTTGTGTTGTACAATACAATTTTGGATGTGCAACCAATAACTTTGCAAATCACAAGCTTGTTTGAATAAATTGTATTGCTTTTTGTTTTTTAGAAGGAAATTGGACATTTTATATTAACAACAGTTATATCCGTTAACATATATTAGCTAAACATATTTTTGTTCTTACATTTTCCCTTTTTTCTTAGTTGATATAACAAAAACATTTGCTCATCAATTGCCTCTATTGTTTCACATTCTTAACAAGTAGTTGTGGTCTTCAATTGAGTATTTTGCAAGCAACAGACCATTTCACCAATCAAGCGTAATTTGCAACATTGTATTTTTTTTTTGAGATATATTTTGGGTGGAAGCAACTTGCACATTTTTAGTGACAAAGTTACATCATATATATATATATATATATATATATATATATATATATATATATATTATGGTTTTTGCTTGTTTTTCCCTTGTTTTGTTAGGTGATAATTTAATCATCTTAATTCCCCCTTCAGGCCATCAGAGTTTGGAGTGATCGAAAAAATTGCCGAGGATGTAATAAAAAGCTTGAGTCATAAATTCTCAGGGTCTTCTGAAGACCTTATTGGAGTACAACCTCGTGTAAAAGCATTAGAAAGCCTTTTAAAGCTAAGCTCGGAGGATGATGGTTTTAAAGTTTTGGGAATATGGGGTGTGGTTGGAATAGGCAAGACAACTCTTGCCAAAGTCTTGTATGACAGAGTCTCATATCAATTTGATGTTTGCTGTTTTATCGAGAATGTCAACAAAATATATGAAGATGGTGGTGCTATTGCGGTGGAGAAACAAATTCTTAGTCAAACCATAGAAGAAAATAATCTCGATGCATACAGTCATCTTGAAATATCTGAAATTGTGAGAAATCGGCTGCACAACATAAAGCTTCTTGTAGTTTTTGATAATGTTGATCAATTTGAACAACTACAAGAATTGCACATAAGTCCCAAATTGCTTCATGCAGGAAGTAGAATAATCATAACCACTAGAGATGACTATATTCTTAAACAATATGGAGCAGAACCAATTTATGAGGCTCAGTTAATGAATGATAACGATGCTCATAAACTTTTGTGTAGAAAAGCCTTCAAAAGTGATTATTCAGAGAGTGATTATGAAATGCTTGTTGATGAAGTACTAAAACATGTCCAGCATCTTCCATTGGCAATTAGTGAAATGGGTTCTTTCATGTTATCCCGAAATGCCACACAGTGGAAAGCTACCTTGGATAAATTTCGGAATTATCCGCCCAACAAAACAATGAAAATGCTTCATGTATGTTATGAGGAATTAGAGAAAGAAATGTCTATGCATGGTTCTCGTAGCATTGAAAGTTATAGATTCGACGTGTTTATCAGTTTTAGAGGTGCAGACACCCGCAACACATTTGTTGACCATCTCTACGCTCATCTCACTAGAAAGGGTATTTTAGCCTTCAAGGATGACACACAGCTCCAGAAAGGAGCATCCATTTCTCCCCAACTTTTACAAGCAATCAAACATTCACGGGTTTCTATTGTTGTCTTCTCAAAAGATTATGCTGCCTCAACTTGGTGTTTGGATGAAATGGCTGCTATTGCTGATTGTCATGCACAATTGAAACAAACTGTTTTCCCTGTTTCCTATGACGTTAATCCATCTCATGTACGAAAACAGGATGGAGTGTACAAGAGTGTCTTTTTTATGTACAATGTGCAATTCAGCCATGATCCATACAAGGTTTATGTATGGAGGAGAGCTATGACCTATTTAGCTGAATTAGCTGGTTGGGATTTCAAGAATAAGTAAGTATGAAAGTTTTTCTCCTTGTTGTTTTATATTCTTAAAAAGCCTTTGTGGTGTTCAACCAAGTTTTTCATGGTAATAGACTATTTTACAAATCAAGCTTGTTTGAGAAAATTATATTTCTCTTTTCTCTTTTCTCTTTTTGGGGGAAGAAAATTGCAAATTCTCATCAACAACGTTAAATTTTTTGTGTGTTAATTATTACTGTTAGATTTAAATTAACGGTTCAAATTACGCTATTAATGACAATATCTCATGTGATCTTTAATTAAAAAGGAAACAATCATATGAGATCCTGTAATTAATGAGGGATTCTGAATTGTTAATTTTAATTTAACGGCTATAATTAAGAGTTCTCACCTAATACATTACACACACACAGATATATATATATATATATATATATATATATATATATAACTTTAAAATTTATTTAAGTTTGTTTTTTCACTCGCATTCTTAGGTGATAATTGGTGATCTTTTTTTTCCAATATTTCAGGCCAGAGTTCGAAGAGATTGAAAAAATTACCCAAGCAGTAATACAAAAGTTGGGTCATCAATTCTCAGGGTTGGCTGATGACCTTATTGGACTACAACCTCGTTTAGAAGCATTAGAAAGTCTTTTAAAACTAAGCTCAGAGGATGATGGTTCTCCAATTCTAGGAATATGGGGTATGGCTGGAATAGGAAAAAGAACTCTTGCTACGGTCTTGTACGACAGAATATCATATCAATTTGATGCTTGTTGTTTCATTGAGAGTGTCAGCAAAATTTATGAAGATGGTGGTGCTATTGCCGTGCAGAAACAAATCCTTCGTCGAACCATAAAAGAAAATAATCTCGACACATACAGTCCTCCTGAAATATCTGGAATTGTGAGAAATAGGCTACACAAAATAAAGCTCCTTGTAGTTCTTGACGATGTTGATCAATTTGAACAACTACAAGAGTTGCACATAAGTCCCAAATTGCTTCATGCGGGGAGTAGAATAATCATAACCACCAGAGATGAGCATATTCTTAAACAGTATGGAGCGGATCCGATTTATGAGGCTCAGTTAATGAATGATGATGATGCTTATCAACTTTTTTGTAGAAGAGCCTTCAGAAGCGATAATTCAAGCAGCACTTTTAGAGAGTTGATTCCAGAGGTACTAAAATATGCTCAAGGTCTTCCGATAGCAATTAGATTAATGGGTTCTTTCTTGTGTGGCCGTAGTGTCACGCAGTGGAGAGCCACCATGGAAGGATTGCAGAATAATCCTCTAGACAAAAGAATTATGAAAGTGCTTCAAATAAGTTTTGAGGGACTTGAACAAAGAGAAAGAGAGATATTTCTGCATGTTGCTTGTTTCTTTAATGGGGAGATGGAAGATTATGTATGGCGAATTCTACATGCTTGTGGATTGAACCCTACAATTGGAATTCCACGTATTGTTGAGAAATCGCTGATAACCATAAGAAACAAAGAAATTCACATGCATGGAATGCTAAAAGAGTTGGGGAAGCAAATTGTTCGGGGAGAGCATCCTGACGAGCCAGAATTATGGAGTAGATTGTGGCTTCACGAGGATTTCCATCATGTGATGACGATGACAAAAATGGTAACATATCTTTCCAAAATAATTTTATGATTTTCCCCGTTTCCATTTAAAGAGTATACCAATATTTACCTAGCTCATACCAAGGAGACAAGCTCGAGCTCAAACTTCAGACTTGTTGGTCTTGTTCCACTTGATCATTCTCTTTGCATTGAATCTTCTTAATTCAACTTATTTGCATTTGTATTCCCTTTTACGACTTGTTTATCCTTATTTTTCAGGCAATAAAAGCTAAAGCCATAGTTCTAGATCAAAAGGAGGATGGCTTCAAGTTCAATGAGTTGAGAACTGAAAATTTATCAAAGTTGGAGCACTTAAAACTGCTCATATCATATCATAAGAATTTTTCAGGAACACCTGTATTTCTTTCCAATTCCCTTCGTTATCTTTTCTGGAATGGTTACCCTTTCATTTGCTTGCCATTAAATTTTCAACCATATTACCTTGTTGAGTTGAATATGCCTGATAGCAGTATGGAACAATTGTGGAGTGGCATCCAGGTATTTTTTAGCGCCCTTTATGTCTTTTCCCCCTCCAGATAAACAGATGTAAAGTTAAACGAAGTAGCATTTTCGAGAAAAACAAATGTGTTTTATGGTGGCACAATTTTTTAAAATTAAAAAATTATAACGTGTTCACATTTTTTTAAAAGCTCCTCAAAAAATAACAGATGTGCCTGAGTGATCAAGTTTTATTAAAAATACATTGACTCATCGTTTACTTAAGAAGTGATAGTACTGCATATGTAGGTGTAAAATCAATAGTTTTGCGATTCCATAATTGTTCTTTTTAAGAATCTCATGTTTTTTAAACGTGGGTATGTTGTCCATGTTTAGTAGTAGCTTTTAAAAAAGGTTTTCTTTAAATGTAAAAAAAAAAGGTTTTCTTTTAAGTTATATAAATAAGCTGTTTGGAAATATTATAATTTTCTTTAAATGTAATTTTGACTAACTTCCAAGCTAAAACAGTTTTCCTCATCTAGCTCTCCATTTACAAATCATAATTTTACTCTTTAGGTGTTCTATCTGTTCTAAAACTATTAATATTTAAGTTTAGAGTATTTTTTTTCCTTAGTAGAGAGGGTTGAGGGTGGTAAACACGAACCGGAGGGGAAATTGGTGCATACTAGATTCGAAACTTGCTCCCAACATCCACATAATATACTTGCAAGTGTTTTACCGTCGGGCTATGCTCTCGAGACATTTAAATTCAAAGTGAACATAGATTAAGAAATTTATACCCATTTGATGTAAAATATTATTATTTCTAGAATAAAATATATTTATTTGATTCTTATTAACAATCCACCATAGGAATCTCATAAAAAACAAATTGTCATCAATCTATTTTTTTTGCCATACAAGTAAATTCACAACTTTATGGCATCAGGTACTGCATTAGTTGATATTGGCTTTGTTCAGCAAGGTCAATCCGCTAGCATAATACATAAGCTTGTAATTAGTGTTTGGTACTATGTAGCTTATATCTCTTTTTCGCTAGCTTATAGCATTTCTTCCGCTTTACTCTTATAATTTTAATTAAATTATTTATTTATTCTCCACTAAATGAATATTATCTCTTTTTAAATTCAATCTCCAAGCTTATTTGCTATCAGCTCATCCACAATAAGCTAGATCAACAACTATGTGCTAACCTATTCGTTATTCACTACTTTTTACCTATCATTGTCATAATGTTTTATTTTTATTTTAGCAAGTAAGCTTTTAAAACTTTAAAAGTTATTATTTTAATTTTGGAAGCATACTAGAGTGAGTTTATGCAATTCAAGCTCTAATACAACATACTAATGTAATGGTGGTTAATTGTTGCTACACAGAAGCTCCCCTATTTGAAAATAATGGATCTGAGCAACTCTAAAAATCTCAAGGTCACTCCATGCTTTAATGAGATGCAAAATCTTGAGCGGCTAGATCTGGCGGGGTGCATAAACTTGTGGCATGTGCATTCATCGATTGGACTTCTTAAAGAACTTAAATTTTTGAGTTTGCAGAACTGTACCAGTCTGGTGTGCTTCGATTTTGGCAGTGTATCAAAATTAAGTTCTTTGAGAGTTATGCGTCTCTCCGGTTGTACAAAACTTGAAAATACTCCAGATTTCACAGGAGCATTAAATCTTGAATATCTTGATTTGGATCAATGTACAAGTTTATTTGCTATTCATAAATCTATTGGGGATCTTGCAAAGCTTAAGTTCTTTAGTTTGAGAGACTGCACAAATCTTGTTAAACTACCTCTGGTTTGCATTTCCGGTTCCCCTCCTCTACAAACTTTGATTTTTCTGGACTTGAGCTTTTGCAATATTTCTGAAGTACCTGATGCTGTTGGAGAGTTAAGTTGTTTAGAGAGACTAAATCTACAAGGGAATAACTTTAGCACAGTTCCTTCTACCTTTGAGAGGCTTTATAGTCTAGCATATTTAAACTTGTCGCATTGTCATAGGCTTGAAAAAGCTCCCGAGCTTCCAACAGAAAGTTATCCATCAGTGGGAAATATTTTGAAACAACATCTGGATCCCGTGATCATAGGTCAGGAGTATATATTTTTGATTGTCCCAAGGCCAAGATGGCTGTAGACAATGACATGAAGTCCCCTTATAATTTTATGGACGAGAAAGACAGAATGTTCAGACCCTTTGCATATAAATGGCTAAGAAGACTACTTAAGGTGCGCGTACTCCTCCCCCCTTCTAGTTTCGTAGTCACTCACGTTTTTTGTAGCTCTCATATATGCGTACATATTATTTCTTTTGGTAACAGGAACTTAGCCACTTTCGATGTGGCTTTGACATAGTTCATCCTTGGGAATGGAATATAATTCCATTGTGGTTCAATCACAAATTTAATGGGGGCTCTATAATAACGGTGAAGCAGTCGATGAATGTCGGTTGGGAGACTCGTGACGGATTTGTCTTTTGTGTAGCATTTGAGGTGAATAATTATCATACTGCAATATCGGGTTCTCCACTACCATATCCCTTTTACCTTTCTTTTGAAAGTGAATACACAGAAGAACGGTTTGATATGCCGCTGAGTTTGGAACGACACATGGTTAATGGAAAAAAATATCTTTGGACAATCTATATCTCTCGGGATCACTGCCATTTTCTTAAAACAGGAGCGCAAATCACATTTAAAGCCCGCCAAGGTTTGATTGTAAATGGATGGGGGTTGCGGGACCTAGCCTTGGAAGGTGCATATGGCTATGGAATTAGTCAGAGAGTATATCCTCGTGCGCAGGTCATTGATTATTATGTAGTGGAAAGTATCAGCAGTAGCTTTGAACCAAAGATACAGCTTCCTTACAACTGGTTAGTTTCTGATAAAGATGAAATCGAGAATGATGAAGCCAAGACGAAAGAAATTGATCTCTCTTATCTAGGCCTATCTACATCTTAGGTGAACTAAGTTTAATAACTAATACTTTATTTTTAATTCAACTGTTAAGATATGTTTCATACTTTTGCTATTGTTAACTTCTGGCAGTCACTACACATATGAATATTAAGTTTTAAATAGCAAATTACATTGCTGATTTGCTAGCTTGGAAGAATACTTTCTGCATTTTCACATGTTGATTACTTTTTCCAGGGACGCACTTCCTATCCAGTATGGTTCTTGATCTTTGTTTTGGATTTAAAGGAGAGTTCTCACACCGCTTCAGGATCTTGATTCTGAAAACTGGTTTGGGGACACAGGTGCGTCCCATCACTTCACGCCTGATGATCACAATTTAGAACAGACTGTAATCTGCCATATAGTTACCTCATAACTCAACTTTTACTTTCTGCAATTCATGTGCTTTGAGTAAATCTCATAGACTCCATGCACCTCATATTTAACTATATATACTACAACGATATGATTGATGGTATATAACTATATATACTATGCTTTCCCTGTTTTCAACCACCCATATATAACTATATATGTGCAACTATTTAAAACCATATATCACTATTTAAAATTGATATGTAATTTGAATCCTATCTCTGATGCCCTTACTCCAAAATGCATCCAATCTCATGTTATATGGTCGTATCCTTGTCTGGCTTGGTCGTATCCTTATTCAATTCAAGATTATTAGATTATTATTTCATTATAATAATAAGTTGCGATAACCGACTTATCTTTCCACCCTTTTTCTATTGTACTGCTTTGTGGCGGTGGTTTAGGATACTAAGTGAAATCCTTAGTATTTTTTACTAAACCATACTCAGCCGTTGGATGCCTTTAGTTTTAATGAAATATGATCCAAAGGCTGTCAATTAAAGAGGGCATCTTTGTAATTTTACACATCCTGTAGTCTTCCATTCCCACGCATTCCATCTTGCTATCTTCATCTCTATGAAGCGGTGATCCGCATTCTTGCTTCGTTTTCTTGCTTCTTCATTTTTCGATCTGTTCATCTTCGATTTGATTCTATGTTTCGTTCTTCATCTGACATGATTTTTGTAATTTTTCTCTGTTAATGTGTTGGTCTCAGTTTTAACCATTTTAATACTAATCTGTGTCTGTGGTTAGTGGTAGTGGCCACTAACCACAGAGTAGTACAATTGTGGTTAGTGGCCACTAACCACAGAATAGTACAATTGTGGTTAATACCAGTTAGATGCTCCAAAATATCTTACATTTCACAACACTGCATAACATTTGACACTGACATCACTACTCACTAACCACAAACTAGTAACACAATGGTTAGTAGCCACTAACCATTTTGTTACTAGTTTGTGGTTAGTGGCTCTTAGAAGCAAAAATCAGATACCAAATTCACTAATCACTAACCACTGTGTTACTATTAGTTGACATCGGGCTTACCACATTTGAGCATTAAAACTCACTAACCACAAACTAGTAACACAATGGTTAGTAGCCACTAACCATTGTGTTACTAGTTTGTGGTTAGTGGTCACAGATACCAAATTCCCAGTTCAGTTGATTTCATTGAGCTCAATGCCTTAATTTGCACAGCCACTATATTGATAACCATATAATCAATTCATATTTAAGCAACATCCCTATTACCTAGAAGCTTGAATTTGAAGCATGCAAAAGGGGGAATCATTCAATTAACGTTTTCTAATGAGAAATTTGAAGAAATAAACATGCAGAGAGAGACGCTGTCGTTGAGTCGCTGAAACGGTGGAAGGAATTTCGCCGGAGAAGAAGGATTTGGGGAAAAGAAGGCGTTATGTGAGAGTGGGTGCCGTTGAGTTGATTTTTTGAAGTTGCCGAATTTTTGGGCGCGTTTTGGTTACTGAATGGTTTTTTTAGGCAAATTACACCTATACCCTTTTAGTAATAGTTACTAAATATATCCTTAGTACCCTAATTGTAACTACTTTTGGAACCGCGTGTGCGTCCTTTATATATGTCTGTCATTAAAAATGTAACCGTTCGGGGTGGTTTTCTGTTTTCTGTTTTGAAATTTTCAAAAACCAAAACTAATTTCTGTTTTGAGTTTTCAAAATATCAAAAACAAAAACCAAATTTTGTTTTCAATTAAGAAATTTTTTTCAAATATCAAAATCACTTTCAAACATAAACATAAGAATATATATTCATCATAAACTTATCTTAATTAAAACAATATATAACATTAGATTTGAAAAAAATTAAAATATTACAACTATATAATCTGTTTGTTTAGTAATAATTCTAATAAAAAAGGTTGAGAGTAGTAGTTATCGACATACGCCTGTCAGAGTGGTAATCGGTGGTAGTTAGATTGGTGGTGATGGTCATAGTGGGAGTTGACGGTGGTTAGAGTGGTTGTTGACGGTGGTCGGAGTGGTGGTTGGTGGTGGTCAAAGTGGTGATTGACGGTGGCTGAGTGGTAGTTGGCAGTAGTCGGAGTGGTGGTGGTCAAAGTGATGGTTGATGGTGGTCAAAGTGATGGTTGATGGTGGTTGATAACTCTATTTATATAGAGTTATTTACGCGTCTAAACCTAAATAATTGTTTAGTTCTAAGTAAAAATAAATAGTAATTATAGCTAAATAAATAAAATAACAACATTCAAAATTTGAAGAAGGGTTATGTTTATGTTTAAGCATTTTGCATATATTTTGGTTTTTTTATGTGTTTGTTCAGTGCACCTGCATGTGATGCCCCTACACCAGAAAGCAACAATGCACCTGCACTAGAAACAAACTACAATGCTTGAAGAATTTCTAGACCATCAAAATGCATCAACACTCAATTGATGACATCATGCTTAGTCATAAAGGCACATGCAACTTGCAAATTTTGGCGCCTACCATAAAAAGATAGCTTTGAAGAGTCACTCACCTAGCTAGGGACACATGTTCATCCATTAGTGGACCTCTCTTCTTGGTTGAGGGATGGATTTGAATTACTTTATGGGTTGGAATGATAAAGGCAACCCTAGCTTCACCATCAAACAAACCCTCACATGAAGGAAAGCTCAACTTGAGGCCTATATAAGGACATCCACTCCTCATTTGAAAGATATACTATACACTAAGATAGTTAGTTTTAAATTTCGTTTTTTATTCTCTTGTAAGAAGGCAAGAAATGAATTAACAACTTTTTTCTTCACTTCCACAGAAGTAAGTAGTGCTAGCTGAATGAAGTGGAATTAATGCACCTGCATTGCTTGGAGATTTCATGCAAAGGAACTTCAACCCGTGTAACCTCTACCTTGTTGTTTTCCTTTTTTGTGATTTCAATTATATGAATATGCTCCATTCAGTTTATATATGCATTGCAATGTTTAACATGAGCTAAACTCTTTTGGTTGGGATGTTTTAACCTTATAATGATCTTTTAATTAAGTTATTGTATTCATATGTGATGTGTGCATTTTAGTTCTTGTTTTATACTTCTTTCAACACTTATTTTGAGATTGATCACTTAGAATAAGTAGAGTTATAAGTAGAGACATGGTTTGTGGATACTTCAAATACAGGAGTGAACTTATTTAGCATCTTAAACATAAGAGCTTGTAATGAAACTCTGAAAACATTGACTGAAAAGCACATTTCTAATGCAACAGCATTCAGTGCACCTGCATCACATGTAAACACAAAACTATTGAAAGAGACTTATTTAGTAAAGAACATCCCAACTACCATTCTCCACTGATTTCAACTTATTTTATAACTTATATACATTCTGTTTTCACAACAATCTCCATTGTTTATTACTTGGTTACTTCACACTAATCTTTCTATATACAAAGACATAAAAATTAATCCAATCCCTGTGGGTACGATCTCTTCTTCCCTATATTACTTGTTGTAGACTGTGTACACTTGCACACCACCTTTTACCACACCAATGGTCAAAGTGGTGGTTGATGGTGGTCAAAGTGGTAATCAGCGGTGGTCAGAGTAGTGGTCGGCGGTGGTCGGAGTGTCCGTTGTTGGCGGTTGTCGTGGTTGAGAGTGGCTAGAGTGGTGGTTGACGGTGGTCGGTAGTGGTTGACGGTGGTCGGTGGTGGTCAAAGTGGTGGTTGACGAAGTTGGATGGTGTCAGAGTGGTGGTTGACGGTTGCTGGAGTGGTGGTTGGCGGGGGTCAACGATGGTCGGTGGTGGTCAAAGTTGTGGTTGACGATGGTGGACGGTGTCAGAGTGGTGGTTGACGGTTGCCAGAGTGGTGGTTGGCGACGGTCGGAGTGGTGGTTGGCGGTGGTCTGAGTGGTAGTTTGTGGTGGTCACTTATATTGATGATCATAGGTAGATGAAACAAAAACAGAAACATAAATTATAAAACCTATTTTTGTGATTTTGAGTTTTGATGGAAAATTGTTTTGAAATTAAGAAAAAAACCAACTCAACCTCATTTTATACGAACATGTTTTGGTTTTGAAAATGACTTTCGAAACCAAAAACCAGAAACTCACAACCACCCCGAACGAATATATGCTTTTGCTTTTGAAAATGCTGTGAAAATTCCTTGGAATTTGTTTTTGCTGAAAAATCTTAACTCAGTGTATGTTTGGACTCCATAAACATAAAATTGCTCTTGAAAATTAATCTTTGGGTAGTCTCGAGAATTGATTTTATTTGTAGAATTAATTCTAATTTGAAACTAGAGTTTATAACTTTTGCTTTTAAATCTGAATTTTGCTCTCAAATTATTGTTGAACTCAATTTGACATCAATTTATCGAAACATAAATCACTTTACACTTGTTTCTCTTTCATTGACAATCAATTTTACAAAATCAATTCATTCAAAAACAATTTTCGTCACCACAAAATCATAAACACACCAAGTCTATTTACTCATGCTCTCTCTTTGTTCAGGTGTCTAGTAAAAAAGTGATTTTAAATATAAGTGATTTATTTATTTAAATGGGAATATTTATTTGCTTGTATGACCAGGTGTGTACTTAGGTGTGTGTGACAGTGTGAGTGTAACAAAAAAAAAATTAGGTGTGTGTTAAAATAAGATTTCACAAAGACTTTTGGGAATGATCCAAAGTCTAAGTTAGGTGTGTGTTAAGATTTCACGAAGACTTTGCCCCACCAAAGACCCACCATCGTCTACTTTTACATTTTCATGCCTCCTTTCGCTTTGGTTAGTTAGAAAGTCACGCTCTTGCATCGTTTTCACTCGTTTCGTGTATCCTTTCACTTTCATCAATGAAACGCAACGCAACACAACACAACACACAGTGCTTATTCTTCTCATCCTTTAGTAACAACAGTTAGTAACCGATCTCTGAGTAACCATCCAGTCGACTGAATTTTTGAGGTAATTAGTTGAGAGATGGAATCAAAGTCAAAATCTATTCTGTTACAGATATTTTCGTTTTCATATTATTATTATTATTATTATTATTATTATTATTATTATGTCTTAAATTAATTATGTTTCATTTTCTCATCATTTCACAGATGTTTGCTTGACCACCTCCAAGTTCCGGTTTGAGTACTTTTACCAGGGAGGGACAAGTTGTAGTTCTTCTATATGGATACTAAAAGTTACGATGTATTTATCAGTTTCAGAGGATGTGATACCCGCAACACATTTGTTGACCATCTTTATGCTCATCTTACTAGAAAGGGTATTTTCGCCTTCAAGGATGACAAAAGGCTCGAGCAAGGAGAATCCATTAATATCCAACTTAGGTTGGCAATTAAAGCATCACGAGTTTCTATTGTTGTCTTTTCGAAAGACTATGCTGCCTCCACGTGGTGTTTGGATGAAATGCTCGCTATTGCTACTTATCATAAGAGACGAGAACAATCTGTTTTGCCTGTTTTCTATGACGTCAATCCATCTCATGTACGAAAACAAAATGGAGTATACGAGAATGCCTTTCTTTTACATACAAATCAATTAGAAAGCAAAGGGGGCATGGTTGGTCGATGGAAGCAGGCTATGGCCTATTTGGCCGAATTAGCTGGTTGGGATGTCAGGCATAAGTAAGTAAAAAGGTTATTCTCATTGTTGTTTTGTATTCTTAGCAAGCTCCTATGGTGTTCAATTAAGTTTTTTTCGTGGCAAACATGTTATTTTAGAAATCAACCTTGTTTGAGAAAGTTATATTACTTTGTGTGTGTGAAATTTTAAGATGTATTTCGGTTTATTTTTTCCCTTTATTCTTAGCTAATAATTTAGTGATCTTACTTTCCCCTCTTTCAGGCCAGAGTTTGAAGAGATTGAAAAAATTGCTCAAGCTGTAATAAAAAAGTTGGGTCATAAATTTTCAGGATATGCTAATGACCTTATCGGAATACAACCTCAAGTAGAAGTATTGGAAAACCTTTTAAAACTAAATTGGAAGGTTGGTGGTTCTAGCATTTTAGGAATATGGGGTATGGGTGGAATAGGCAAGACAACTCTTGCAACTGTCTTATATGATAGAATCTCATGGAAGTTTGAGGCTTGCTGTTTTATTGAGAATGTTAGCAAAATTTATAAAGATGGTGGTGCTATTTGTGTGTTGAAACAAATTCTTCGTCAAACTATAAAAGAAAATAATCTAGAGGCATGTAGCCCTTCTGAGATATCTGAAACTATTAGAAATAGGCTACACAAGTTAAGGATCCTTTTGGTTCTTGACGGTGTTGATCAAGATGAGCAATTAAGTGAATTGAACATAAGTCCCAAATTGCTTGCTACAGGAAGTAAAATAATCATAACCACTAGAGATGAGCATATTCTTAAAGTGTATAAAGTGGATACAATTTATGAGGCTCAATTGATGAACGACGATGATGCTCGTGATCTTTTATGTAGAAAAGCATTCGAAAGTGATTATTCAAGCAACGCTTTTGCAGAGCTAATTCCCGAGGTACTAAAATATGTTGAACGTCTTCCAATAGCAATTAGAGTGATAGGTTCCTTCTTGTGTACCAGAGACGTCACACAGTGGAGAGCCACCTTGGATAGATTGCAGGATAATGCTCCAGACAAAAGAATTATGAAAGTGTTTCAAATAAGTTATGAGGGCCTAGAACAAAGCGAGGCAGAGATATTTCTGCATATTGCTTGTTTCTTTATAGGGGAGAAGGAGGATTATGTACGTCGAATTCTACATGCTTGTGGATTGAAGCCTGCAATTGGAATTCCACGTATTACTGAGAAATCACTGATAACCATTAGAAATAAGGAAATTCACATGCATGGATTGTTGAAAGAGTTGGGGAAGCAAATTGTTCGAGGAGAACATCCTGACGAGCCAGAATTCTGGAGTAGATTGTGGCTTCATGAGGATTTCCATCGTGTGATGACGATGACGGAAATGGTAACATATCTTTCCAAATAGATTTTATGTTTGTTGGTCTTGTTCCTCTTGATCAATCTCTTGGCATTGAATCTTCTTAATTCAATTTATTTGCATTTGTATTCCTTTTTATGACATGGTTATCCTTATTTTTCAGGTCGCAATAAAAGCTAAAGCCATAGTTCTAGATCAAAAGGAGGATGGCTTCAAATTCAATGAGTTGAGAGCTGGAAATTTATCAAAAATGGAGCACTTGAAATTGCTCATATTATATCATAAGAATTTTTCAGGAACACCCATATTTCTTTCCAATTCCCTACTTTATCTTTTATGGAATGGTTACCCTTTCATTTGCTTGCCACCAAATTTTCAACCATACTACCTTGTTGAGTTGAATATGCCTGATAACAGCATGGAACAACTGTGGAGTGGCATCCAGGTATTTTTTTTTGCTGCTCTTTACAGCTTGTTCCCCTCCAAATAAATAGAAGTAAAGTTAAACAGAAAAAAGATATATTCAATGGTGGCGTACAATAGTTTAAAATTGAAAAATTGTAGTGTGTTAATGTGTTTACATTTTTTTAAGAAATCCTTTAAAAATAACAGATGTACATAGTGATGGAATTTTTTTATTAAGAATTTATAATATATTGCGCCATCATTTACTTAATATTACTTTAATTAAAAAATGCAAATTGACTTTTTGAGAATCTTATATGCTGGAGTTTTTTTTTTATCTAAGAAACTCTATAGGTAAGAAATGTGGGTAAGTAGTGGTCCATGCATGTTTAGTAGTTTTTAAAAAAAGGTTTTCTTTCAAGTTATAATAATAAATTGTTTGGAAATGATATTGTTTTCTTTAAATGTGATTTTGACTAACTTCCAAGCTAACAGTTTTCCTCATCTAACCCTCTGTATACAAATCATTTTTTTTACTCTTTAGGTATTCCACCCGTTCTATTACTATGAATATTTAAGTTTAAAGTGTTTTTTGTTCTTAGCAGAAAGGGTTGAGGGAGGGGGATAGGGAGTGGAAAGTGGAGCGTATCGAGTTCGAACCATGCTGCTAACGTCATTATGAAACTTACATGTGTTTTACCATCGGACTATACTCTCGAGACATTCAAGTTTAGAGTGTACATAAATTAAGGAATATGTAATTGATGTAAAATATTATTATTTCTAGAATAAAATATCTTTATTAATTTAATTCTTATTAATAATCCAGTATATGAATCTCATAAAAAAAGTTGTCATCAATCTATTCTTTTGTCAATGCAAGTAACTTCCATAACTTTATGGCATCAGGCACTCCATTAGTTGATGTAGGCTCTATTTAGTAAAGTCAATCACTCCACAAGTTTGGTACTACATATAACTTATATCATTTTTTCACTAGCTTATAACATTTTTCAGACGCTACTTGAAGTAATATTTGACTTTAGAGTTTATAGTATTTCATTTTTTTCTCTCGTTTTTACTCTGATAACTTTAATTAAATTCTTCAGTTATTCTCTACTAAATGAATATTCTATCATTTTAAGCA